>OY821522.1:16377249-16379749 GCA_963682025.1 Cordilura impudica | reverse complement strand
ATTAAAAATTAAAAATTAAAAATTAAAAATTAAAAATTAAAAATTAAAAATTAAAAATTAATAATTAAAAATTAAAAATTAAAAATTAAAAATTAAAAATTAAAAATTAAAAATTAAAAATTAAAAATTAAAAATTAAAAATTAAAAATTAAAAATTAAAAATTAAAAATTAAAAATTAAAAATTAAAAATTAAAAATTAAAAATTAAAAATTAAAAATTAAAAACTAAAAATTAAAAATTAAAAATTAAAAATTAAAAATTAAAAATTAAAAATTAAAAATTAAAAATTAAAAATTAAAAATTATAAATTAAAAATTAAAAATTAAAAATTAAAAATTAAAAATTAAAAATTAAAAATTAAAAATTAAAAATTAAAAATTAAAAATTAAAAATTAAAAATTAAAAATTAAAAATTAAAAATTAAAAATTAAAAATTAAAAATTAAAAATTAAAAATTAAAAATTAAAAATTAAAAATTAAAAATTAAAAATTAAAAATTAAAAATTAAAAATTAAAAATTAAAAATTAAACATTAAAGATTAAAATTTAATAATTTAAAATTAAAAATTAAAAATTAAAAATTAAAAATTAAAAATTAAAAATTTAAAATTAAAAATTAAAAATTTAAAATTAAAAATTAAAAATTAAAAATTAAACATTAATAATTAAAAATTAAAAATTAAAAATTAAAAATTAAAAATTAAAAATTAAAAATTAAAAATTAAAAATTAAAAATTAAAAATTAAAAATTAAAAATTAAAAATTAAAAATTAAAAATTAAAAATTAAAAATTAAAAATTAAAAATTAAAAATTAAAAATTAAAAATTAAAAATTAAAAATTAAAAATTAAAAATTAAAAATTAAAAATTAAAAATTAAAAATTAAAAATTAAAAATTAAAAATTAAAAATTAAAAATTAAAAGTTAAAAATTAAAAATTAGATATTAAAAATTAAAAATTAAAAGTTAAAAATTAAGAATTAAAAATTAAACATTAAAAATTAAAAATTAAAAATTAAAAATTAAAAATTAAAAATTGAAAATTAAAAATTAAAAATTTAAAATTTAAAATTTAAAATTTAAAATTAAAAATTAAAAATTAAAAATTAAAAATTAAAAATTAAAAATTAAAAATTAAAAATTAAAAATTAAAAATTAAAAATTAAAAATTAAAAATTAAAAATTAAAAATTAAAAATTAAAAATTAAAAATTAAAAATTAAAAATTAAAAATTAAAAATTAAAAATTAAAAATTAAAAATTAAAAATTAAAAATTAAAAATTAAAAATTAAAAATTAAAAATTAAAAATTAAAAATTAAAAATTAAAAGTTAAAAATTAAAAATTAGATATTAAAAATTAAAAATTAAAAGTTAGAAATTAAAAATTAAAAATTAAAAATTAAAAATTAAAAATTAAAAATTAAAAATTAAAAATTAAAAATTAAAAATTAAAAATTAAAAATTAAAATTAAATATTAGAAATTAGAAATTAAAAATTAAAACTTTAAAATTAAAAATTTAAAATTAAAAATTAAAAATTAAAAATTAAAAATTAAAAATTAAAAATTAAAAATTCAAAATTAAAAATAAAAATCAAAAATTAAAAATTTAAAATTAAAAATTAAAAATTAAAAATTAAAAATTAAAAATTAAAAATTAAAAATTAAAAATTAAAAATTAAAAAATAAAAATTAAAAATTAAAAATTAAAAATTAAAAATTAAAAATTAAAAATTAAAAATTAAAAATAAAAAATAAAAAATTAAAAATTAAAAACTAAAAATTAAAAATTAAAAATTAAAAATTAAAATTTAAAAATTAAAAATTAAAAATTAAAAATTAAAAATTAAAAATTGAAAATTAAAAATTAAAAATTAAAAACTAAAAATTAAAAATTAAAAATTAAAAATTGAAAATTAAAAATTAAAAATTAAAAATTAAAAATTAAAAATTAAAAATTAAAAATTAAAAATTAAAAATTAAAAATTAAAAATTAAAAATTAAAAATTAAAAATTAAAAATTAAAAATTAAAAATTAAAAATTAAAAATTAAAAATTAAAAATTAAAAATTAAAAATTAAAAATTAAAAATTAAAAATTAAAAATTAAAAATTAAAAATTAAAAATTAAAAATTAAAAATTAAAAATTAAAAATTAAAAATTAAAAATTAAAAATTAAAAATTAAAAATTAAAATATAAAAATTAAAAATTAAAAATTAAAAATTAAAAATTAAAAATTAAAAATTAAAAATTAAAAATTAAAAATTAAAAATTAAAAATTAAAAATTAAAAATTAAAAATTAATAATTAAAAATTAAAAATTAAAAATCAAAAATTAAAAATTGATAGTTAAAAATTAAAAATTAAAAATTAAAAATTAAAAATTAAAAATTAAAAATTAAAAATTAAAAATTAAAAATTAAAAATTAAAAATTAAAAATAAAAAATTAAAAATTAAAAATTAAAAATTAAAAATTAAAAATTAAAAATAAAAATTA
>OY821522.1:16367249-16369749 GCA_963682025.1 Cordilura impudica | reverse complement strand
AAATTAGATATTAAAAATTAAAAGTTAAAAATTAAGAATTAAAAATTAAACATTAAAAATTAAAAATTAAAAATTAAAAATTAAAAATTAAAAATTGAAAATTAAAAATTAAAAATTAAAAATGAAAAATTAAAAATTTAAAATTTAAAATTAAAAATTAAAAATTAAAAATTAAAAATTAAAATTTAAAAATTAAAAATTAAAAATTAAAAATTAAAAATTAAAAATTAAAAATTAAAAATTAAAAATTAAAAATTAAAAATTAAAAATTAAAAATTAAAAATTAAAATTTAAAAATTAAAAATTAAAAATTAAAAATTAAAAATTAAAAATTAAAAATTAAAAATTAAAAATTAAAAATTAAAAATTAAAAATTAAAAATTAAAAATTAAAAATTAAAAATTAAAAATTAAAAATTAAAAATTAAAAATTAAAAATTAAAAATTAAGAATTAAAAATTAAAAATTAAAAATTAAAAATTGAAAATTAAAAATTAAAAATTAAAAACTAAAAATTAAAAATTAAAAATTGAAAATTAAAAATTAAAAATTAAAAATTAAAAATTAAAAATTAAAAATTAAAAATTAAAAATTAAAAATTAAAAATTAAAAATTAAAAATTAAAAATTAAAAATTAAAAATAAAAAATTAAAAATTAAAAATTAAAAAGTAAAAATTAAAAAATCAAAATAAAAATTAAAAATTAAAAATTAAAAATTAAAAATTAAAAATTAAAAATTAAAAATTTAAAATTAATAATTAAAAAAGTAAAATCAAATATTAAAAATTAATAGTTAAAAATTAAAAATTAAAAATTAAAAATTAAAAATTAAAAATTAAAAATTAAAAATTAAAAATTAATAATTAAAAATTAAAAATTAAAAATTAAAAATTAAAAATTAAAAATTAAAAATTAAAAATTAAATATTAAAAATTAAAAATTAAAAATTAAAAATTAAAAATTAAAAATTAAAAATTAAAAATTAAAAATTAAAAATTAAAAATTAAAAATTAAAAATTAAAAATTAAAAATTAAAAATTAAAAATTAAAAATTAAAAATTAAAAATTAAAAATTAAAAATTAAAAATTAAAAATTAAAAATTAAAAATTAAAAATTAAAAATTAAAAATTAAAAATTAAAAATTAAAAATTAAAAATTAAAAATTAAAAATTAAAAATTAAAAATTAAAAATTAAAAATTAAAAATTAAAAATTAAAAATTAAAAATTAAAAATTAAAATTTAAAAATTAAAAATTAAAAATTAAAAACTAAAAATTAAAAACTAAAAATTGAAAATTAAAAATAAAAAAGTAAAAATTAAAAATTAGAAATTAAAATTTAAAAATTAAAAATAAAAAATTAAAAATTAAAAATTAAAAATTAAAAAATAAAAATAAAAATTAAAAATTAAAAATTAAAAATTAAAAATTTAAAATTAAAAATTAAAAATTAAAAATTAAAAATTAAAAATTAAAAACTAAAAATTAAAAATTAAAAATTAAAAATTAAAAATTAAAAATTAAAAATTAAAAATTAAAAATTATAAATTAAAAATTAAAAATTAAAAATTAAAAATTAAAAATTAAAAATTAAAAATTAAAAATTAAAAATTAAAAATTAAAAATTAAAAATTAAAAATTAAAAATTAAAAATTAAAAATTAAAAATTAAAAATTAAAAATTAAAAATTAAAAATTAAAAATTAAAAATTAAAAATTAAAAATTAAAAATTAAAAATTAAAAATTAAAATTAAAAATTAAAAATTAAAAATTAAAAATTAAAAATTAAAAATTAAAAATTAAAAATTAAAAATTAAAAATTAAAAATTAAAAATTAAAAATTAAAAATTAAAAATTAAAAATTAAAAATTAAAAAATTAAAAATTAAAAATTAAAAATTAAAAATTAAAAATTAAAAATTAAAAATTAAAAATTAAAAATTAAAAATTAAAATTAAAAATTAAAAATTAAAAATTAAAAATTTAAAATTAATAATTAAAAAAGTGAAATCAAATATTAAAAATTAATAGTTAAAAATTAAAAATTAAAAATTAAAAATTAAAAATTAAAAATTAAAAATTATTAATTAAAAATTAAAAATTAAAAATTAAAAATTAAAAATTAAAAATTAAAAATTAAAAATTAAAAATTAAAAATTAAAAATTAAAAATTAAAAATTAAAATTAAAAATTAAAAATTAAAAATTAAAAATTAAAAATTAAAAATTAAAAATTAAAAATTAAAAATTAAAAATTAAAAATTAAAAATTAAAAATTAAAAATTAAAATTAAAAATTAAAAATTAAAAATTAAAAATTAAAAATTAAAAATTAAAAATTAAAAATTAAAAATTAAAAATTAAAAATTAAAAATTAAAAATTAAAAATTAAAAATTAAAAATTAAAAATTAAAAATTAAAAATTAAAAATTAAAAATTAAAAATTAAAAATTAAAAATTAAAAATTAAAAATTAAAAATTAAAAATAAAAAATTAAAAATTA
>OY821522.1:15695492-15705040 GCA_963682025.1 Cordilura impudica | reverse complement strand
ATTATTATATTATTATTATTATTATTATTATTATTATTATTATTATTATTATTATTATTATTATTATTATTATTATTATTATTATTATTATTATTATATTATTAGTATTATTATTATTATTATTATTATTATTATTATTATTATTATTATTATTATTATTATTATTATTATTATTATTATTATTATTATTATTATTATTATTATTATTATTATTATTATTATTATTATTATTATTATTATTATTATTATTATTATTATTGTTATTATTATTATTATTATTATTATTATTATTATTATTATTATTATTATTATTATTATTATTTATTATTATATTATTATTATTATTATTATTATTATTATTATTATTATTATTATTATTATTATTATTATTATTATTATTATTATTATTATTATTATTATTATTATTATTATTATTATTATTATTATTATTATTATTATTATTATTATTATTATTATTATTATTATTATTATTATTATTATTATTATTATTATTATTATTATTATTATTATTATTATTATTATTATTATTATTATTATTATTATTATTATTATTATTATTATTATTATTATTATTATTATTATATTATTATTATTATTATTATTATTATTATTATTATTATTATTATTATTATTATTATTATTATTATTATTATTATTATTATATTATTATTATTATTATATTATTATTATTATTATTATTATTATTATTATTATTATTATTATATTATTATTATTATTATTATTATTATTATTATTATTATTATTATTATTATTATTATTATTATTATTATTATTATTATTATTATTATTATTATTATTATTATTATTATTATTATTATTTATTATTATTATTATTATATTATTATTATATTATTATTATTATTATTATTATTATTATTATTATTATTATTATTATTATTATTATTATTATTATTATTATTTATTATTATTATTATTATTATTATTATTATTATTATTATTATTATTATTATTATTATTATTATTATTATATTATTATTATTATTATTATTATTATTATTATTATTATTATTATTATTATTATTATTATTATTATTATTATTATTATTATTATTATTATTATTTATTATTATTATTATTATTATTATTATTATTATTATTATTATTATTATTATTATTATTATTATTATTATTATTATTATTATTATTATTATTATTATTATTATTATTATTATTATTATTATTATTATTATTATTATTATTATATTATTATTATTATTATTATTATTATTATTATTATTATTATTATTATTATTATTATTATTATTATTATTATTATTATATTATTATTATTATTATTATTATTATTATTATTATTATTTTATTATTATTATTATTATTATTATTATTATTATTATTATTATTATTATTTATTATTATTATTATTATTATTATTATTATTATTATTATTATTATTATTATTATTATTATTATTATTATTATTATTATTATTATTATTATTATTATTATTATTATTATTATTATTATTATTATTATTATTATTATTATTATTATTATTATATTATTATTATTATTATTATTATTATTATTATTATTATTATTATTATTATTATTATTATTATTATTATTATTATTATTATTATATTATTATTATTATTATTATTATTATTATTATTATTATTATTATTATTATTATTATTATTATTATTATTATTATTATTATTATTATTATTATTATATTATTATTATTATTATTATTATTATTATTATTATTATTATTATTATTATTATTATTATTATTATTATTATTATTATTATTATTATTATTATTATTATTATTATTATTATTATTATTATTATTATTATTATTATTATTATTATTATTATTATTATTATTATTATTATTATTATTATTATTATTATTATTATTATTATTATTATTATTATTATTATTATTATTATTATTATTATTATTATTATTATTATTATTATTATTATTATTATTATTATTATTATTATTATTATTATTATTATTATTATTATTATTATTATTATTATTATTATTATTATTATTATTATTATTATTATTATTATTATTATTATTATTATTATTATTATTATTATTATTATATTATTATTATTATTATTATTATTATTATTATTATTATTATTATTATTATTATTATTATTATTATATTATTATTATTATTATTATTATTATTATTATTATTATTATTATTATTATTATATTATTATTATTATTATTATTATTATTATTATTATTATTATTATTATTATTATTATTATTATTATTATTATTATTATTATTATTATTATTATTATTATTATTATTATTATTATTATTATTATTATTTATTATTATTATTATTATTATTATTATTATTATTATTATTATTATTATTATTATATTATTATTATTATTATTATTATTATTATTATTATTATTATTATTATTATTATTATTATTATTATTATTATTTATTATTATTATTATTATTATTATTATATTATTATTATTATTATTATTATATTATTATTATTATTATTATTATTATTATTATTATTATTATTATTATTATTATTATTATTATTTTATTATTATTATTATTATTATTATTATTATTATTATTATTATTATTATTATTATTATTATTATTATTATTATTATTATTATTATTATTATTATTATTATTATTATTATTATTATTATTATTATTATTATTATTATTATTATTATTATTATTTATTATTATTATTATTATTATTATTATTATTATTATTATTATTATTATTATTATTATTATTATTATTATTATTATTATTATTATTATTATTATTATTATTATTATTATTAATTATTATTATTATTATTATTATTATTATTATTATTATTATTATTATTATTATTATTATTATTATTATTATTATTATTATTATTATTATTATTATTATTATTATTATTATTATTATTATTATTATTATTATTATTATTATTATTATTATTATTATTATTATTATTATTATTATTATTATTATTATTATTATTATTATTATTATTATTATTATTATTATTATTATTATTATTATTATTATTATTATTATTATTATTATTATTTTATTATTATTATTATTATTATTATTATTTTATTATTATTATTATTATTATTATTATATTATTATTATATTATTATTATTATTATTATTATTATTATTATTATTATTATTATTATTATTATTATTTTATTATTATTATTATTATTATTATTATTATTATTATTATTATTTATTATTATTATTATTATTATTATTATTATTATTATTATTATTATTATTATTATTATTATTTTTATTATTATTATTATTATTATTATTATTATTATTATTATTATTATTATTATTATTATTATTATTATTATTATTATTATTATTATTATTATTATTATTAATTATTATTATTATTATTATTATTATTATTATTATTATTATTATTATTATTATTATTATTATTATTATTATTATTATTATTATTATTATTATTATTATTATTATTATTATTATTATTATTATTATTATTATTATTATTATTATTATTATTATTATTTTATTATTATTATTATTATTATTATTATTATTATTATTATTATTATTATTATTATTATTATTATTATTATTATTATTATTATTATTATTATTATTATTATTATTATTATTATTATTATTATTATTATTATTATTATTATTATTATTATTATTATTATTATTATTATTATTATTATTATTATTATTATTATTATTATTATTATTATTATTATTATTATTATTATTATTATTAATTATTATTATTATTATTATTATTATTATTATTATTATTATTATTATTATTATTATTATTATTATTATTATTATTATTATTATTATTATTATTATTATTATTATTATTATTATTATTATTATTATTATTATTATTATTATTATTATTATTATTATTATTATTATTATTATTATTATTATTATTATTATTATTATTATTATTATTATTATTATTATTATTATTATTATTATTATTATTATTATTATTATTATTATTATTATTATTATTATTATTATTATTATTATTATTATTATTATTATTATTATTATTATTATTATTATTATTATTATATTATTATTATTATTATTATTATTATTATTATTATTATTATTATTATTATTATTATTATTATTATTATTATTATTATTATTATTATTATTATTATTATTATTATTATTATTATTATTATTATTATTATTATTATTATTATTATTATTATTATTATTATTATATTATTATTATTATTATTATTATTATTATTATTTATTATTATTATTATATTATTATTATTATTATTATTATTATTATTATTATTATTATTATTATTATTATTATTATTATTATTATTATTATTATTATTATTATTATTATTATTATTATTATTATTATTATTATTATTATTATTATTATTATTATTATTATTATTATTATTATTATTATTATTATTATTATTATTATTATTATTATTATTATTATTATTATTATTATTATTATTATTATTATTATTATTATTATTATTATTATTATTTATATTATTATTATTATTATTATTATTATTATTATTTATATTATTATTATTATTATTATTATTATTATTATTATTATTATTTATTATTATTATTATTATTATTATTATTATTATTATTATTATTATTATTATTATTATTATTATTATTATTATTATTATTATTATTATTATTATTATTATTATTATTATTATTATTATTATTATTATTATTATTATTATTATTATTATTTTATTATTATTATTATTATTATTATTATTATTATTATTATTATTATTATTATTATTATTATTATTATTATTATTATTATTATTATTATTATTATTATTATTATTATTATTATTATTATATTATTATTATTATTATTATTATTATTATTATTATTATTATTATTATTATTATTATTATTATTATTATTATTATTATTATTATTATTATTATTATTATTATTATTATTATTATTATTATTATTATTATTATTATTATTATTATTATTATTATTATTATTATTATTATTATTATTATTATTATTATTATTATTATTATTATTATTATTATTATTATTTATTATTATTATTATTATTATTATTATTATTATTATTATTATTATTATTATTATTATTATTATTATTATTATTATTATTATTATTATTATTATTATTATTATTATTATTATTATTATTATTATTATTATTATTATTATTATTATTATTATTATTATTATTATTATTATTATTATTATTATTATTATTATTATTATTATTATTATTATTATTATTATTATTATTATTATTATTATTATTATTATTATTATTATTATTATTATTATTATTATTATTATTATTATTATTATTATTATTATTATTATTATTATTATTATTATTATTATTATTTTATTATTATTATTATTATTATTATTATTATTATTATTATTATTATTATTATTATTATTATTATTATTATTATTATTATTATTATTATTATTATTATTATTATTATTAGTATTATTATTATTATTATTATTATTATTATTATTATTATTATTATTATTATTATTATTATTATTATTATTATTATTATTATTATTATTATTATTATTATTATTATTATTATTATTATTATTATTATTATTATTATTATTATTATTATTATTATTATTATTATTATTATTATTATTATTATTATTATTATTATTATTATTATTATTATTATTATTATTATTATTATTATTATTATTATTATTATTATTATTATTATTATTATTTATTATTATTATTATTATTATTATTATTATTATTATTATTATTATTATTATTATTATTATTATTATTATTATTATTATTATTATTATTATTATTATTATTATTATTATTATTATTATTATTATTATTATTATTATTATTATTATTATTATTATTATTATTATTATTATTATTATTATTATTATTATTATTATTATTATTATTATTATTATTATTATTATTATTATTATTATTATTATTATTATTATTATTATTATTATTATTATTATTATTATTATTATTATTATTAATTATTATTATTATTATTATATTATTATTATTATTATTATTATTATTATTATTATTATTATTATTATTATTATTATATTATTATTATTATTATTATTATTATTATTATTATTATTATTATTATTATTATTATTATTATTATATTATTATTATTATTATTATTATTATTATTATTATTATTATATTATTATTATTATTATTATTATTATTATTATTATTATTATTATTATTATTATTATTATTATTATTATTATTATATTATTATTATTATTATTATTATTATTATTATTATTATTATTATTATATTATTATTATTATTATTATTATTATTATTATTATTATTATTATTATTATTATTATTATTATTATTATTATTATTATTATTATTATTATTATTATTAATTATTATTATTATTATTATTATTATTATTATTATTATTATTATTATTATTATTATTATTATTATTATTATTATTATTATTATTATTATTATTATTATTATTATTATTATTATTATTATTATTATTATTATTATTATTATTATTATTATTATTATTATTATTATTATTATTATTATTATTATTATTATTATTATTATTATTATTATTATTATTATTATTATTATTATTATTATTATTATTATTATTATTATTATTATATTATTATTATTATTATTATTATTATTATTATTATTATTATTATTATTATTATTATTATTATTATTATTATTATTATTATTATTATTATTATTATTATTATTATTATTATTATTATTATTATTATTATTATTATTATTATATTATTATTATTATTATTATTATTATTATTATTATTATTATTATTATTATTATATTATTATTATTATTATTATTATTATTATATTATTATTATTATTATTATTATTATTATTATTATTATTATTATATTATTATTATTATTATTATTATTATTATTATTATTATTATTATTATTATTATTATTATTATTATTATTATTATTATTATTATTATTATTATTATTATTATTATTATTATTATTATTATTATTATTATTATTATTATTATTATTATTATTATTATTATTATTATTATTATTATTATTATTATTATTATTATTATTATTATTATTATTATTATTTTATTATTATTATTATTATTATTATTATTATTATTATTATTATTATTATTATTATTATTATTATTATTATTATTATTATTATTATTATTATTATTATTATTATTATTATTATTATTATTATTATTATTATTATTATTATTATTATTATTATTATATTATTATTATTATTATTATTATTATTATTATTATTATTATTATTATTATTATTATTATTATTATTATTATTATTATTATTATTATTATTATTATTATTATTATTATTATTATTATTATTATTATTATTTTTTTATTATTATTATTATTATTATTATTATTATTATTATTATTATTATTATTATTATTATTATTATTATTATTATTTTATTATTATTATTATTATTATTATTATTATTATTATTATTATTATTATTATTATTATTATTATTATTATTTTATTATTATTATTATTATTATTATTATTATTATTATTATTATTATTATTATTATTATTATTATATTATTATTATTATTATTATTATTATTATTATTATTATTATTATTATTATTATTATTATTATTATTATTATTATTATTATTATTATTATTATTATTATTATTATTATTATTATTATTATTATTATTATTATTATTATTATTATTATTATTATTATTATTATTATTATTATTATTATTATTATTATTATTATTATTATTATTATTATTATTATTATTATTATTATTATTATTATTATTATTATTATTATTATTATTATTATTATTTATTATTATTATTATTATTATTATTATTATTATTATTATTATTATTATTATTATTATTATTATTATTATTTATTATTATTATTATTATTATTATTATTATTATTATTATTATTATTATTATTATTATTATTATTATTATTATTATTATTATTATTATTATTATTATTAATTATTATTATTATTATTATTATTATTATTATTATTATTATTATTATTATTAATTATTATTATTATTATTATTATTATTATTATTATTATTATTATTATTATTATTATTATTATTATTATTATTATTATTATTATTATTATTATTATTATTATTATTATTATTATTATTATTATTATTATTATTATTATTATTATTATTATTATTATTATTATTATTATTATTATTATTATTATTATTATTATTATTATTATTATTATTATTATTATTATTATTATTATTATTATTATTATTATTATTTATTATTATTATTATTATTATTATTATTATTATTATTATTATTATTATTATTATTATTATTATTATTATTATTATTATTATTATTATTATTATTATTATTATTATTATTATTATTATTATTATTATTATTATATTATTATTATTATTATTATTATTATTATTATTATTATTATTATTATTATTATTATTATTATTATTATTATTATTATTATTATTATTATTATTATTATTATTATTATTATTATTATTATATTATTATTATTATTATTATTATTATTATTATTATTATTATTATTATTATTATTATTATTATTATTATTATTATTATTATTATTATTATTATTATTATTATTATTATTATTATTATTATTATTATTATTATTATTATTATATTATTATTATTATTATTATTATTATTATTATTATTATTATTATTATTATTATTATTATTATTATTATTATTATTATTATTATTATTATTATTATTATTATTATTATTATTATTATTATTATTATTATTTATTATTATTATTATTATTATTATTATTATTATTATTATTATTATTATTATTATTATTATTATTATTATTATTATTATTATTATTATTATTATTATTATTATTATTATTATTATTATTATTATTATTATTTTTTATTATTATTATTATATTATTATTATTATTATTATTATTATTATTATTATTTATTATTATTATTATTATTATTATTATTATTATTATTATTATTATTATTATTATTATTATTATTATTATTATTATTATTATTATTATTATTATTATTATTATTATTATTATTATTATTATTATTATTATTATTATTTATTAATATTATTATTATTATTATTATTATTATTATTATTATTATTATTATTATTATTATTATTATTATTATTATTATTATTATTATTATTATTATTATTATTATTATTATTATTATTATTATTATATTATTATTAT
>OY821522.1:15350492-15692992 GCA_963682025.1 Cordilura impudica | reverse complement strand
CGGCGTTTGTTTATGTTAGTTCTAATTTTTTTTTAATTGACCTTCGAACTTTGCAGTAAAATGCCGATTTTCAACATATTGTTTATATGGTTTTTTGGCTATAACTCGTCGACTAATTGATATTTTTCCAATCAAAAGCCAAATTATTGCTAGAGACAACAACAACAACAGCATTCATCATAATAATGTCAACAACAACAACAACAACAACAACAACAGCATTCATCATAATAATGTCAACAACGCCAACAACAACAACAGCATTCATCATAATAATGTCAACAACGCCAACAACAACAGCATTCATAATAATAATAATTCACTTGTTAAATATCTACCTTTACTCTATGATAAATATTTCTGGATCCAAGCATACCCCCAGTCTGAAATTTTTTGGAACTTTAGGGAAGGAACCAATCTTAAACATATATTTTTTTCAGATTTTTAAAATTGTCGTTTTTACAGCTATAGCCTCCCGAATTATAGGTCAAGGGATGTGACCTTTGACCTTTCCAAAAAAAATCATGTTGTATATCAAATTAAAGGTAATTAATTAACCTTTCAAATGCAACCTTGATGAGTTGCGTAACTATAATACTTTTCAAGAAAATGATAATTAAGTAAGTAAAACTTTGTAAATTTTGACCTTTTTTTACGATTTTCAAGACCACATATTTCCGGATACAGAAGTGCCAGTGCCCTCAAACTTTGCACTTATTTTAGTTCTGTAATAATCTGTCTTCCTACGAAAAATCATACAATTTGGAGAAGGTAGTGTACACCCATTGGTTGATTTGACATGGAATTACCCATATATAAAAGAAAGTCGTGTTGGTTACACTATTTATAACTGAAGTACGGCTAAACCGATTTGGCTGAAAATTGGAGGGGAGGTACCTTAGAACCGTTCGACCGCGTTCCCGTGTGACGTGGCATAAAACATCTTTAGTTTATGTGGCAACAATGTTTATTTTACTTTTTAAGATATTCGCATCTGACGTGGAATAACAAAACGCAATGATTTAGCAATGCCGCGACCAAGACGATCGAATCTTTCCCGACATAGCCGTAATGCAAGAAGGATACGAAACATTGCGAATGAAAGGACTGAAGAAGAACAGGAAATTCCCGTGAAGAGCGCCGCCTTACTATGGCTCAACTTCGTGCTTATCAATCACAAGAGCAAATATAATGCCGTTTGAGTTTAATAGGCTTCAATTTCCGATCCTTCCTGCATTCGCCATAACCATTAACAAATCACAAGGCCAATCCTTGAAAGTTTGTGGTTTGAATATGGAATATCCATGTTTTCCCCATGGTCAATTATATGTGGCTCGTTCACGGGTCGGAAGACCATCTGTGTTGTTTGTTCTTGCGCCTGATAATGAAACAAAAAATGTCGTGTATCACAAGGTACTTAACTGAAGAGTGCAATCTATGCACCAAAATACATGAACAATAAAGAACAATAAAGTAATTAATTTTTTTATTTGTATTTCCTGTTTTTAATAAATTCTATCAAATAGTTTGTGTCTATGTTGACAATGTTTGTTGGTGATATTTTTTGTTCTTTCAGTTTGGTAAATTAACCACTGTGTTAATAGAATTTACTTCGGTTGAATTGTTTGTATTATTTCTATAAGCTGCTTGAGAAGTTTGTGGTTTCTCTTTGTTATTATTCACATGATTCGCATATTTTTTTTTTAGTAATTCATTATCACACTGATCGTCATTTTCACAGTCAAGCACCGAATAGTAATTGTTTTTGAAATGTTTAGCTTTATAATTGCTATCCATATTGATTTTTTTTTTTTTATAGCTTTCAATATTATTATTTTAATTTGTGTATACATTGTAATTAATTGAGTTTAGAGTCCATTATATTTTGTTTTTAGTAATATACAACAAAACAATAGTAATTACATGAATAGAAAGGTACTTGTTTTTAGTATAACACCAACGAGATGCTCTGATCTCCGTAATACGCTTATCACTTATCACGGTCGCGATCGAACTAATATAATTATATATGTAAATGTTGAGTATTTTCTAAATGTTGTAACGACGTATTTTCCACCTTTAGCCAGGGTAGACTCAGTGGGGATTCCACGGGTCGTTAACGGAAATAAACGTTGGTACACAGATATTCACGTTATAAACAGAATTCAATTTTTGTTTATTATTTAAATTAAAATTTGTGTAACAATATAAGTTTTTGGGTTTATAAAACATATTAAGTAAATCAACTGACGATAGACATCAAGGGTAGTCTCTGGAGCGTTCATGTACTCCGTATATTTATCCTCAGGCACGAGATTCCCAACGTATCGCTGGTAAGCCCAACGCATACGGTTGGAATCTCGTTGCGTCGAACTTCTGATGCTGTGGAGATTAACATGCCCCGTATCTTAGTTTTGGTTAAAATGCTTTCCCCGCATCGTTGGCGAGCCCATCCAATGCGCAGAAAACCAATTCCTGTCCAAAACCGCAGATGTAGGTGACGTATTAACTGTCAGACAACAGCTTTCCCCGCATCGTTGGCAAGCCCAACCCATGTATTGAAAAACGTGTCTATCCCAGCGAAATAAAATACGTGGTATATTAGTTGTTTAGGCAAAAAATCTTTCTCTCATCGCTGGCAAGCCCACTCCATGCGTCAAAAATTCGCCGCTATCGAAACAATAAATACAAATGTTATATTAACTGTTCAGAGTAAAAAGTTTCCCCGCATCGCTGGCAAGCCCAACCCATGCGTTAAAACCAATTTTCTGTCCAGTGAACGTTAGCCTGTTTGAATATTAATATACGTAGTATATTTCTACTCAAATTTACTATACTAGAGTATCGCAATGATTATACCCGTACGACACGCTAACTACAACAAGACTGATTGATTTCTTTTTGTGTTCGCCCTTTTATACACGACAGCTTCATTGAAAAATATGACGCCACAAACGACGGTAAACCATCGACCAATCAAAACGATGTTGACGTGTTGACTGCTTGTTGGTGGTCGTTTGGTGGCTAGCTGTTGTTCTTTTGTATAAGTACAACCAAATGGGTTGTGTACAGACATTCATTACAAGAGGGCATCACGGTAGTTAATCCAATCGGGTGGTTACAATAATAATTTAAATGTAATTGGATGTACACACAGAAAAAAAAGGCACGTATTTTTAAGAGGATCGTCCCATCAATTCAATTTTTGAGATTTCACGTAAAAATTCATAGTGTAAAATGATTTCATTTTGATTTTTTAATAGAGTTCACGTAAAATCGAAGTGAGAAACAACATCGATTTCTTAACGGTAAATTTCGAGTGTTTTGTGTGAAACATTATTATTTTAAATAGAGTGCACGTTATTTACGATCGATGTATTCGAAGAATAAAATCATTAAATAGAAAACCACATTGTAGTGAACGATGAAGCAGAAAGAACACGTGATTTTAATTTGCGTATTTTTATACCCTATACCACTATGTGGTTTGGGTATAATGACTTTGTGCTGCTGTTTGTAACAACCAAAAATATTTGACCTAGACCCATCTTTAATTATACCGATCGAATCAGAACCACTTTCTGAGTTGATTTAACAATGTCCGTCCGTCCGTCCGTCCGTCCGTCCGTCCGTCCGTCCGTCCGTCCGTCTGTGTGTCCATGTAAAGCTTGTAATCAAACTGCAGGTCGCAAATATGAATATATTTTGATGAAATTTGGTATATAAGCTTTTATCGGCCATGGGATGAACGCTATTGAAATTGGTGAGAATCGGTCCTTGTTCAGACCTAGCCCCCATACAAATTACCCATATGAAATCGACATAAATTGCCATAAGATCCAAATTGTCATATAGATCTTACTCAAATTGGGTTTGTATGCGTTCATTACATCCACTAATGAGTAGTCGAAAAATGATCCCTTTGACCCCATATAGAGCTGCTTCCCGATCTTCACTTAAATCTATTAAAAAACAAAAATATTGCACTGATTCTTCTCAAATTTTGTTTGTACATATTTTTGCAAAATACAAGAGACTTTACCAAACATGATCAGGATCGGTCCATTTTTGGACCTAGTCCCTTTATAGATATAGCATCCAATATGAACTTTTTCATATCTGCAGCCAAAAAAAATTAATAAAAATCCCACTCAAATTTGGTTTATGCTTATTTTCTATATCGAAGTAGTTGGACCGAAAGGTAGGGTCTCTAAACCATGGTATAGGGTATCATATAGCCGGTCTAGACCGACTATAATTTTCTTACTTGTTTTAATCTAAAATTATCAAAAGAATCAAATGATAATTTTTATTCCAAGTGATTGTATGTATTTTAAAGTGAGTGAATCAAAATTATAATTCAGTTAATACAATTTGAAACTAAATAATCAAAAAACTATATCTCGTGAAAATATAAAATATAACTATATATCGTGAAAATTTCAAAAAAAATATGGAAACAAATTGTGAAGTGATTAGGAATGATAATAGTGACAGTGACGAAATCAACAATAATGAAATTGAAATAAACAATAATGATATTTCACTTGACAATAAAATTATTTCATGTGTGGTTATACCGCCATTCCAATTTCAAGATTCAGAAATTGAGGAAGCTCAAAAAATATTAAAATCGTGGGGATTACGTAGATCGACGTGTGAAATATTAAAGACATACGGTTATAATTCAGTGGCACATTTAGAGGCATTGCAACCAGCTGATATCAATGAAATTTTTTTAAACCTTAATTTCAATTTTTTTGGGGAGCGCTCACTACTCAAAAAGAGATTATATGAATGGAAAGCAAAAAAAGTAAGTTCAAATTTAAATAGTACCTATAGATAAAAACGAAAGGAAAATTTTAGTATAAATTATACCAACAAATAGATCTTTGTTTTAGCCTTCATTTCCATTATTAAACGCTTCTATAACTTTAATCTTCATAATTATATATTCTTTCCAGGGTGTAATCACTAGTTATGAGGCAACTGTTTCAATGTCGAATGAAGCAACCAGTAAAGTAATAGATTGGCTAGAAAAAATCTCAAATGGAATTTCACATACAGAAAGCTCATCGATAGCTACATCTAATTGTGCAATTTTAGATATGGCAATAACACTTTGTCCTAACGGTGAAACTGTCGAATCCGTATTGAAGGAAACTATAAATGGACAGCACGTTCTTAAATACTATGAAAGCCATTCCAGCTTAAACTCAACACAGCAGAAGCATTTGAAGCACTGCTTGGTTGATTTTTATAAAAATAGAATCGAAAAATGTCGTATTTGGAGATGCAACAATGGGCAAACGCAATTGAAGAAAAATTTCCTAATGAAAAATCAGTAAGTATAGAAAGACACAATTATTATAATTCTCAAGTTTGATAAACTGTTTCTATTATACAGGCAACATATTTTATGCCACGCAAAACGGGTAAAAAAAATCCGACTGGTAAATTGCCATTAAAATGGAGCAATGTGCCTTTAGTAAATGCTCCAACTGCTGTTTCTGAATCCGGTTTAGAAATTCCACAAAATTTGTTGAATACAGGTATTTTCATTAATATCTATCATATGTGCAACTTTACCTATTCTCTATTAAAAAATTGCACATTGCAGATGAAATGGAAGATTTTAAGTTGTGGCTGTTTAGCAATATATCTCCTTGGGAATCGGTAATAACCAATTGGAAGAAGACCGCGGCATTAAGAACGCGACAGCTGCAAAACTTTCAAAATTCTTCCCTCCAAGAGTTGTTGGACGAATAGCCCAGGTTCAACGACGAAAACGGGTACCACCTCGTAAGTTTTTATCTTTGGTTTGAAAAATTATATTCTCAATAAGCAAAATTTATTCTAAATATGTTTTTTACAGATTTATATCGACTTTGAATTTATGTTTGTTGGAAAAATTAACAATTTATTATCAGAATTCGACAACTTTGTCACCAAAATTATACCGGTCTTCGAAACAGAAATTAAGGATAAGGCTTCCCGTATTTTATTTCAATCAATACTAAAAGATGGAATTTATATGAGTAAGTAAATATTTTCTTAATATTTATATTGATTTCATTTCATGAGCACAAGGTAATTCACCCTTTAAATCTTGTTTTTAGATTCGAGAGATGGCATAATAACAATTTTACTTCACGCAATTCTTCACCCTAAAAGGGTTAACAAAAATATAAAGCCAACAATTTTAGAAGCTCAAGAAGATTTTGTACTCCATGTACAAACGTTTAATGTTATGCAGGAAAAACTACAAAAAATGAAGGCAATAAATAAAGAGAATAAGAGCAAAATTCAACCTAAGATAGTTGTAGTTGGACCAACATTAAACGATTTTAAACACTTCTACGTATATTTAGACGAGCTTTAATATAAAATGGGATCGTTCAAGAAGTGCCTCGATATGGTAATCAAAATAAGTTATGTATTTCAATTGGAATAATCACACATTAGCAAGCAAGTTTGGTTATTTTTGGAAAGTTTCTTTCATGGTTTAGAATCGGAACGTTTTTCCGAAGTTGTAAATTTAATTAATAGATTAAAACAATAAAAGTGTTGGAATTAATTTCAAAAATGACCAACTTAGTTTGCTTTATGTGTGAATCAGTGTTCAAAACACTGGATATATTTATAAGACATCTTAAATCTTTTCATGGCATTCTATCCATTTACAAATTTAAATGCAAACAAAATAACTGCCGCCAAAAATTTCAAAACATTCATTCTTTTTGAAGACATTTAAGTAAACATTTGCATAATATAACTGAAAATGAAAGGCAGGAATTAGGTTCGATTATTATAGAAAAATCTAATACAGAATGAAGCAATATAAATTTGTATGTTGTAGATACTACGCCAAGTTATGAACCGTTGGATTTAAATGTCGACTATTTGTCAGAAATAAAAAACTCTGTATTAAATTTTTCATTACAATTTACAATCGAAACGAATTCACACGAAAAGATGTAATACAAATTCAAAATTCTGTTACGGATTTTATAACTAAACCTATATCAAAAATATTAAAATCAGTTTTGTCAAACGTAAATAATAGTCATAGTCAATCATCAGTTAATATCAATGATTTAATAGTATATATAGCCCAACCTTTTAGTGAAATTGAATCAGAATACAAATTTATTAAAAAACTACAAAATGAATTGTTATATAAAACACCAACCACATTCTTCATTAGCAATAACTTATCGGAAGTTATAATAAATGATATTCCAATTATTGTGGAAACAAGGTGGAAGGTTGTTTAATGGATATAAATTTTCAAATAAAAAGATACTTTGAAACCGGTGATATATTATCTGAAACTTTAACCAACATGGATCGCTTGAAGAGTTCAATATATATTGAAAATATTATAAACGGAAAGTTGTGGAAGAGTATTCAAATACAAAGCGAAAATACTGTTCTTCCATTTTGCATATAGGATCAAAGTCCGGTCGTCACTCAATTTGTGGTATATACTATACCTTTCCGACAATTCCACAATATCAAGCATCATTACTTAGCAATATTTTTGTAGCGGGTTTCATAAAATCAAAAGACTTTAGTGAATATGGGAATCGAAGGTCTCTCAAGCCACTGTTAGATAGTATTAAACAATTAGAAACTGAAGGGATAGAGATAAATACAAAACAAAAAAGTTATCATATAAAATTTAAATTAATCCAAATTGTAGGTATTAATTTAGCACTAAATACAGTACTAGGATATAATAAATCTTTTTCGGCACAATATTTCTGCAGAGTGTGTTGGAGGAGTAAACCTGAAACAGAATCCGATACTCTTGAAATACCTAGCTCGCTTCGAAACAAATCTAATTATGAAGAGGATTTGACTCTAAATAATTCAAAGAAAACTGGGATTAAAGAAAATTCCATATTTAATGAGCTGACTGATTTCCACGTTACTTCTAATATTGCTAGTGACATTATGCATGATTGGTATTTAGGAATTTGCCAATATGCACTATCTAAGACCCTACTTTATTTTATTTTCGAAAAGAAATTTTTCTCGCTAGAAACATTAAATTATAGAAAGCAAATGTTTAATTATGCGGATACAGAAATAGGTAATGTTAGCATGCCCATTGAAAAAAGTCACATTGATAATGCTTCGTTTAAAATGAGTGCATCTCAAATGAAAAGTTTTTGTCATATGATTCTACCCATGATTGGAGATTTAATCATGCCTAATAATGAGGTTTATGAATATTTAATTCAATTAATTCGAGTTCTGGATTTAATATTACTTCCAAGGTATGATACTGCTTCCACAGAAAAACTAAAGGACGAAATAGAATACCACCATGAACTCTATAAGAAACATTTCAAAGATACATTAAAACCCAAATTCCATTTAAGTGTACATTACCCAACTATAATAGAGCAACTCGGTCCTCTGCGACACCTATGGTGTTTTCGATTTGAATCCGAAAACCAGATACATAAAAAATATGCGGGAGCAATAAATTCAAGGGTTCATATTCCTCTGACACTAGGAATAAAAGTAGCCTTACGATTTTCTCATAATCTACATACTAATTCATTTTTTCAAAAACAAATTGTTTTAAATAAACCGATACTAACAGTAGATATAAAATCAAAAGAATATTTTTCTATATTAAATATTAAATGTGATGTAACAGAACTGCCCTCTGAACAGACTGAATTAATTAAGTTCAGGGCAACGGTTTACAAAATAGGATACGTTCTTACTATAACTTCTGATAATAAAATCCCGCAAGTATTTGAGATAGTTGAAATTTTTTTAAAAAAGGATGATTGCTATTTAGTTTGTAAGGAATGGAAAGTTAGTAGATTCTCAAAACATTTCCAATCATATGTTATTGATTCCTGTGATGAGCAATCATTATATTTATATAATATAATCGCCTTTGATGGCCCCCCGATTCATTTCTATTGTTTAGCTAAGGTATAAAATTAATCCGACTTAAGCGATACTTTTTAAATATTATAAGTTAAAAATTATTTTTAATTTTAAAATTAAAAATTAAAATAAATATAAAATATATGATTAATGTATTATTTTTATTTACTATAAGTATTACATTTATATTGAAAATAAATATTAATAAATTTTTTGAATTGAAAAAAAAAATTAAATTATTTTTTATTTGGTAGTGATAATTGATAATGACAAAATTATAGCTTAAGCTATAATAATTAACGGTCAATTAAAACTTCCCTGCGATGAAAACCAACTAGAAAATCTCTTTATTTTTTACGGTACATCACCTTAATTCAATACGCTGAAAAAAACGTGAATATACGTGAATATCTAAAAAAAACGTGAATACTCTTAAAAACCAATAGAAATCCGTATTGAAATTAACGAGGTTCCCTATAAAAAATAATGTGATATCACATGTCGGGTTAAAAGATTTTCACTTAAATTTGACGTGAATTGACGTTAAAAAAAATTAGAAATTTTAACATATTTTCACGTAAATTTGACGTGAATACACATTTATTGAAAATTATAGATTTTACGTGATAAATCACGTAATTTTAATGTGGTTGCCCTCTTTACTGAAAACCATAGGGAATTCACTTAAATTTTCTTCTACGTTACGTGACTATTTTTCTGTGTGTTATTAGTACTTAATAAGATATAATATGTAATACAATACATATTATGTATAGGCACATATCAATACAACATAATATTCAAGATCAAAATTAATTAATTTAAAGGTAGTGTATATGAATATA
This sequence comes from Cordilura impudica, assembly GCA_963682025.1. Taxonomy (NCBI): domain Eukaryota; kingdom Metazoa; phylum Arthropoda; class Insecta; order Diptera; family Scathophagidae; genus Cordilura; species Cordilura impudica. The sequence continues at coordinate 15,683,231 of OY821522.1, read as the reverse complement.
ATATTAATTAATAGGAATAATATGTAGAAATGTAATATAAAAAGTCCATAGATGGCTATAACTAATTAGTAATTAATTTAATTTTTAATGTAGAGGTAGTGTATATGAATACAATATTCAAAGTCCATAGATGGTTATAACTAATTGGTAGATGTTCAATTATATTATTAATGAAAAGTTCTATGTTCAATTATATTATTATGGAAGGGTCGTTAGGCTACAAATAAGATATGTTTTACAATCTACATGTGGTGTATGTAAAATAGTTCATAAAGTGAAGTGTATTAATATATTGGTATATTACGAACCAATGGGGTTTTGTTGTCTGGTCATCTTTTGTTAGGTGTGGGCCAAAACGATGGAAGACTTTGGCCCTCACAATGTTTTGTGTTGAGTATTTCCTAAATGTTTAGAAGTCGTATTTGTTTAATCAAGATCACATAACAAGACCATGATTTCTTTTCTATTACTTAATATCTATAACCATTCGTAAAAAATTTATCATAAAATGGTTTTCAAATTGTAAAGTCACAATTTACTAATGACAATGAGTTTGAATTGTTGCTACGCAAAGGAGTAATTCCTTATGATTATGTATATACAGTTTCTAGACCTGACGATACTGAACTTCCACGACAACATAAAAATTCCATGTAAGTACATTTTAACGTTAATTTAAATATTTTTATAAAAATTACAAAATTTGCAGTAAATAACCTTCAAATTCCTAGAAATATAATTCGGAGCAACGTAAGTCTCCTTCCATAAACAAGAAAAAATTATGTTAGGTTTCATGGGAAAAATAAAAGAAATTAATTATTATTAAAATGTCGGAGAAGCACTGCATATTTTGCCATGTTTTGATTTGAAACAACTTTTATAAGAGGAATTAAAATATAGTCATAAAGTATGATGTATTTGCTGATTTCGAATGTTTTCTGGAATCAATTAATATTCGAAATTCAACAAATATAAATTCTCTCGCACACTAATACAGTACTCCTGATATATGACATTTATCATTTATTTTGTATGGGGTTGCCACGCCCCTTTGTCCGATCCCGCCCATTTTTTGTCTGACTACTCACGGTAATAATAGATGACCTAACACAAATTTTCAAAGCTGTATATGTCATAGTACTCGAGATATATGATATTGAGTATCTACTTTGTATGGGAGGTACCACACCCACTTATCCGATCATGCGCATTTCCGACACAGCTACTTATATTAATTATAGGTGACCTCACACAAATTTGCAAAGCTCTCCCTATCATAGTACTCAATATATATGATATTAAAAAACTTATTTTGTATGGTTGGTGCCACGCCCACTAAAAATATTTAAAAAAGTTACTACCTATAACACTTCCCACATCCGCAAAAAGACTCTCCAAAAATTTCAGGAAGATCGGATGAGTAGTTAAGGAGATTACCTCCTACAAACAAACAAACACACATAACCTTTTTATTATATAAGCACAGATATATACTTATAATAATGAAAATTCAAGATGTTTTGAGAAATTTATAACAAATATTTATGTATTGAAAATTAAAAATAAAAAATTAAAATTAAACATTAAAAATTATAAATTAAAAACTAAAAATTAAAAATAAAAAGTTAAAAGTTAAAAATTAAAAGTTACAAATTAAAAATTAGAAATTAAAAATTAAAATTAAAAATTAAATATAAAAAATTAAAAATTAAAAATTAAAAATTAAAAATTAAAAATCAAAAATTAAAAATTAAAAACTAAAAATTAAAAATTAAAAATTAGAAATTAAAACTTAAAAATTAAGAATTAAAAATTAAAAATTAAAAATTAAAAATTAAAAATTAAAAATTAAAAATTAAAAATTAAAATCAAAAATTAAAAATTAAAATTAAAAATTCAAAATTAAAAATTAACAAGTAAGAAAATTATAGTCGGTCTAGACCGGCTATATGATACCCTATACCATGGTTTAGAGACCCTACCTTTCGGTCCAACTACTTCGATATAGAAAATAAGCATAAACCAAATTTGAGTGGGATTTTTATTAATTTTTTTTGGCTGCAGATATGAAAAAGTTCATATTGGATGCTATATCTATAAAGGGACTAGGTCCAAAAATGGACCGATCCTGATCATGTTTGGTAAAGTCTCTTGTATTTTGCAAAAATATGTACAAACAAAATTTGAGAAGAATCAGTGCAATATTTTTGTTTTTTAATAGATTTAAGTGAAGATCGGGAAGCAGCTCTATATGGGGTCAAAGGGATCATTTTTCGACTACTCATTAGTGGATGTAATGAACGCATACAAACCCAATTTGAGTAAGATCTATATGACAATTTGGATCTTATGGCAATTTATGTCGATTTCATATGGGTAATTTGTATGGGGGCTAGGTCTGAACAAGGACCGATTCTCACCAATTTCAATAGCGTTCATCCCATGGCCGATAAAAGCTTATATACCAAATTTCATCAAAATATATTCATATTTGCGACCTGCAGTTTGATTACAAGCTTTACATGGACACACAGACGGACGGACGGACGGACGGACGGACATTGTTAAATCAACTCAGAAAGTGGTTCTGATTCGATCGGTATAATTAAAGATGGGTCTAGGTCAAATATTTTTGGTTGTTACAAACAGCAGCACAAAGTCATTATACCCAAACCACATAGTGGTATAGGGTATAAAAATTAAAAATTAAAAATTAAAAATTAAAAATTAAAAATTAAAAATTAAAAATTAAAAATTAAAAATTAAAAATTAAAAATTAAAAATTAAAAATTAAAAATTAAAAATTAAAAATTAAAAATTAAAAATTAAAAATTAAAAATTAAAAATTAAAAATTAAAAATTAAAAATTAAAAATTAAAAATTAAAAATTAAAAATTAAAAATTAAAAATTAAAAATTAAAAATTAAAAATTAAAAATTAAAAATTAAAAATTAAAAATTAAAAATTAAAAATTAAAAATTAAAAATTAAAAATTAAAAATTAAAAATTAAAAATTAAAAATTAAAAATTAAAAATTAAAAATTAAAAATTAAAAATTAAAAATTAAAAATTAAAAATTAAAAATAAAAAATTAAAATTTAAAAATTAAAAATTTAAAATTAAAATTAAAAATAAAAAATTAAAATTTAAAAATTAAAAATTAAAAAACAAAAATTAAAAATTAAAATTAAAAATTAAAAATTAAAAATTAAAAATTAAAAATTAAAAATTAAAAATTAAAAATTAAAAATTAAAAATTAAAAATTAAAAATTAAAAATTAAAAATTAAAAATTAAAAATTAAAAATTAAAAATTAAAAATTAAAAATTAAAAATTAAAAATTAAAAATTAAAAATTAAAAATTAAAAATTAAAAATTAAAAATTAAAAATTAAAAATTAAAAATTAAAAATTAAAAATTAAAAACTAAAAATTAAAAATTAGGTATTGAAATTTATTAATTTTTATTAATGAAAATCCTAATGTAACAAGATTTAAAATCTTATAAAACAACATTAGTCATAACAAATTAATTTTCAATAAGAGGAATGTATGTAAGTTTAATTTATAATTAAAATTAGAAGAATAATATAAAATAAAATATAATATAAAATATATAAAAAGTAAAATAAAAATGTAAAAATAAAGTGTAAAAATATCCTGCACAGCAGGTAAAAATTATATAGAAATTAAAATTAAATTAACTAAAGAAATTAAAATGAAGTATTAAAAATCAATTGAGAAAAAGTTTAAATAGTTCTTTCTTAAATGATGTTGTATTTGATATTTTGTGAAGTTGATTATTTAAAGTATGTAACGAGTTCCAAAGACGTATGCCATTTACAAAAAAGTGTCTTTCGGATATTAGTCTATTGTACAATATTGGTACAAGACAGTTATTACGGTTAGATCTTGTAAATAGTAATCGCTCGAAAAGGTAAACGGGTTCTTTAGTGAAAATAATTTTATGAACCATAAGTAAAGTTCTAAATTTAAGTTAGTCTTCAAATGAAACGCCATAAATATTATTTAGAAAAGCGGAGATACTATCATATTTGCGTAAACCGTAAACATATCTAACTACACTTTTAAAGACGCGTGTAGGTTTACCCATGTCTGCACTATCACAACCTGACAACAATTCACAACCATATAAAAGCGTAGGTAAGATAAACGATTTTGCAAGAACAAATCTAATTTTCTGCGGTGTGAAGTACTGAGAAGACCAAAGACTACGGAGAATACTATAAACTTTTCCAGAAGCTTTGTTAATTTGATCATTCCACGTTAGGGTATTATTAAAAATCATTCCAAGGTTTTTAGCATTCGCAACGTAGGCGATATCCACTCCATTAATACTAACTTTCGGAAGACAAGTGGTATCATATATCTTTTTAAAAATAACAAGGCACTGAGATTTTTTCGGATTTAAGGTAAGACAATTCAACCTAGCCCATTCAAATACGTGGTTCAGTTCAGTATTCAGGTTCTGTACACAATTTTCCACATCTCGTACGTTACATGATGTGTATAACTGATCGTCATCAGCGTACATGTACATATGGCATGAATTAATTACGCGTGGTAGATCATTTATGTAAATAGAAAACAAAAGAGGGCCAAGTATAGACCCCTGCGGAATACCCCTACTTAAAGACGCAGAGGTAGACGACTTGTCTCTAGAGACAACTACTTGCTCTCTATTCCGAAGGTAAGAGCTAATCAATTTAGAGGAGGTTTCAGAATAACCAAAAATATGTTTAAGCTTTTTAACAAGAATATCATGGTCCACTGAGTCAAAAGCTTTAGAGTGGTCCAATAAAGTCAAAAAAGCAATATTACCACTGTCAACGATATAACGAAGATCTTCCGATACATCAATTAAAGTAGTGATACACCCTCTTTTCCTGCGAAAACCAGATTGCTTAGATGATAAAAGATTATTATTGGATATATGTTCATTCATTTGTTTGCTCATAATTTTTTCGAAAACTTTCGAAAGAAAAGAAAGTACGGAAATTGGCCTGTATTCTTTATTAGATTTCGGCAAGGGAATTACTTTTTCCCATTTCCACAAATCAGGGAAAATAGATTTTGTAAAAATAGTGTTAAAAATATGAGTGATATAGGGTAAAACCTGTGGTAAAATAGCTTTAATAAATATTGGATTCATACCGTCTAGACCAATAGATTTTGACTTTATGGAAAGAAAAGCTTCCAGAACATCCTCCTGGTTAACGCAGGAAAAACTAAATAAAGAATCCAGATTGCAATCTGGTAGATTTGCATAAGAGTCAGAACGAAGAGGAGTTGAGTCATTTGAAGTTAATTGTCTATTCAATTCATTTAGTTCAAAAGTGGAAAGATTTACCGATTCACTTTCATCTTTATAACCAATTTTCTTTATCTCTTTCCACATATTTTTAGTATCCATAGCCTCTGAAAATACACGACTATAATAGCGTTGCTTAGCTAACTTTACTTCCCTAGTAACAGATCTACGTAGTGATTTAAAAATTTCATTTGACTGTGTAGTTTTATATCTTTTCCACTTATCGTAAGCAGAATTTCTTTTAACTATTAAATCACAAATATTTTGATTAAACCAAGGCTTAGTAGAAGATTTAACAGTTTTCTTTCTAACCGGTACGCATTTGTCGTATAGGTATGTGGTATCTTCATAAAAAAAGGATATCTGTTGGTTTAAATCAGGATTACTGTAGATACTGGTCCAATTGATTATATTAATTTCATTTAAAAGAGCATCATAGTTAATATTCTTGTAATCCCGGAAAGTAATATGCTGTGGTTTTTCATGTTTAAAATAAGGAAAGTTAAAGGTCATATAAATGACGTCATGTTTTGAGAAATTAGGAGAAGAAAACTGGTTATGCAAAAGAACTTTTCTAATATCTGAGACAAAGAACACGTCAATAAGGGTACTACTCATTGAAGTGAAGTGAGTGGGGATAGTAGTGTTTACAGCTATAAGCCCAATCGGTTGGAAAAGTGAAATTAGATCAGAATCAATGAGCAAATTTCCATTTAGATCTCCAGAAAGAATAATATCACTATAAGATAAACAATTTTCATCTAACAAATTAACAACCGGAGAAATATCTAGTGAATCATTAGGCCTATATAAAACACCTATGAGACATTTGCTTATGTCACAAGGAAGTTCAATAAATACAAAATCATATTCTTCATCGATAGATTTGCAAACAAATCGAGAACGTAATTGTTTCTTGACATACATTGCAACGCCTCCAGCACGTTTACCAGTACTCCTATCAGCTCGAAATAAATCATAGCCGTCTATTTTGACCTGAAAGTTTTTTATTTTATTCGGATTGAACCATGTTTCAGATATACAAATTACATCAATTCCTGAGTTTTCAAAAATGTATCGAAATTCATCAAATTTACAAAAAAGACTTTGAGCATTTAAGTGACAAATTTTTAAACCTTCCTTTTGTTTACCAATTATACGAATCATAGAATGAGTATTGTATTTGGAACTCGACCAAATATTAGAAGAAGTCATAATAAAGTATTAAGCAAATATCAACATCAAATAAGAAATACTCAAAAAATTTAAAATAAAAAGGCATAATAAAAAGGAAAGATATAAAAAATACAAAAATAAAAATAGGTTATGGAAATAATTACGACAGTTTTAAATTTTAAAATATTACTGGCGAAACCCTTCTACTACAGAAACTGCAAAGTTGTCACGTGTGTTTTTCGATGTTTCGATATTTTCCAGAAAATGCACATTCTCCACACAAAACGCGCTATCGGACTTAGAGCGTTTGGCATAAATACGGCCACGGCGAGTGTAAACTGATGAGAGTAGTTTTTTCCATTTTGACTTAATTGCTTCCTTAAGAAGATTGTGGTTAAATCTGGTTAGAGCTTCATTTATATAGAATGGTTCATTAGAATCAAAACCAGCATGACAAAGGCGCAGAAGGTCTTCAGAGTTACGACGAAAAACAGCAGCTTGCTTCAAAATATAATTTTTCTCCTGAGCTGATGACAATTTTATGGCAATAGTAGGATCAATAACGTTATCATTTTTACTATTGTTTCGAGAATTTTGAAGACGAGTTATTTTACTTATATTTGGAACAGTTGCATTAATGGTCTCACAAATATTCATAAATGTAGTCTGTAAGTTTTCATTTTCATAGTATGGAATGCCGTGAATTCGTATCTCATTAGCGACTTTAGTATTTTCTTGCTTGTCCAAAGATCGCTTTAAGGTATCAATTTCATTTTTAAGGTCAACAATTTGCGGAATAATTTTTCTAGCTTGCTGACCCTGTCGGAAACAGAATATATTTTTTCCCCAATGTTGACAATTTTAGTTAATATACGCTCCTAAGACTCCTTTATTTTAAATGCAATGTTATTAGATATGTCAATTGACATTCTGGAAAAACGTTCTTCCATTAATAGCATAAGTTGGGAATCAGGATTCATTTTATGCCAAATTATAAGAACAATTTAGTCACTAAATACCGTGTCGATAAAATATTATTCTGGGCCTTTTAAAAATATGGTTTGGATATTAACAAAATGCGAAAATCTGGCAGCACCGTGTGTGGTGAATATAAAAACAGCTCGTATTCGTTTTATGTTTAATGGTATATATAATATTTTGTGGTTTTCCAAACAATTGAGTGGTTTGCGAACCAAAATTCCAATAAATATAAATAAATTTAATGGAAAGTGACTTACTTTATTATTATAAAAAGTAAATAAAACACCATTAATGATACTGTGCAAACTTCAATACACTACACACTCCCAATGGTTGATAACAAACAAAATGATGTGAAACAAGTCGTTGTAAGTTATACTTTTATTTAATAATTAATTATAACAAAGAGCGATACAAAAGATCCGTGTTTATCACTATAGGGAAAACTAAAAATTAAAATCTATAAATTAAAAATTGAAAATCGAAAATTAAAAACGAATGGTGTTTTCTTTTCTGAAATAAAATGTAACACCTTTATTATGTACATTTTTATAATGTTTTCCCCACACTTTAAAAATGTCGCATTTTTAATGGTCAGAATAGAACATAAAATCACAACTTTGTAACACTTTTTTTGAATGAAAAGCTGTTTTTTTGTTGACATTTTGAATAAACCAAAAAATAATCAAAAGAAGCCTAAGCTATAACAGGAAATATAAATAAATAAAAATAAAATGGACATTGAAATGGAAAATTTCGAATACCCAAGTACAAGCAGATCAGTGCACTGTAAGTACATAAAGAAAATCATATAAAAATTATAACAATGTATAAATATAACTATCTTTTTTAGTTTTTTAGATGGAGACACCCGTCATTTATTGGATCTATACGCCAACTATTTGCCAAAGAGGAAACATGTTGAGTTTGAGGAGGAGATATCAAAAATTTGCCGTTTAGATGACTCAATTGAACCAGAAATTCAATTGAGTAGCCAAATATTATAAGAAAAGAAAAACAGGTAAAAACGGAAACGGAAACGAAATTAAAAAGAAAAGAATCAACCGCAGATAGACTAATAGAAATAATTGCGAAGAAGGAAGAAGGCAAGGAAAGGCGCCATCGAGAGAGGATGAATGAAGCAAAAGAAATAAAAAATATATTAAAGCAAATTTTGGAGAATAAAAAAGGAGAGTAGGAATATTTTATGGGAAATTTTTCAAAATGTGCAATTGTGTGCATCGAAGAGCGGGCTTAAAGTTACTGTCGAAGTTTAGTGTTGTTAACTAATTTATTAACAAAATTTCATTGAAAGGAATTAATTCAAAATTTTTATCGGTTTCAAAAAAATCACATTATTTATGAATTAATCTCATTCCTTATTCAGAATCATTATGTTAAATTTATTTTTTAAATATCGATAGCCGCCTTTTTCCTACGCATAATTGTCTTGTGTCGTTCCTCACACTGCTTGGCATTCATGTTGGGTATTTGTGTTGCTGTGGAAGTTCACATCGCCTTTTTGGGTTTGAATTGTTTCATTGGTTTAAAAAAAAATTAAATCTAACATAATGATTATGAATAAGGAATGACATTAATTCATAAATTATGTAATTTTTTTGAAATCGATATAAATTTAATTTTTAAAATCGATATTTAAAAAATTAAATCTGACATAATGATTCTGAATAAGGAATGACATTAATTCATAAATTATGTGATTTTTTTAAATCGATGAAAATTTTGAATTAATTCCTTCCAATGAAATCTGGTAAATAAATTAATTAGCACAAAATTACACATTTTGAAAAATGTTATTTATAATAAAAATTTGTTTCTATTGAATTTTGTATCAAAATTCATATTTATTTGTATGAATTGAATGTAAAAAGTTTATGTAAATAAGTTTGTTTTTTTATTTTATTTTTTTATAAATAAATATGTACATTAATTTGTTGTTGAATTACAAAAAAAATTAATTTGATTTCTTTTAATTTGCCCTAATTGAGAAAGTAAGTTGTCTCTTCTATTTTCGCATGAAGGCTCAGTTATATTTGATTCATTGCTGTATATTTCACCAATACGACATTTTAATACTCCAAATGCATTCTCGATCTTAACACGTGTTCTGCAAAATCTTAAAGTATAATTTTTTTCCACATCGCTCATGTTGCCATAATCACGATATGGTGTCAAAAGATATTCCCTTAAGGGGTATGCAGAATCTCCCAGTAAATGATAATTAGGAGAGCATAAACGCTGTAATTCTTTTCCTATAAACGATTAATTTAATATCCTAGCGTCGTGGATTTTGCTGGGGATTCCAGTGTATACGTCTAGGAATCGTAACTTCGAATCACAAATACCCTGCATGAAACACCATCATGTTTGTTCGCATATGTTGATCGAATTTTATGTTTTGGTGTCCTTACTGAAATGTAACTTCCATCAATACATCCCAAAACATTTGGAAATCCGGAAATCTACAATAATACTATTTTAATAAAATTTTCTCATACCAATAGAGATTATTATACTTTTTCAAACTCTTTCGCAACAGCTTCTTTTTCATCGTCTGATTGAGGAAACTTTATTGCCTCCGGCGCTACATTTTCCACAATGAATTGTAAAACCTTGTTGAAGGAATCTCTGAAGGTAGTTTTATTCCCGCTAAACCTATAAACAATATTTTTACTTCTTGTATTTTAGTAATGAATTTGGACAATCTTACCACAAAAATGACAAGATATGAGTTTCAACAGTTGACTGTTGTCTTCCTCCCTGGTAGGATCGCTTGATATAATACAAAGAATATCTATCAAAAAGAACAATGGCACCTTCCCGACTAATACGCAAATTCTTCTTAAACTATAAAAAAAAAAGAATATATACATACATATATTAGAAGTAGAAGTTATTGGCCTATGAAATTTAACATACATCAACTTCAGGGTATTTATTAATTACGTTTTCCACAAATCCTTTCACTCACGGTTGTGGATTTCTTCCCATAATGATATCATATATTTGATCATCATCAGATGATGAAGATGAATCTAACAACTCATCCAAAAAATTTTTTAGCACATAAAAGCGTAGTGATATTTTCCATGTTAATTTATTTATTTATAATATTAGTAGTGATAGCAAAATAATACCTTTGCAAAAAAATGGATTTAAAAAAATGTGTTTTACGTGGGCGTGGCGAACAATGAAGACTTTGTGTGGGACAGTATTCTTTTCAAAGGCTGCATCTGTGTGCGAAATTTCGAGGTAATCGGATCAATAGTTTAGGTGTGGCGTGGCCCACAAATAATGAAACTTTTTTTAAAGTAGCTTCCCGATAAGCTAGAGACTTGAAATTTTAAATATAGCTCAGAATTGGATGACGATGCAATATTATATCAAAACTTTTTCTGTGTGGGCGTGGCACCGCCCACTAATTTTAACGAATATTGGTATATTGATACATACATTAGTTTCCAACATCTTTCCTAAATGTGGTCGGCGTTGGACATCGGGACGTGGCCCCGCCTATACAACCCCAACTTTAGAAATGCTTTATCACGGCTAATTTTACAGCAATATAAAGGTGTTAATAGTCGTTTCCTACATTCCTGTCATTTGTGGTATGATGTTACTGACCACACTAAAACTCACTACACTCAAACCCACCACACTCAAACTCAACACGTTCAAACCCACCACACTCCAACTCACCACACTCAAAGTCAACACATCCAAACCCACCACACTTACTAAAAGACTTAAAATGAGGAAATGATTTCTAAGTAAAAAATTTTTTAACATTCAACGTTTTTAAAACGGACTAAAAAGTATAAAACCATTTTTCATTGCCATAAACAGATTTCGAAACCAATATTGATGGTCCTGATAATGTTTGATTGTAAATTTTTAATTTAGACACACAAAACTAAAAATCAGAAAATAATTACTAAGTAAAAAATTGTTTAATATTCAACGTTTTTAAAACGGACAAAAAAGTCTAACATAATTTTTCATTGCCATAAACAGATTTCGTAACCAACGTACATAGATGGTCCTGATAATGTTTGCTTGTGAATTTTTGATTGATGATACTAGTAAGATTTAAAACTAAACACGTTGGGCGCAAAATAATGGTAAAGAGTAGTTGTGTTAAGAAAACAATTCATATACGAGGGCGGATCAATAAGTCCGTGACTTTTCGAACTTCCAAACATAAATGTTGAAAAAACCACGATAAGGTGTTGGCCGATCGAAGAGTAAAATTGTTGATGCCATAGGCATTTCATATGGCAATTTGGTTTCGATTTTAAATGATCAGTTGGGTTAAAGAAAGCAGTCTGCATGATAGGTGCCGCGTTTGCTTTCAAAGGATTGTTTCGAGTTGTTTAACCGCAATTCGAATGAGTTTTTGCGGCGTTTTGTAACTGTGGATGAAACATGGATCCATTACAACACTCTGGAGAGCAAGCAACAGTCTAAACAATGGGTTTCTCCAGGTGAACCGGCTCCGAAGAAGGCTAAGGCAAGTTTGTCGGCCAATAAGGTGATGGCAACAGTTTTTTGGGATGCACGCGGGATAATCCATATCGATTACCTTCAAAAGGGAAAAACAATAAGCGGCGAATATTATGCCAACTTATTGGACCGATTTAACGAGGATTTAAAAAAATTACCCCATATGGCCAATTCAAAATTCCGTGGCAAAATTCCATGAATTGGGCTACGAATTGGTACCTCATCTGCCATATTCTCCGGATTTAGCCCCCAGTGACTATTTCCTATTTCCAAACCTAAAGAAGTGGCTCGGTGGAAGGAGATTTAGCTCCAACGATGAAATTATTGATCAAACAAATGCCTATTTTATGGACCTGGAAAAATCCTATTTTTTGGAGGGGATACAAGAATTGAAGAAACGTTGGATTAAGTGTATTGAGCTAAAAGGCGATTATGTTGAAAAATAATTTTTTTTCTGCAAAATAATAATAATAGTATAATAATAATTATTAGGGTAACCATTCAATTAATCATTATTCGATTAATCGATTAACTCGAACATATCAGTGCGATTAATCGATTAATAAATAAACATACGTGTTTATGGCAAGCAGTCCATCTTGAAAAACTCCTACAATGTGGCAACTCATATGGTAACGATTTGTGAACAAATTTCATAACTTTCCAAACACTTCTAACAGATTCGATAGTTTGTTGACAGAAAGCGTCGTTTCATTTATGTTGTTTACTACTAACACACACACGCACACGTGTTTTCTTTTTATGTGAGTTTGGCTGTGTGCTGAGTGTTCGCAGAATTGTCAAAACAAAACAAGATAAAAACTATTCATATGAGAAAGTTAAGTTGGCTGATTAAAAATGTTATCCTCTGTCATAGCATGACCAAAGTTATAAAATTCGATTATGAGTTACGTGTGGAAGCATTTCAAAAGAGACAACAATGACAAATCAAAAGCTTATTGTCAAAAATGTCCAAAAGTTTTAAAGTGCAATGGCAATACAACTTCTCCGCTCCTTTACCATTTGCAAAATGTTCATCACATGACGCCTCACCATGGAAATTCCGAAGAACAACCAACAACATCTGGTAAAAGTGAAGCAGGAGAAATTGAAAAGTATGTGGAAAAGAATCATCTTCAGTGCTTTGAAGAAATTGTCTCAAGAAGTGTTGCAGAGGCCGGAATGTCCATGCGGTCGTTTAAAAAGTCCAAGATCATAAACTCATTTCTGCGATCAAAAGGTTTGGAGATGCCGTCAAGTGAAACAACCATTTGGAAACATCTGAATAACTTTTATTTAAAAAAGAAGTCTGAACTTACACAAAATATTCAAAACTTACAACAATCAAATGGTCGATTTTCCATTGTTGTAGAAGAGTGGAGCGACGGTTCCTATCTAAAGTACATAAATATAACGATAACGTTATATGACTCAAAATCATCAAGCTTTCAAGTGTACAATCTAGGAGTGGAAGAGATGAAAGGTAAAGGGACTGCAATAAATATTCAAGAAATTATTAATAAGAAACTGCAAGAATTTGGCTTAAATTTTGAGAGGGATATAGTTTGTTCAACCCATGATGGTGCTGCCACAATGGTAAAGTACGGTAAAAATATACCATCGGAATCGCAAATATGTGCGAATCATGGTATACATTTGTGTATTACCGACTCTTTATATTCCAAAACTGATCAAAACGAAACTGAGAGTTCAGCTGAAGAATCAGAAGAAGATGAAGGCACTGATGTAATTGAAATACAAAGTGAATACAATTTAAAACGTGAAATAAAAGAAACTATAACCCGCCTACATAAATATGTAAGAATGTTTAACAAATCGCATGAAAAGCAAAAACAGTTGCAACATTATGTTAAACAACAGGAAGGCAAAGAAATTCGTCTTGTGCATGACGTTAAGCATAGATGGTCTTCTCTTTCGAATATAGTGGGCAATTTCTTACGAATCTATAAATGTGTCAATCATGCCCTATTAGATTTATCATTGACCCCATTTTCAGACTTTGAAAGCAAACTTTTAATAAATCTAAATAGCACTTTAAAATAGTTTTGACATTGCTGTAAAAGTTAGGCAAAGATACTGCTACTCTTATTGATTTTGAGGGTAGTATAAGATTTTTATTAAAAAAGCTACTAAAATTAAAAACTTGTTTTGCAAAAGACTTAGTTCGTCAACTTAAAATACGGTTTGCAGACCGAAGAAACCAAACATTAAACACATTAATAATTTATTTAAAATCTGGAATTTTCCCTAGTAGTTATGACTTATCTCAATACTCGTCAAAATCCAAAACTAAAGAATATGCATGCTACTTGTATACTAGGATATTTGGAAAGCATAATGAACAATTTGTTTGGGACAATAATATATCAATTGAAGAAGTAGGTGATCTTGAAGAAACTGACCTTGTATCAGAACTGTCATCGTCTTTAAGAAGTGTACAGTGCCCATCTAAAAAACGTAAAATAGATAGAGACGACATTTTGGATGATTTGAAATATTTAGATGAATCTCAGAAGAGAACACACAAATTAGAGTGGCTTTTTAATGCACTTTTGACAACTTCACCTACTTCTACAATGAGCGAAATTGAAAAAAGATATTAATAATTGAAAAAAGATAAATATTAATAAAACTGCAACGGAAATGAGTGTTTCTGAATTTTTAACGAAAAGCCTTTTACTCAAAAGAAAAAATTGAGCAAGAAAATGGGTAACGTATGTAGTAGCAAATATATGGTTGCCCAATTGCGTTTATGGCTGCAGCACCTTGGCTTGCGATCATCTGGCCCGAAAAGTACTCTACTACTACGACTCAACGAAATATCGGTTTAAAACAGAGGGGAGTGTCCAGTTGTAGACAACAAGAGGAAAATGAGTGTGAAGAACGAGAAGCAGAAAATGTACATGATGAAAATGATCAGGAAAAAAATGATTGTTTAGAAGCAAATGAGTGTGTATACCAAAGATGAAAAGAAACATAAGAGTGCATATGATTTTGAAATGTTGAAGAGCTAGAATTGATTCAACGGGAAAGAGAGTTATTAAGAAAAGAAAAAGAATTATTGAAAATGATAATTGAAAAGACTGAAAGAAAACGAATCGAAACTTCAATGAGAGCAGAGGATGAAAATCAATTGCCTACAAATTGTAACAAATTAAGTGCTTCATTTAATATCTTAGAGGAAATGATACTCGAGTATGACGGTGAAGTATTTCCAGAAATTTGGATACACCAATTTAAAAGTATCAACAGTGTTTATGGTGTGGCTCAAAATACAATGCAGGCTCTTCTAATGTGCAAATTGAAAGGAAAAGCCCAAACCTGACTGCATTCAAAGCCGGACTTTATTTGTGAAAGTGCGGAAAATATATTAGCGGAGATGAAAGAGATTTTCTGTATGAAAGAAAACAAGCTTCTCATGCGTCGTAACTTCGAGGCACGTAAGTGGAAGCATAACGAGGCATTTACCGACTACTTTAATGAAAAAGTCATGTTGTCTAACAAAATTGACGTTGATAAAGAGGAGCTAGTTGACAACACAATTGATGGAATTCCTGACGAGCAATTGAAAGTATAAGCTAGCCTACAATGCTACTCAAACAACGCTCAACTTTTGCAAGCATTTCTAAAATACAATGTAAACCGCAGAAATATTCAGCAAATACAGTTGACCAAGCCAGTATTTAAAATGAGAACATATTTAGATGTTTCAATTGCAACTCGTTGGGGCACTTCGTAGCAGTTTGTCAAAAACCAAAGCGAGAGATGGGGGCATGCTATGGGTGTGGTGGCCTAGATCATCGTGCGGCAACTTGTACAGGAAGAAAGACAGCGGCTCATCTTGTTAATGGAAATGAATATGTAAGGTATTTTAAGTTTTATTTAGATAATAGATTTTGTTTACGCGTACAGTGCGTGAACACGCCGATTGTTGGCTTAACGAAACAACTCTCTTTAGCTCAAAAGGTTTATCGTTGCCTTTTGCGATGCCTTTGAGAGGGTGTTTTGTTAAGCCAACAAACTATTACTTGTGTATCACCCGTAGCAAAAGGTACGTTTTTCAACCCTAATTATAAATATCGATATATTTATAATAAATAAAATACCTTTTTTATAACGTTTAAGAAAAAACCTAATCCTCTTTTATTATTTTTTTACAAATAATTTTCCGAGGGAACTATTTTACGAAAAAACATTTGGTCCAACCGAACCGGATAAAATCCACCCGTAAAATAATTTCGTTGAAAATTATTTTTTATTTTACAGGGAATAGTTCATCGGATTCGTGAAGAGGACTAAGTATAGCCCCAAAAGTTAATTAAATAAATAAACAAAGCCCTGTTAGTAAAAAAGGTAAGTTGTTTGAATTTTAAAAGTGAAAGACTTGAAAATATATACGGTGTAACAACATATGTACATAAAGTGATTCGTTTAAAAACAAAGTGAATATACCAACAAAGTGCGTTTATAAAAAACCTTTGTTAAATATAACAACAACACCCGCTATATTTGCTGTTAAATTTTGGTTACTTCTTTAGTAACATTTTTAAAGATAAATAAAAATAGAGAAAAAATTGATCTCCGTTTGTTCTCTTGAAATACAAGTGTCTGTTTACTACTCTGCTATACAAACAAAAATCCACTCAATCGCTCGGTAGTGCATTAAGAAAAATTAAAAGAACAAAGCGTAAGAGAGAGTACAAAATAACATTTTTACTCGTTGTTAATTTTGTAAACTAGCAAAAAATATTTGTGATATTAATTTATTTGTGTTTATTCGCGATAAATACAAAATTATAATAACTCGTTTTTTATAATAAATTAAATAAATAAATTGAAAACTATTGTGCCGAGTGTTAAGTTGAAAGTGCTACTAAAAGCAATTGGATATATATTGTTGGTGTTTGTTTGTTTTGTACATGTTGTTACACGCATTACATTAGTGTTGCAATGTTTTAATCGAACGAATAATCGGGTACAAAGTGTTTTGTAATAATTTTTAATAGAAACACGGATTTTTCTCGACAATTCGGAGTGAAATTAAAACACGGCTATAAGTTGCAATAAAATTATTCGATTCAATTATTTAAATATTTAATTAATCGATTTTTTTGAAATTTTAATTACCCGTTTTGTGCACGAAGCGAATACCCGAAGTGATACTTTGCAACACTTTTGTAAATTGATTTTTTTTATACCTTTTTTTTAACAAAAGTGATTTACACTGAGAAAGATTGTTGCTTGGCATTGTTCGAAAGTGAATTTTAAATAAAAAATCGAATTTTTTATCCGAGTTTTCGATAAGCTTTTACGAACAAACAATAGTTAGTGTAAAACATTTTTAAGATTTATATACTTGTGCTATTTTTTTATTAATTAAATTGTTCATATATTCTGCGGCAATTTATTTTGATTTTTTTCGATATTCTTTTAAAAATTTTTTCGGCATTTGTTACCCGTTTTTCTTGAAAATTTATTATTTTTTTCGATTTCTTAAATTTTTTTTTCTACGAATAAATTGTGAAAATTGTCGGCATTTGTTACCCGTTTTTTGAAAATTTATTATTTTTTTTTCGATTTCTTAAATTTTTGGCTAGAATCTTCTCTAGTCTAGTAGTTTTTTACTTTTGGTAATTGGCGTGTAAAAAACTGATTTAAAATGTCTGACATTTCTGATTTGGTTAAATTTTCTGACCGGTTAACCGAATTCGAAGCATTTATTGCTTGTATTGCTCCAACGGATCATAGTATAGGTTCATTAGGTGTTCACGAAAAGGAATTAAATCGTTTATGGGAAGCCGTTCGGGGATCCTACGAGTCCATCCCGCTAGAATCGGAAACAAATAAGAAGCTCATTAAGGAGATAAAACAGAGATATATGACCTCTTACACGACATATATCCGCGGTATTTCATTAGTCTCCGACAATTTAGAGCGGTTAAAAACAAAGTCTCTAAAAGAAAAGACGAATGAAAATTTACAATTGTCCGCCCCTGCGATTCATTTACCTCCGTGCGATACTGAAATTTTCTATGGGGATTATGTAAATTGGCCAACTTTTAGAGACATGTTTTCGGCTTTGTACAAGAATAACCCCCGGTTAAGCTCCGTTGAAAAATTGTACTATTTGTTGCAAAAAACTAAAGGCGAGGCGCATAATATTATCCGAACTTGTCCTTTAACCAATGATGGTTTTGCCCTCGCTTGGCAAAATTTGATGGACAGGTATGAGAATAAGCGAGTTCTCATAAATGCGCAATTGAAAATTCTTTTCAATATTTCCCCCGTTACTCGTGAAACAGGCCCTAGCTTAAAAAATTTGCAAAGAACCATAAATGATTGTATTACGAACCTTTCATTACTTAACGTGAACACCGACAGTTGGCATGTTATATTTGTTTATATTTGTTCAACAAAATTACCCGAAAATACGCTGAGTCTTTGGGAACAATCGATGAAACGCGACAATAATATGCCAATGTGGGACGAAATGGATAAGTTTTTAACCACACGTTACCAAACACTTGAATCTGTTTACGATATAAAAGGTGCTCATACCAATACCCCGAATTATCCCCCGAAAAATGTAAACACAAGTGTAAGTAATGTTAGAAGATCCTTTAATGACTCGAAAAGGGTAAACAGTTTTGCGACTAAGACAAGTGCTAGTCAATCGGTCACTCGTTGTGTACTTTGTCAAGAACAGCATCCGTTACGATTATGTCCCACCTTTTTAAAACAAAATGTTGATGAGCGGTTATCAACAGTCAAAAAGTGTAAATGTTGTACAAATTGTCTTGCTACCTCCCATGAATATAAAGCTTGCAAGAGCATTCACGTTTGTTTTATGTGCAAACAAAAACATCATTCGTTACTTCATAGGGAGAATCACTCGGGTAGAGTAAATTCTGGTAATTTTGTACAACAAAATCCTCCGAATAGTTATCAAAATAACTCGACCAACCCCATAAACTCAGATGAGATACCAACTACTTCAACAGGAGTACGATCATATCAAACTTTTAGTACACAGATAGACTCTAACTCGCAGTCTACTGTACTCTTAGGAACTGCAACTTGTAAAATTGGCAGTAATGATGTTTTTAGTTCAGCTCGAGCTTTAATTGACCCCGCGTCTCAAGCCACTTTTATATCGAAACGGTTGCAAAAGAAGCTTTGTATACCCAGTGTTTCTGCTCCAATGACTGAAATTTCAGGCCTTAGTGGTAGTATAGCTGCTACATCGTCAAAAACTTGTTGGATATCCATTGGTTCTCCAATTGATCCCGATTTTAATATTCGAACTGAAGCCTATGTTGTTGAAAGACTGACAGGTCGTTTACCCTCGTGTTCACTTGCGAATGTTATTAGCGCAGATTTTCCCGAAATTAATATGGCTGACGTCAATAGCACCCGAATGGATCTCCTTCTTGGGGGAGATGTTTACCCGAAAATATTATTATCCGATGTTAAAAAGCACCCGAGTGGCAACCTGGTTGCCCAAAAAACTGTCTTCGGTTGGATTGTTACTGGTAAAGTGAGTAACTCTGAGCCACTTCAGTCAGTTGTATCGTTTTTCAACCATGTGGAGTTAAATACTCGACTGGCTCGATTCTGGGAACTGGAAGAAGTTCCGCCAGTATCACGTTTAACCGAGGCCGAAGATTTTTGCGAAAAACTTTATCGATCCACTACATATAAAAATTCGGACGGACGATATGTAGTTTCACTCCCATTTAAACCGGAGTTCCCGAATAATTTATCGTTAGGAAATTCTCGTAATGTTGCGCTGTCTCAATTTATGCGAAACGAAGCTAGACTCCTAAAAACCCCCGATTTAAAATCACAATATGATAATGTGATTAACGAATATATAGATTTAGGTCATGTTCGTGAAATAAAACCCCCGATTTCAGAGACGTCTAGTTATTATATGCCTCATCATGCGGTTATAAAACCTGAGAGCATTACTACAAAACTTCGAGTAGTATTTAACGCTTCAAACCCGTCTTCGAATGGCGTCAGTTTGAATAGAGTATTATACCCCGGCCCAACATTACAAGCCGATCTAACGGTCTTAATTTTACGTTGGCGATTTTATCGTTTCGTTTTTAATGCCGATATCGAGAAAATGTATCGGCAAATATTAGTACATCCCAATCAAACCACATTTCAAAGGATTCTTTTCCGTCGTAATCCTGATCATGATATAAAGGACTATGAATTAAATACAGTTACTTTTGGTGTGAATTGTGCTCCTTACCTCGCTATACGGACACTTTTTCAGTTGGCCAGTGATTGTAAAGATCATAGTCCCGCTGCGTCTGAGATTTTAAAAAGCCATATGTATGTCGACGATGTACTAGCTGGCTCTCATGAGCTAGAAGATGGTTACAAAAAACGTAATGAACTGATTGGAGTTCTGAATTCGGCTGGATTCATTCTTCGTAAATGGACGGCTAATAATATACGGCTTTTAGAAGATTTACCCGAGGAGAATCTGCTTGACACAGATTTCTTAAAATTCTCAGACGCAAGCACAACGAAAACCCTAGGTTTGCGGTGGAACGCTGTAAAAGACAGCTTCTATTTTAAACTCGTTTCGCAGCCAGGTAGAAATGTGGTCACTAAGCGTGCTGTCTTGTCAGAAATTGCTAAGTTGTTTGATCCCGCCGGTTGGCTTTCTCCGAAAATTATTGTTGCCAAGATGATAATGCAACAAATATGGAAAGACAAGACAGATTGGGATGAGTGCTTGAATTCTTCCACGTTGATTCAATGGCGCTCGTTTCTCGATGATTACCCGAATATTGAGAAAATTGAAATACCCCGATGGGTGAATTTTACCCCCGATAAGAATATTGAAATTCACGGATTTTGTGATGCTTCTGAAAAAGCATATGCTGCAACACTCTATGTTCGCTCCATCTCTTACCCGTTTGAGATAACATCGCATTTACTTGCCTCCAAAACAAAAGTAGCTCCCGTTAAATTTGAGACGTTACCCCGATTAGAGCTTTGTGGAGCGGTACTAATGGCAAATATGGTAGAATCTCTGTGTGGTCAGTTAAATCTTGGGAAGGAAAAGATTTTTCTTTGGACTGATTCTACCATTGTTTTGACTTGGCTTCAAAAACCCCCGTGCCATTTGCCCACTTTTGTTGCGAATAGAGTTGCACTCATTGAGAGAAAAGTTGGAAATGAGAGATGGTCTCATGTTAGTTCCAAGGACAACCCCGCCGATTTGGCAAGTCGTGGATCTTTCGCTCGTGACTTAATTGATAATTCGTTATGGTGGCATGGTCCTAAATGGCTAACCCTGTCGAAGGATAGATGGCCGGCGAAGTCATTTAGTATTCATGCTCATTTAGAATGTATAGAGTCACATAAAGGGACAGTGGAGCCCGATGACATCCTTAAGCGTTTTTCGGATCTTCCCCGAGCAATGAGAGTTATTGCGTTTTGGTTTCGTTTTCTTAATTTTATGAGGAGAAATAGTTGTTCACACGAAACTTTAGATATTTCTCATTCGGAAACTAAATTTGTTAGAGATCGCCTCGTTCTCATTTGTCAGAAAACCTACTTTTCGGAATACTCGTATTTGTCGAAAGGACTACCCATACCCCCGAAGAGTAGACTTTTAGCCTTAAATCCCTTTATTGACTCAAACGGATTGATGAGAATGAATGGTCGACTTGTTCATTCCCCAGGATTGACATACGATGAAAGGTATCCGAAAATATTACCGTATGAGGGTATTTTCACGAAATTGTTCGTAAAGCATGTTCATAAATGTACAGTGCATGGCGGACAGTCTTTAATGTTACGCGTTATCAGAATGGAGTTCTGGGTTCCAAATCTAAAGAACCGTATTCGAGGGACCATTCGTAGCTGCACAGTATGTGTGCTACATCAGAAAAAGACTGGTCAGCAAATCATGGCTGCTTTACCCCCCGAAAGAACATCTCTGTCTAGACCTTTTACTCATGCGGGTCTCGATTTTGCAGGTCCCTTCGATATAAAATCGTATATAGGCAGAGGATGTAGAATAACAAAAGGCTATGTTGTAGTTTTCGTATGCTTTGCGACAAAAGCAATACATTTGGAGGCCACTAGTGATATGGCTTCTGAAACCTTTTTGGCAGCTTTCACTCGTTTTTTCTCCCGACGAGGTTGTCCATCTCATTTGTATTCTGATAATGGAACCGTATTTGTCGGGGCTTCGAATTTACTCGATGCGGATAGAAAGCATTTTCTATCCAATTTAAAGCAAAAAATTCTTTCCCAGAACAGCGGTCAAATTGTGCAGTGGCACTTCATACCCCCAGGCGCTCCCCACATGGGCGGTCTTTGGGAGGCAGGGGTTAAGAGTTTTAAGACCCATTTAAAAAAGATTTCGAATGCGCAGAAATTTACTTACGAAGAGTTTTCCACCATGCTTACCCGAATTGAGGCATGTTTGAACTCTAGACCTTTGTCTCCTATGAGCGAAAACCCGAATGAGATAGTTTCATTAACACCGGGTCACTTTCTTATTGGTGCCCCATTATTAGCTCCTCCTGAACCCAATATGTCTGACTTATCCCTCAGTCATGCAAATAGGTGGCAGAAATTAAAAGTGCTTCACCATCAATTTTCCTTGAGATGGAAGGAAGAGTACTTGAAGGAACTTCACAAGCGCGTAAAATGGAAGTATCCTATGAGAGAATTTCAGGTAGGAGATATAGTAGTTATACGGCGAGATAATTTACCTCCAAATGAGTGGAGATTAGGGCGCGTAGAGAAAGTATTTCAGGGCCCAGATGGGAAAGTTCGCGTTTGCGATGTTAGAACGGCGTTTGGCGTTTTTACTCGACCTATTGTGAAGCTTGTTTTTTTACCCGTATCCGAACAGAATTAACCCGTTTCTCGTTTATGTTTTCTCCACAGTTTATCATGTCTACCGTAGCACGTCGTCTGGAAGTCCACCGACCAGTTGAAGCCACCGAAGTCAAGGCACCCGCAGGCGATTCGGCCGAAACCCCAGAGCGCGGACTAGCTTGTAGGCTGTGTAAGCAAGGCCATCCATTACGGAAATGTTTCCGATTCAAGCGCATGTCAGTGGACGACCGCATAAAGGCAGTAAAGCGCTTGAAGTACTGCTACAACTGTTTTGCGACAACACATCTGCTGAGAAATTGCGACAGTCGAGAGCGATGTGGAGAGTGCCTAGAGGAGCACCATACACTTCTTCATCGACCAATTCAACCGTTGTCACAATCTCAGCACACCCGTGCATCTCATCAACAAGGGAGAAACCGCAGGACAAATCCCAAAAAGCAGCAACCTCGGTGGAGGCAACGTCGGCATCAGCAACAACATCAGCAACAACATCAGCAACAACATCGGCAACAACAACAACAACTTCATCGTCGAGGTCGACATCATTGTTGTCACCAACAAACCCCCAGTAATTACAATGGGACAACAACCCAGCCAGCGACGATTGTTATTAATGTCCATTCGGGACAAATTGTTTAAATAAATTGAATCCTTTTTGGTTTACATAAAAACTTTTCTTTTTTTGTACCAATGTATATATAAAAAAAAAAAAATGAATTGTTATGAATAATATTGTTATTATTACTTTTTTATCATAGTTTAAGTATAATGAATTGAATTTTATTTTTATATTAATACCTACCTCGCACCAACTCCTTAGCTTCTCTTGTTGCACTCGTGCAAGGGGGGCGGGATGTTTACGCGTACAGTGCGTGAACACGCCGATTGTTGGCTTAACGAAACAACTCTCTTTAGCTCAAAAGGTTTATCGTTGCCTTTTGCGATGCCTTTGAGAGGGTGTTTTGTTAAGCCAACAAACTATTACTTGTGTATCACCCGTAGCAAAAGGTACGTTTTTCAACCCTAATTATAAATATCGATATATTTATAATAAATAAAATACCTTTTTTATAACGTTTAAGAAAAAACCTAATCCTCTTTTATTATTTTTTTACAAATAATTTTCCGAGGGAACTATTTTACGAAAAAACAGATTTGATTATAACTTTTCCTTAGAATGCCTAATCGACTCGGGTAGTGCTGTCAGTTTTTTGAGAGAATCTGTTTCTCTGGAGAAGATTAAATTGAGTAAGTATTGTAATATTTAGTTTTTTGGTATTAATAAATATGAATTGAATATGAGCGGAAAATTTAATTGCTTTGTGAGGATAGATAGAAGGAATGTAAATTTGGAAATGTTAGTTGTGGCTGACGAGTCGATGGCTTATGAGTGTGTTTTAGGTAGGGATTTTTTAATGAGGAGAAACCTAAAGTTAGTACATTGTAGGGACGATGATGTGGGGAAAAGTAAGATTTTGAAAGGGCATTTTTTTCTAGAGATTTAGGTGAAGATGATAGTTTTAAATTTGTTGTGGGTAATAGTATTAGCCAGGATGATAGAACTAGACTATGTGAACTGTATAGCACGCGATATGTGAAACCTGAGCGTCCTTCTGAAACATGTGTGTGTAGCGAAACTGTGTTGAAATTGAGTGGCGATAGACACTTCAACTCTTGTCCCAGGAGACTTTCTTATTCCGAGAAAATAGAATTCTGGAAATTGTTAGATGAATATTTGTAGAAGGGCTATATAAGACCAAGTGAGTCTGAGATTGTTTCGCCTATTTTATTAGTAAGAAAGAAAACAGGAGACTTAAGAATGTGCGTGGATTATTTAATTGGCGGTTTGTTGGACAGACTGTCTGGGAAGAAGTTTTTTACGAAGTTAGAATTGAGGAATGTTTTATTTCATGTTTTTGTATATCCTGATTCTATTAAGTATACATCTTTTGTAACGCCTTTGGTACAGTTTGAGTTCTTGAGAATGCCATTCGGGTTGAAAAATGCACCGCCTGTTTTTCAGAGGTTGTACAAATTTTTTGCGGACATGGTACGGGAGGATAGGATCATTATCTATCTGAATGACATAATGATTGCTACAGCCGATTCGGAGGAACATTTTACAATTTCAGAGGAGGTTTTTGAACGATTAGTTAAGAATAACTTGGAGCTAAGACAAGATAAATGTGAATTTCTTCAGACATCGATTTATATTTACGGTACACTATTGACGGGGGTGGTATTAGGGCTAATGACAAAAGTCTACGGGCTATAGAGGAATTCCCAGTGCTTGGAAAACAGCATGCAGTACAGAGTTTTTTTTGCATTATGTTCATATTTTCGAAGATTCGGTAAAAAATTTTCGGTAATAGCAAAGCCATTGTATGACTTGACAAGGAAGGACAGGATTTTGAAATTTGGCGAGGTTGAGTTTAAGGCTTTTGAGCTACTTCGTAAAGGGGTCTTATTCGTTGGCTTGGGTAAGTGAAACGTGTCCAGGGTCATCCTAAGGACCCTCAAACCTTATGCAAGGAAAACGCTTTAAGTTCTATCCCTCTTCGGGTTACTTAATAACTTTATTCAAAATGGCTAGATATATCTGTATAATGACACAACTGGAAGCAAACCGTTGATGATATGATGATCGTCGGCAAAGTCGCTGGTAAAGTAGATAGCGGCAATGGCTTCGACAATACTGGTAGCTCAATAGATGACGGCGGTGACTTTGGCAATACTGATAGCTCGGTAAACGTTGGCGATAGCTTCGGCAGTATTGGCGGCTCGGTAGATGACGGCGGTAACTTCGGCAATACTGATAGATCGGTAAACGATAGTGATAGCTTCGGCAGTATTGGCGGCTCGGTAGATGACGGCGATGACTTCGACAATACTTATAGCTCGGTAACCGTTGGCGATAACTTCGGCAGTATTGGCGGCTCGGTAGATGACGGCGCTGACTTCGGTAATACTGATAGTTCGGTAAATAATAGCGATAGCTTCGGCAGTATTGGCGGCTCTGTAGCTGACAGCGATCACTTCGGCAATACTTATAGCTCGGTAAGCGACAGTGGTAGAGTCGGCAGTATTGGCGGCTCGGAAGATCCCGGCGGTGACTTCGGCAATACTGATAGCCCGGTAAACGATAGTGACAGCGTCGGCAGTATTCGTGGCTCGGTAAATGACGCCGGTGACTTCGGCAATACTGATAGCTCAGTAAACGATGGTGACTCAGTAGGTTGTGATACTAGCTTCGGTGACGTTAGCCGTCGGCAGGCGACGGCAATAGCTTCGTCAGTGATGGTAATCGGGAGCAGATAGCCGCGAAGCCCCTGGAGTAATCGGGAGCAGACAGCCGTTAAGCCGCTGAAGTAATAGGGAGCAGACAGCCGTGAAGCCGCTGGAGTAATCTGCAGCAGACGGCCGCGAAGCTGCTGGAGTAATCGGGAGCAGACAACCGCGAAGCCGCTGGAATAACCGGGAGCAGACAGCCGTTAAGCCGCCGAAGAAATCGGGAGCAGACAGCCGTGAAGCCGCTGGAGTAATAGGGAGCAGACAGCCGTGAAGCCGGTGGAGTAATCGGTAGCAGACAGCCGTGAAGCCGCTGGAGTAATACGTATGACAACCGGTGGCAATCGTATTTAAAAACGGATAGTTTACTTTTCAGTAATGTGTCCCCACGTTGTTTCGTAACGAAACATCACCTTCCTCACTCAGCTAAACTTTGCCTTCTTATCCATTTTATTAGTTTAACCAATTGAGAATTAAAAATCAGCACTGTACAAATATACTGTATAATTCACTTGCTGGTCGGTTGTTTTTAATAATGTGTAGATGCGTGTGTATGCTTCTGGATAGTAAGCTGTTGTTATTGATGTTTATTATATTTCAAATGATGTGTGGTTGAATGTGTATACTTGTAGACAGTAGGCTGCTGTTATTGATGTTTGTTATGGTGATGTGTGGTTGTACGTATATGCTTATACGTATGGCAATGGAATTTATATAGTGGGGATGGTTGCGTTGATCTGATAATATTACGTATGTTGAGGATAAGGTGGTTTTTATGAATAATGCAAAAGGCGGGCGATATTTGCGTTGTTACAACTTAAGGAGAAGTTAATTGAGTCACTTGTACTTGCATTGTATGATCCTAGTAATGAGACGGAACTTGCCATGCGAGTTCCATAGGTTTCGGGCTGTGCTAATACAGAGGAAGGATTACGGGAAATTTCATTCAATTTTTTATTTTTCTAAAAGGACAACAGACAAGAAATCGAAATATCATAGTTTTGAACTGGAGACAATGGCTATAATTGACGCGCTGAAACTTTTTCGTATATACTTACAGGGTAGGAAATTTAAGATTGTCACTGAGTGCAATTCCCTTACTATGACGTTGAACAAGAAGAAACTTAGTCCGCGGTTAGCATGATGGGCTTCGGAACTCCAGATCTACGAGTATGAACTGGCGCATCGTTTGGGTAAACGCATGCAACATGTCGATGCATTAAGTAGGTGTTCAAGCATAATGATAGTCGAATCGAATACAATTGTGGAAATTGTTGTTATTTGTCAGAATAGGGAGCAGAATCCGGCGGATATAAATGACAAACTTCAGAATAGCGAGCATAGTTTGGGGAATGGTGCTATTTATAGAAAGGCAAATGATGGTAATTTGCTTTTTTTTGTCCCTGAGGATATGAAGGATCATATACTGTACAAATATCATGATGAAATAGGGCATATCGGCATTGATAAGGTCACGGAACTCATTTTTAGGAGCTATTGATTTCCGATGATTAGGGTTATGGTGGCTAGGCATATAGGGAATTGTATGAATTGTATAGTGCATTCTTCTAAACATGGTAGGGAAGAGAGGTTTTTACATAGTATACCAAAGCCGACCGTGCCACTTGAAGTTATTCATATAGACCATTATGGACCCGTGGATGACGGTCGAGCATTGAATCATATTTTGGTGGTTATTGCTGCCTGTACTAAGTTTGTGAGATTATATCCCGCAAGGACTTCTAATACGAGGGAGGCTATTTTGGCACTAAAGGATTATTGCAAATCGTATAGTCGCCCAAGGTGTATAATTAGTGACAGAGGTTCTTGTTTCACATCGAAGGATTTTGCACAATTTTTGAGGAATAATAATGTTGCTCATACTTTGATAGCGACAAGTTCAACACAAGCGAACGGCCACGTTGAAAGGACGAACAGATCAATTGGGCCAATGTTGGCGAAATTAGTGGATGTTGAAAAGGGAATATTTTGGGGTTCTGTAATTGACAGGATGGAACATACTTTTAATAATACTGTACACAGGCCGATCGGGGAACACCCCAGTGCAATGTTGTTTGGTACTAGCTAAAAGGGAAAAGTGGTCGATTTATTAAGAGAATGTCTCGTTGAGGACCACAGTGGGCAACGGGACGATCATGTTTTAGTAAGACGAAGGGCAGCAGTAAAACAGAATAAACTACAGAGCTATAATGGGAGTATATTGATAGGCGAAGAAAGAAGGCGACTGAGTACAAGAATGGCGAAAGCGTAATGGTGAAGAACTTTGACTCAATGGCCGGGGTGTCCCGAAAGTCAATTCCAAAGCAGTCCATACAGGATATCGAAAATTTTACAAAATAGCGTTATTTGGTGGAAGACGTTGAAGGGTCCCAATGATCTTATGCGCCATATAAAGGTGTTTGGGCAGTTTTGAATATACGTCCATGGTGCAGTGGAACTGAAAGCTCCACAAAATAATATGAGATCGGGGGATTTGATGGTCAGGATGGCCGAATTGTAGCAATATCTAATAAAGTGTGTTATCAATATGTCGATTGTTATTGTACTATGTTATTTCTTATTACACCATTGTGTTATTTGCTGACAGTGTTCCTATAATAGTTATCGATTTTTCTCAATGTATTTCTAATTACTCAGAATAACGGTTTCTATATTATGTGTTTTTCTAAATTATTCTATGCAATTATACTTATTCTTTTCTTACTCATATTTTTGTAATATACACATTGAGGAACTAGAATTAGTAGTAGTCTGTAAGATTGTTTGAAAAATGATACAAACGCATTTATAAAGTGAAAATAAAATCAAACGGACGTGTTTTCTTCTATACTAAAATAAAGCTTGCTAAATTTTTGCTCTAACTACCTTCCATTCTCTGCTTGAAGGATATGCCTCTTCTTGGTGATAGGGTGTAAAACATGGAGCAAGAACTTTTGATGTAGCCGTTCAATTTTTGGGAAATGCTTTTCCCCTCCAAAACTAGTTTGGAGAATTTTCTCGAAAATATTCCAGGATAAGCAAAAACTTCTAACTTAAGGATATTCTCCCTGACATGACAATGATGAATATGATAAATGTTAAATAAGGGAAAACATCCCTAGAGAGAATAGTGAAACTTTCCGGACTTATTGAGTAGAGCTCGGGAAATTGAAATGAAGATAGACGAAAATAAAAGTCAGGCACACAGAATGCCAGAAGCATAAACCTATTCTGAGGAAAAATCTACGTTACACTAAATTTAGGAAGAAGAACCAAACTGCAGAAGTTTGTTACAAGAAGTCAAAAGCAGATAAAAAGGGTGAACAGGAAGATATAAAATTGACCTGCTACGATTGCGGTGCTCCAGGATACTATAGATCCAATTGTCCTACAATAAAAATAATATGGAAAGTCCTAGGGAATTAGACTTTTTACAGCATTCAAGCCACTGTTGTTGGTAGAAATGATCAAACTATTATATAAATACGAACGGATTAAAAGGAGAGGCCTATATGAATACAGCCACAAGACCAAGTGTTGCAGGATAATATTTTGTATACCAAATTAAGACAAAACGAACCAAAAATCAAAAAATGAAAACGAATTAGTTTCTCAAAAATAATATGAGGAAATAAGCTTAGCAAATGGTTCCATACATAAGGAGGTAGTATATTCCACAATTTCGGATATTATAATTGCTAAGCGCTTCCAGCGAATAAGATTGATCTGCCTGCGAAAACTTAAATACAACAGAACTCTTTTCGATATTGATTTCTTGGAAGAGAGTGGAATCGTGATGGACTTGGCACAGAAAACCCGACTTTTCAAATATGAGGCGTAAAACTTACACGATTTGAAAAATAAACCATCAAAGGTTGCTCAAAATGTATCCATAAACCAAACCAACATAGAATAAACCCCGAGGAACCGAAAGACCATGGAGGAATTCATGTCATAGTTCGCTGAGAACAACAAAACCGCCAATGGAAGTTCCCCAATGAAAACTGAGCATTCACCTAATGGTGTCGGCAAAATATTTTACGATTGTCTCCCAGCAACATGTAGTACCCAAGAGTTCCGAAGATGATGTGTAGATTACAAATGTCTGAATGCAGTAACGGATACCTACTACCATTACCAATAATGGTTGATACACTACACGCTGCTAAAATCAGTAAATTATCAATTATGAGACGCTAATTGGAACACAACTAAAACCAATTTCACCACAACCTATGGTCTTTGTTTGTTTAATCGTATGCCTTTTGGATTGAAAAATGCACCGGCTACGTTTCAACGTATTATAGACAAGTTTCAACTAAGTCTGCCTAATGTCCTCGAGTTAGATTTAAAGGAGTTGGAAATCACTTTCGGAACGTTGGTAAAATTTCTGTTCCATTTGGACCGCAAAAAAACTTCTTTCGCCGAGCGGATGTTAAGTATTTGTATTTGTTAAGTATCGCTTTATTCTGAACTCTGCTGAAATTTCGAAACTCAAGAAGAAGGCCATGTAGAAATGGACATCAGAAGAACAAGCATCGTTTTATGACTAAAAAAACATATGGCATTACCTCCCACATTAAAAAAGGTTGCGGAAGTTGAAGAGAATTTTTTGAGCATTGATGCTAATAAATATGCCTCGGAGCTGTTTTTATGCAGGCGGAGAAAGATGAGGAACATTCTATTGAATATCCTAGTCGCCTTTTGCTTTCGGTCGAATGTAACTACTCCACAACGGAGAGGAAAACATAAGCTGTAATGCGGGCTGAACAAAGGTTTAAAGTTATATTTATGAAGATGATATTAAAGTTTTGACTGACTACAATCCGCTAAAATGGCTATTTACTCTAAAGTCTCCGACTAGAAGGTAGTCCTTGCTGTTACAAAGTTATAACTTTTTTTTATAATCCTGGCAAGCAGAACATAGTTGCTTAAACACTTTCTAGGC
The DNA here is from genome assembly GCA_963682025.1 of Cordilura impudica. Taxonomy (NCBI): domain Eukaryota; kingdom Metazoa; phylum Arthropoda; class Insecta; order Diptera; family Scathophagidae; genus Cordilura; species Cordilura impudica. The sequence continues at coordinate 15,652,081 of OY821522.1, read as the reverse complement.
CACTATGTTCTTATGACCAATGCATCGAAATTTATGAATGTGATAATATCAAAATATATTTGCAATGGTCCGAAAATAAGCAACTAAGAAAAACCACAGATTACACCTCATTTGCAATGGTTAGCAAATACTGTAGAGTTGGCAAATAAAACGCAAGAGCATATGCAAGACAAAAATAAGAAACAGGCAGATCGTAGTGAAACTTGCAGATCGTTGACCACAATAGTATACTAAGTTTGGCGATAAAGTTCTCGTTGAAACTCTCATACTCCATAAGGCAAGCCAACGGTTGACTTCTAAGTTTATACTACGGCATCGGAAGATGATCGCGAAATTCCAATAGAAACACATGTGAGAATACAGCAGCCAAACGGATATATCGTGTCCCACCAAGAGGACGTCGGAGAGATTCTAGGAAGAATGGCGCCAGGCAAAGCACTTACGACAACAATAATACCAATAGCAACACTTAAAATAATAACACCGGTAATGACAATAAAACCAACAACAACCAACAGAACAATATACACGTAAATAACAACCAACAGAGCAATATGCATTTAAACAACAAGCAACAGAACAACATGAAAATAAACAGCTAACAATGGAAAAAGCGAACAACTGTATTCCACAGCGAACAACAAATCAACAAAACGTCGGCAGCAAACTTTCAACAACAAAATAAATATAGTAACCAAGATGTCAATGATCAGATAAATAACACTTTAACAACTTTCAGAAAATCCTTGCGGCTAAATAACTTTGCCTGAAACTAGAATCCTGGTTGCATCATCAAGAAGTTTAATGTAACAGAGGGGACGTCTTAGCAGCCTGAATTTTTAAAATTTTTTATATATTAAATAAATGATTATTACTATTTTTTAGTTACTTTTCATAATTACCTTTTATTTGTTCAATTGTATTTTCTTAAATTTTTGGTTAGAATACCAAATAACCAAGAATTTTCATATTAATTATTTTATTTAACATCACTAAGAGAGCTATATAAATTACAAACAAATGTCATTGTCATTTCGTTTATATTATAGCTGCTTAGGTTTAGTTTCATTATTTTACTGTTTGCTTAAATTTAGTTTTTTTATATAAGTTGACTGTCTCATACGAGTGTCTTAAAAATATTAACACGTTTTATTTTTAAAAGGAAATTGCAGCTGTCAAAAGTTAAACATGAAGTTGGTTGCAACTCGACGAAACATCTGTTGTTGCACTCACTATGCTAGAGTTGCCAGAAGACAGACGACTCAACTCGGCCGACCTTGGTCGATCTCGAATGTCAGTCTTCCTCTAAAAATGCATCTTCTTAAAATTCATAATCTTGATACTTAAGAGTGCTTGCCTCGTCAGTGTTGCCCTCATCTTCTGAAAATTGATAATCATCATATTCACCAGTGTTGCCTTCAGAGTCCGATAACATATCATTAACACTATCCCCATGTTCCAGCCACCTTCTCAAACGACTAGGATCGACTATACCGGCATATGGCATATGTGTCATATGACAGTTTTCTATATCCGAGATTTCATACCGATTGTTACCCAATTGCTTCTGAATGATATATGGTCCTCGGTATTTTGTTATAAATTTTTTATTCATACCAATGGTCGTATCTACATTTCTCAACACCACTAAATCTCCTACCTTAAATGATTTATCTGGTTTGTGATGTTTGTTAAAATACTTAAGGTTGTACGACTGAGAATTCTCGATAGATTTTTCTTGCAAGTGTTCGGTCAATTCGTCCGATATTTCGCCGCGCTGTTCCATTCCGAACAGCATTCTACTTGGTGATTGCCCGGTGAACAATGTTGTTCATTGCAAACTCCACCTGTGATAGCTTTTCTACCCAGTCCGAATGTTCAATAGGTTCTGTCAATTTAGCTAACATAGCCTTCAAATCTCTACTTACCCTTTCCACTTGTCCATTTGACTGTGGCGAAACCGCTAATACTTTTACATGAGTAATGTTGCGGTCTGTTAAAAATCTGCTGAATTCGCCTGAAGTAAAGCAAGTTCCTCTGTCACTTATTATTCGCAGCGGTCGACTACAGTTTTCAAAGTATTTTCTCAAAGCGCAAAGCTCTTCCTTTGTCCCTGTTGAATTAACCGAATATAACTTCGTAAATTTTGTAAATGCGTCTACTACTAATTTATGATTCCGTTTGACCTAACCGATGGCAATGGACCAAAATAATCGACGTTCAATGTATCAAACGGAACGGGTTTCTTATCTATATTATACAAATTCCTCTCGTTCTTCCTATGAGGTGCCGAATAGTATATACACTTCAAACAATTTCTTGTAAGTCGGTTCAATTTATCTCTCATATTCGGAAACCAGTAATGTTTCTTTATCTGACTCATGCATTTTTATACTCCCACGTGCCCATACTTCTCATGCGTTAAACGTATTATGTTCTACTCAATCTCGGCAGGTACATATATTGCCTCTGTCTCTGTGCACTACGTCGAAAAACTAATCCGTTCTCCATTTCATAACCCTCTAATTTGCCCTCCTGTAGCTTTTTTCGTTGAATATTACTGTCCCTATTTTGCACAATCTGTATATTGAGGTCAACATCATATCCGTCGACAAAAGCTATCATCGGTGTGTGGCTCAGGGCATCTACATGGATCATCAGCTCACCCCTGCAGTGTCGGATAAAATAATCAAAATTTTCTAATTCCAATGTTAATCTGGCTATTCTCGGGTTTATTAACTTTTTATTCAACGTCAATGTAAGTGAGTTACAATCTGCCTTAGAAGTACACTTCCAATACTATGCTACCGGGTGAAATTTTCTATCATTCTGTTTTTGCATCAAAATTGGCCGTAACCCTATGAGTTAGCGTCCGTATGCAGCTCCGTCTAACGATGCGGGTTTTATACCGCAAGCACAGGTGCATTAACTAATTTGTCCCTCAACGTCAGAAATGCCTCCACGCACTCACTCGTCCATCTAAAATTTTTATTTTTCAACTCCGTTAAAGGCGTCGCTATTCTTGATAAATCTACGAAAAAAGAGAATACGCCCAAGCATCGTCCCACCTCATCATGGTTAGTATGCATTGGATATTCCTGAATCTTTCTAATATGGTCCTTATTGGGGTGAATACCATTCGCATTAACCTTATAACCTAAGTAGTCCAACTCGCGATATGCAAATTTACACTTTTCTAAGTTTAATTTCAGTCCGGCCGCCCTCAAAGCTCGTAGTACGTCGGCTAGGATATCTAAATGCTCCTCGAGTGTTTAAGTTGCTATACTGATGTTGTCCAGGTATAGTACTTTCTTCCCCTTATCTATAAATTCCCTTAGCACCATATTAATGAATCGGTGAAAAACAGCCCCCGCATTCTTGAGATCAAACGGCATATAACAATATTCGAACTGCACCAGTGGGGTCACTAAAGCAGAGTATTGGATTGAGTCCTCATGCATCGGCACCTGGTGGAAGCTATTCTCCAAGTTGAGTCTTGTAAAATATTCTTTATTACCTAAGTAGTCAAGGCAGTCCTCAATTACCGGCAAAGGATAATTATCCTTGAAAGTAATCTTATTTAACGACCGATAGTCTACACACATTCTCAGATTCCCGTTCTTTCGCGTCACTAACACTGGGAAAGCATATGGCGATTCATTTGGACGAATAATGCCCTTTGCCAATAATTCCCCCAGTTTTACTCTAACCTCACTTCTTCTTTGTACGAAAGTCATCGCGGACCACTATATCCGTATGCCGTTCGTTAGTCTGATCTTCATACAATAAGCCGTTTTCTCGAGGCATTATCCAAATAACCAAAATAATTTTCATTTATAACCGACTGTAATGGTAAGCATCAGCTGAATCCACATTGCCATCTATATTTATATTAGTTCTGGTCTCAATCGTACCAACCATATGCATTATTTCCCCACACTCATCGTTCTCATCAATTACATCTAACTCACTTTCATCAAATCTATCAGACCCTTCTCGCTCAGAAACAACTAAGTCAAAATCGTTAAATTGTTCTACCACAATCATCTTTCCCTTTATACCTATTTTCCCAGCTTCTACAAAATTATTCTTATCATTGCCCACATTAAAAGGCAAAACATTTAATAAATTACTATTACGCCTAGTGGCTGAAACATTAATTTCTCCCTGTGGATCTCTGTACAAGTTAAATAACATAAGCGCACTGATTATTTTATTGCTTGGTTTTATATTTTTTGAATTCATTTCTACAAGCTCGCTTTTTTTGTAAGTTATTTTAATTCTAAATAAATATATATTAAATTTCAATAAGAGATCACGTCCAATTAACATCGGTACGACAGCCTCTTCATCTGGCAAAATAAAAAAAAGTCGTGAGTCACACATCTGTTCGCTAAAATATTTTACATTGGACACGGTCAAGCATATTTATTTTCCCATTCCCCACACCGCGGAAATGGGTTCCCGTTTTTTTTATTTTCAATCATAAACGGGACCATAGAATCTCGTATGTAGCTAATGCGACTACCCGAATCGAGTAAAGAAAAAATTTTTACTAACTCAGTGCGCTTATCTTTCTTAACAAAGGCAACACTTACCATTTAGAATGCATCCAGCGATTCGTCAGCAAAGACAGCAGTTATATTCTTCTTTTTAGGGCAGTTCTGATGAAAATGACCCACTTCTGCACAGACAAAGCACGAATTAGGTGGCCGCTTCGGCTTCTAGCACTGGTTTTGGTAGTGCCCAAATTGCGAGCAGTTGTAGCAGCGGACCTCAGCATCGGATGATTTTGCAGCATTGTTTCCACTAACTGTAGTTCTGCCGACAGCTGCTGGGTTGATAACCTTTGTTGCACCGGTGCGTGTCTGGTGCCATCGGTGTTCATACCGATCCATATGAGTCACTAACTCATCGATGGTATCTGCTCCGAATAGTTAGGTGATTGCGTTGCTGTTGTCTGGTATATCATCGATGATAATGTCCACCAATTCTTGCTCCTCGATATCGGACTTGGCCGCAATTGATTGCATATTGACCAGGTAACTTAAACAGGGTTTCAAAGTGCGTGATCGCAGTTACCGGTATACCTCCTGTCGTGACACTGTACGCTTGAACATTTTTATCACGTTCGCCTTGAGTCCCTTGTACTCGAGGAGGCCTAAATTGTTTGCGTACTTCTTTGCTGTTCCCTCCAACTGCCGTCGAACGCCTACGCACTTCTCCTTTTCCGTGTAACCACAAATGTTTGCGTAGTCTTCAAAATGCAGAAACCACTTTAATATATCGTGGTGGTCATCTCCACTAAATGGTAGTATAGCGGCATCCAGTTCCATCAAGTCAATGCGACGAGAGTATGGGACGGGTTGGTCATGCATTTCCAAGTCCTGGATTTGTTTTTGTATTTTCAGCATCTCTAACCGAATCTTCAGATTTTCCAGTTCCTCTCTTGCACTACATGAGCTGACGTTGGCTTGATACGCTTCAATATTTGCAACAGCATCGGGCATATTTACGGCAGGCACATTGGCAGCAGGCGCACTGTCAGCAGGTGCATTGACAGCATGCACATTGACAGCAGCTACGATGGCTCTTGATTCACTGGCCGTCGCACAGTGGACAATATTTTGAGAAGGCGGCCAAAAACCATTTTTTTTTTGTTACCGATTTTAAAATTATGTTATTCATTTGAAAGTAAATACTAGTAAACCTCGGGAGCCAAAAAATTGCGACTCTATCTCAACTATATCATAGCGAACAGGGTCTTCGAAAATAGGCTTTCTCAGTATTTTGCTAAAATTAAAAATTTCTTTGTAAATTTTTATTTTTGAATGACTGTAAGTTTTTTGGTTTAATAGATTTTGAAGTGAAATAAATTTTGTATAATTTTGTGGCTTCCATAATATTAATGTTAAAAATGTAAAATCACTGAGTCGTTCCGAAATTTAAAAAAAAAATTTTTAAAAAAGTCCAAATTTTCAGAAAATCTCCTATTTAATAGAGCATAACTCCTGCCAGTCAAAAGCAGTCAGAAAAGGTCTTGCACTTTTCTATAGTCCGAACCTTCCCTTATACTCCTGTACCCCGTTATGTACCCGCCACTTTCCGCCCGTGTGCACCAGAGCAATTTTTCTGACCCAAGGTTAGATATTTTCTGCAAAATTTATGAATACAAAATTTGTCCACTATGTGGTTAGGATATATTAAGTTTGAGGTGATGTTTGTAACTGCCAAAAATATTGGACCTATATCCATCTTTGATTATACGGATCGACTCAAAAGCACTTTCTGAGTCGATTAAACGATGTCAGTCCGTCCGTCTGAGTGTTATGAATACAAAAGTTGGTCGTACCGGTGCACCGCGGTGTATTTTTTTGCGTGTCGGTAGAGTTGTCAGGAGTTGTTATATACTTATAAAAAAGGGTTGAGATATAATGCGCATAATTGTTGCAGGTACATTTACATAGGTATCTTTCAAAAACATTAATAGTCTGAATAAGAGTTATATAGTTTAAATACCTGACAAAATGGGAAACAATTTAAATAACAGGTAAATGGTAAAAAAAAAAAAACTATTGCGACATAGCCCTTTTAGATATGAGCAGGTATGCTTCACCTTTTAAAAGGGGTTAGGGTGTGGGTTTTTATGCTTCTAAAAGTGGTAATAAAAGATAAAAATTTGTAAATGGTAAAAAAAAACTATTGCGACATAGCCCTTTAAGATATGAGCAGGTATGCTTCACCTTTTAAAAAGGGTTAGGGTGTGGATTTTTTATGCTTCTAAAAGTTGTAATAAAAGATAAAAATTTTTATTTTACATAATTGCAAGAAAGAGTATTTATAATAATGTTTCCACAATTATTATTCATTACAATTTGTGCAATTGCTAAGTACTGTTACAGAGGTCTGGCAGATATTTATTTTCAACGAAATGATGTAGACGATGTAATTTTGCACATAGTGAGCAACGACTTCTTTAAGAATTGTAACCTAGAAGACATTGAAATGCACAAAGGAAAAATTACGTATTTTGCATCGAATTTGAAAAGACGGTACATTGAATGCTCTCATAGCAAGGCAAAGATGTCCAAACGTTACCAAGACTGGTTAATAAAGGAACTTAGTTTTGAGAGTGCTTGAAATTGACCAAAAATCAATATAAGGAATTGCGGAAGCGAACCAATGAAAATAATTGTGGGATTTTTCCAGAGTATCGAGATATAGTTTCTGCCAAAAAAGAATGCTTACCTTCACAATCTGCTATTAGTGTCACTTCAACATCAGCAGAAATAAACATGCAAGATCTCCTTGAACATACTGCAGAACGATTGTTTAATACGCTTGATACTGATCATTTAAAAAAAATTGGTAATAGCAGCATTACTTTAATTTCTAAATGGGGATGTGATGGATCCTCTGGTCAGAAACAACACAAGCAACTTAATGTCGAAAATTCATCAGATGCTAATTTATTTATGGTATCTTTCGTTCCATTGCGCTTAACAAAAATGTATAGCGTCTTAGAGCCGTCAACTAGTAGAGCAAAAGAAATTGATATATGGAAACATTAAATTCCTTCTTCAACAAAGTTTTGCAGACCAATAAAATTTGCATTCAAAAAGGAAACCAAAGATGCCATAACTGAAGAAGTTAAAAAAATAAAAGATCAAATTAAGGAACTTCAACCAGTAATATTTAAATTTGATGACCAAGACATTGATGTACATTTTAAAATGTGTCTCGCAATGATTGATGGAAAAGTTGCACAAGCTTTAACTGGAACAAAGTCAACGTCAAGCTGCATTATATGCCAAAAGACATCAAGTCAATTAAGCCAACCCCCACCAGAAGACGATAGTTTTAAGGATGCCTACGAATTTGGAATGTTCCCTCTTCATGCTAGAATACGTTTCATGGAGCATATTCTTAAATTGGGTTATGATTTGGAATTTGGTCCGTTAGGCGAAGCAGTGAGAAAAACAAAGAAAATGAAGAAAAAAGAAAGCAAAAAAAGCAAATTCAACAAAAATATTTACAGCTAGGCCTCGTAATCGACCAACCAAAACAAGGGGAAGGAAACACAAATGATGGAAATACTGCAAGGCGATTTTTTTCCGATCCGGAAACTGCAGCATCTATCACAGGTGTAGATCATGAATTAATAAGACGATTCAAAATCATATTACAAGTTCTAGCATGCAGCAGAAAGATAAATGCAAAAAAATTTGGAGATTACGCCAATAAAACAGCTATACTTTATAATGAAAAATACTCTTGGAGATATATGCCATCCACAATTCATAAAATTTTGTACCATGGGGAACAAATAATTCAAAACAATATGCTACCAAAAGGAGATCTATCTGAAGAAGCGCAAGAAAAAAGGAACAAAGACTACAGATTCTTTCGCGAGCACAACACAAGGAAAATGTCCAGATGTTGTACTAATGAAGACCTTATCACTATTTTGTTGTGCACTTCAGATCCATATATGTCCAACATTCGTCAAAAATGGAAAGCTACCTCTACTGAATTAGATGAAGAAGCTAAACAACTTCTAGAAGATGAAAATCAAGGCTATTTAGAAGAAATTTTTTACTAAAATTGGTTGATTTAAAGTACTTTTTCATTACACTAACAATAAGTTACACTTTTTTTATAGTTAAAAAATATTCTTGATTTAAAAATTTATATATTTTGCAAATTTACAATAAAAATTGTTATATTTCATAAATTTACCATAAAAATTGATATAGAAATATTTAAAAAGACAATAAAAAAATTTAACTAAAGCAAAACATACGAGTTTTTCATTGGAACTTCTCTATCTTGAGAATATAAGGTAACTTTTACGTTCGCTGCTTAATAAATTATATTTTGACTCGCGATCTTTCAAAAAAAAAAAAAAAAAAAAAACTTTGGCCCTTGTGCACATTAGGACTAAAAAGTTTACGGGGCCAAAGTTTGGAAGTTTCTGAAAAAATTAACTTAAAAAATTGTTAAAAAGTATTAGTTGTAAAATTAACTGAAAAAATAACACATAATATTAAAAAAAACCTTTTTTTACCTTTTAACACTTCACTTTTGTACTAAAATTCATATACAAATGAAAATGTATTTTAAACCCTCCGTAACTTTTTTATTTTCGGTCGAGAATTACGTTTTATACCAAAACTTAAAGGCAGAAGTCTCACCTACCAAACAAAAAAAAACCGCATATCAAAATTCCAATCCAATCAAAAGTTATAGGTTTTTGACCGCCTTCTCGTCAAATGGTCCACTGTGCGTCGGTGGGTCAATTGACGCAACGTAATTTCCTCTTTTGGAATTACGTCGTACAGTGTCCGCAGTTGGCTTAATGTGGCTGACTCAGGAAAATCAACTCCGGCCGCAATCAAAGCGTCTATCATCATATAGCGGCTTGGGCGCAAATCCATTGTCATCTTGTTGATTGTTTCGATTTATTTACTATCCTTTTTTGTAGTTGCACTCCGCACCTGAATATTATAGCAGCTTAGGTTTATTTTTATTATTTTACTGTTTGCTTAGATTTAGTTTTTTATATAAGTCGACTGTCTTATACGTTTTATTTTTAAAAGGAAATTGCAGTTGTCAAAAGTTAAACATGAATATGGCTGCAACTCGATGAAACATCTAGGCGACTAAGATGATTTTGTAAGATCATAGGTAGTCAAGTGCTCGCTGTGATATCCTCCATTCTACATCTAACGCTTGAACATTAAAGAACAAAATTTAAAGCAAAAAACGCTTGTGTATTCTTTTTGCCAACAAATAAATTGTATGCTCAGTCGACCAGCTTAATTCGAGGACAAATAATGGCGTTCTGATTTGTTCGGACAGAACCAATTTGTTTTTTTTTTTTTTTTGCAAAAGGAAGAATACTCTCAAAATTTTTATAAAGTTAAACACTTTATTACAGTATTGTAATTTGTGCTAAATATATCTTAGTATTTTTAAATTAATATATTACAAGCTAATTCAGGTAGAAATATCTAATAGTTTAAAATTGCCAAGATTTTTAGTCAAGACTAATCTGGAACATTGCAAAGTATAATGCCTTACGTTGTTTTTGGGTACTCTAATGCCGGCTGTGTTAAAAGGAAGCTTGATAGATTTTCTACTCTAATAATAGAAAAATATTGCGATTTTTCAGATAGAAGTTAGTACTTTCAATAAAAAAATCATGTGATTCCGATCAAAGGGGAGATGTGTTAACATTTAGTAGGAGTGTTTAACATGTGAAAGTTTTCTTGCTGAAAGTCTTGAGTTTATAGGTAAGTCGGGAGAGAAGAATGGCAGGTGGTACATACTTTCATGTACTCTGAAATTCTCATTTGTTTCTTGGTTCGTAATTGTCAAAGTGAAGCTCTTTTCGTTTTCTTTAATTTTTTTATATTCAATTGTGTTAAAATAGATTAAATTGAAATAAAGTTAATTTTAATGAAATAAAATGATAAAATAAATAATTATAAACCAAGAATGGGTTGTTGATAAAACCAACATAGTTTTCCCGAAAGAGAACGAATGACTAATATCATTTGCACTACCATCAACGAATGAATTTATAAAACCGATATATTTAATAGCAGACGTCTAACAAATTATTTATAATATTAAAAACGAAAATGAAAAAGACACAATAAGATCGAAATTTGCAAACAAATTACTATCACAAAAAGGACTAAACAAGACAAATACAACGGACTACTTTATAATCAAAGTTTTAAAATTTAGCGACCAAAAATTCCACAAACGCAACCTGACTAAAATTAAACACATACTAAGACGAAACTGCTTCCCAAACAACATAATTAAAAAAAAATTAACAAATACAACAATAATACCAACAAATAGAAACCAACCACAAGAAACCGATGAAAAACACATATTACAGTGAAACCAAATAGAACAACAAATGAATTATATTCAAATACAAAAAGCAAAATAGAAAAGAAAGACGATGTAATGTAATTTACCAAATACAATGCAATGGAAACGAAAACGAAACATGCAACAACCTCTCCATAGGGACAAAAAAACGACACCTATAAACAAGATTAAAAGAACATGCAAAAACAATAGAAGAAAAGAAACCAAGCACAGCTTTGGCACAACGCATGATAGACGAAAACCACACAGCTGACCTAACAATAACAAAAATATTAGATAAAGAAAATAAACAAAACAAACGATTGACTTTAGAAAGCCTATATATCAAAATGCACCAAAACAAAACAGTAAACAAAAAAGAAAATTTTGATAACATAAGCGCGGCGCTTAGACTTAGAAAAATAGTTTAAGGTAAATTATCTTTATATGTAAATTATTTTAAGTGCTTCACTAATTGTATCTCTGTTAATAAAAATAAGCTCTTTATATTAAAGTAAAAACGTTTGATCTTGAGCCTAGGAAAAAAAAATTTTTCAAAATCTATATTGAAGAGATCAAAAGCAATATTTTTACATTTGTATAAATATAAAATAACAAATAAAAAAGGCGGAGGGCATGCCGTTAACGCTAAATGTAAGTTTAGCAAAACAAATAGTTGTTTTAAAGAAAAAAAACCACAATTATACTGTAGTAGGCAATAGCATACACATATATAAAAACACTTGTTTCGAAGATGTTCTGTATTTAGTTTGTTATATTGGGAAAGGTTTGATAGTATAACTCTTCGCTTGGATTCTCACTGAATTGGTTTCACAGCAAAGGTATATGAATTAACTTTTCACCAAACAAACTATCTACTGCTTTCGGTTACTGATGAGGGTTGGTGACTCTTCCCGAAACAGCTGTATAACTTGTCATGCAGAATATAGATAAATTTTTGAAACAAATGTGCCAATGTGTTTTACTTTATTTTAAAGTAAAAACATTTGATCTTGAGCCTGAAAAAAATTTTTTTTCATACGCTGTCTAACGAAACGCTGGCGAAAAATACAAAAAACAAACTGTTTTAATAACGATCAAACAGCTTACAAAATATACATAAATTATTACATTTGCCTAAAAACAACAACGATAAAATAAATAGAAAAAATGATAAAGTAAACATGAACAAATCTTGAATTTCAAAACAAAAATTTCAGTGTGTAGACACGGATGAAAGCTTAAAAGGGAATTTCAAACAGTTTCAGAAAAAAAGGTCTTGTGTAAGCCGGGACTAATTAAAGATTTTTTTTGCACTTTTTTAAAATCAAACAGAAAGCGTCATCTAAGTATCACATATAGCAATCAAATGCAGGGGCTCTGCTAAAATTAAAAAAGTAAGATACCCTATACCATGGTTTAGAGACCCTATCTCTTCAGTCCAACTAATTGGATATAGAAAATAAGCATAAACCAAATTTGAGTGGCATTATTATTTTTTTTGGCAGCAGGTATGAAAAAGTTCATATCTGGTGGTATATCTATATGGGGACAAGGTCGAAAAATGGACTGATCCTGACCATATTTGGTAAAGTCACTTATATTTTGAAAAAATATATACAAACCAAATTTGAGAAAAAACTGTGCTAAATTTTTGTTTTTGATAGATTTAAGTAAAGATCGGGAGGCAGCTCCATATGGGGCCTGTGACTAAGAATTATCCTATACGTATTATTTTTGGACTACCGATTAATGGATATAATAAACACATACAAACTCAATTTGACTAAGATGTATCTGACAATTTGGATCTTACGGCAATTTATGTCGATTTCATAGGGGTCATTTGTATGGGGACTAGGTCTAAACATGGACCGAATTTCACCAATTTCAATAGCGTTCATCCTATGGTCGATGAAAGCTTATATTCAAACTTCATCAAAATATATTCATATTTGCGACCTAGTTTGATTACAAGGTTTATATGGACACACAGACGGACAGACGGACGGACATCGCTAAATCGACTCAAAATCACCTGGTATAATAATAGATGGGCCTAGGTCAAATATTTTTGGTTGTTACAAATAGCAACACAAAGTCATTATACTCAAACCACATAGTGGTATGGGGTATAACTATTTATTATTTATTATTATTTTAACCGGTTAATTTTTAATTTTTCGTTTTTTTTTTCATTTTTTTATTTTTAATTTTTTCATATTTCATTTTTCGTTTTTCATTTTTTATTTTGTATTTTTAAATTTGTATTTCTTATTTTTCGGTTTTAAAATTTTAATTTTAATTTTTCATTTTTATTTTGTTTTTTCATCTTTTATTTTTCATTTTTTATTTTTCACTCTTCATTATTCATTTTTTATTTTTTTTCATTTTTTTATAGTATATGTAGATCGCCAGTAGTATATGTGGATCTATATATATAGTATACGATTGCTTTATATTCATATAGTATACAAATTAGTGTATGGTTAGAACCGGGCCAGTCCTAGGAGGAATTTTGTCATATGCTTTCCTCAAAGCAGTTCTCGCGTGCACGCTAGATGCACTTATTTCAGTGTATTGCACTTTGGCAGTATAATGCCAGTTTTTTTACCCGTTGGCAGATTATGCCAGTGAAACAACTCTCTTTGAAGTTACAAGTTGATTCTGATTTATTTTACAAAAATGTTGGTCTTTTATATGCTAACAATTTAATAATCCTACTTAATTTTATAATTAGTCATCTCTTTTCAATGCATGACATTCTTCACACACATACTAAAATTCATATTTCCTTTGCATTGATTTTTGAACATTGGACTCAACTAGCCAATCAGTTTACATTCAAAAATTACCCAAATTTCTCTCCTCAAAAATTGAGTGACATTCCTATTGATTATTCTTCAACTCAGTTGAAGTTCATTGGCACAATTTGAATCTTTACAAATTTGCCACTTTGCTTCGAGTGGAATACAATAACATATTACCCTTTCTGGTATGTATGGAATGTGTGAAAAGAAATGCATGAGTAACTAAAATAGAAACAAATTTATATAAATAAACAAATAAACATGTGCATGTGCTGAAAGTAAACAAATAAACATGTGCATGTACATAAAGTAAACAAATAAAAATAAAAACAAATGAGCAGGTGTGTTACATCACCACATATTAGAGTGAAGGCTCGTTTGCCTCACTCAAGTTAAAATGTGATTTATCTTGGTGGTACACCAAGATATGGAAATTGGGTTTTTATTTATCCAAGTGTTGCACAAGGATAAGTAAGTAAATATTTCTCGTCAATTATTGGAAATCAAGAATGACAATTTTTATTAATTTTCACGCTCTATATAAATATATGAAAGTTTACTATAAGGAACACTTAAAAATAAGAGAGAAACAATTAAAATTAAAAATACATGAACAAAAGAGAAATAATTAAAATTAAATAAACAAAGAGAAACAATAAAAATTAAAATTAAAACTAAAACCGAAAATTGTTTATGCAGCAACAAATTATTCTCCCATAGCCAGTCAATGCATATATTCCGCTAGCCAATGCAAGCAAAGAATTTCATACTCTCTGGCTGGCAATTTGAATCGCACGTGTAGTAAAATATTTAGTATATATATCAATTATGCTGGCGTATGAGCTCTCACGCATTGCTTGACCAAACGGTGAGAAAACAATCGCATTGAACACAATCAAATATATTTAGTATAAATATTCTTGCTCGTGTCACAAATTGTGCTGACGTATGAATTCCTTGCCTGACTAAACGGTGGGAAAACAACATTATTAAACAAACCAAAAATATTTAGTATAAATATTTTTGCTCGTGTTTAATTGTGTTGACGTATGAATTCTTTGCTGACCAAACGGTGGGAAAATATTGTTGCTGAACAAAACCCAAACATTCATTTAATTCCATTGAAGATTCGTTATTTTAAACGAATCATAAGGAACTAACACCACATTTTATTTTTAAATTTTTAATTTTTTTCGTTTTCTTTTTTATTTTTCGTTTTTCATTTTTCATTTTTAATTTTTCATTTTTTTTTTCATTTTCAAACAGGTTATTATATATCATAATTGTTTCACCAATACAATCATATGTCACAGCGATTTTGTCTTAGGGCTCACACGCTATTTTTATACCCTATACCGCTATGTGGTGTGGGTATAATGCCTTTGTGCTGCTGTTTTCAAGTACCAAAAATATTTGGCATAGACCCATCTTTTATTATATCGATCGACTCTGAATCACATGCTGAGTCAATTAAGCGATGTCCGTTCGTCCGTTCGTCTGTCCGTCTGAGTGTCCATGTAAACCTTTTAATCAAACTCAGGTCGCGAGTATGAATATATTTTGACGAAACTTGGTAGATAAGCTTCCATCGGCCATAGGATGAATGCTATTGAAATAGGTGAAATTCGGTCCATGTTCAGACAAAGTCCCCATACAAATGACCTTTATGAAATCGACATAGGTTGCCATAAGATCCAAATTATAATATAATCTCAAAAAAATAGGTTTGTACGTGTTTATTATATCCATTAATCAGTAGTCCAAAAGAGTCCCTATAAGACAATTCTTAGTCATAGGCCCCATATAAAGATGCTTCCATATCTTCACTTATATCTATCAAAAAACAAAAATATTGCACAGATTTATCTCAAATTCGGTTTGTATGTTCTTGCAAAATTCAAGTGACTTTACCAACTATGGTCAGGATCGCTTCATTTTTCGACGTAGTGCCCATTTGAATATAGCATCCGATATAAACTTCTCTATGTTCAAAGGCAACAAAATTAATGACAATGCCACTTAATTTTTGGTTTATGCTTATTTTCTATATCCAGGTAGTTGGACCGAAGAGATAGGGTCTCTAAACCATGGTATAGGGTATTTTCTTACTTGTTTTGATTGTATTTTGAAATGGATATTTACCCCCCTGCACGTGTAGATGTTTACACATCAAAAATCGTCGTTGATTTTATAAAAAAAAGACAATTAATAAGAATTATAATAAATACTGCTCAAAAAAGAAAAGCAATTAACTTTACATTTAAATAGTGCGTAACAAAGATGCGACACAGGCGAATACAACAATCTTATATATTTTTTTTTCATATCGGCGATTATTACTTACATATATCGGTAAAATGATTTAAAAAAATGTGTGGCAACACTTGCCTAACACATATGGTATAACCATACATACGCTCTCATGAAGCAAATGCTACAACTATAGTAGCTACAACAATAACAATTATTAAAGCAATCACATACAAAACAACAACCACATTGAAGATTTTTGTATTTTTTGAGACCGATTTTGATGATATTAAATAGCAACCTAATCACTATGTTAATAAACTATTTTGTGCAAAAACAAGAAGCCAAGCTTCGTAATTAAAGGCATTATCGTGATTACCACAGACAGATGGACAGACGCTCATCTCTAAATCAGCTTCTCCAGTTTTACGGACCAAGATAATATATTGTTTATGGGGCCCCCGAAATTTATTTCAATCTGTAGCAAACGGAAGGTATAAATATTATTTTCTCATTATTTAATATCGCATAGATAATAATTTTAATGCTCCTAAAACTATTTTTCGAATAACGGAAATACTAATAATCTCACCCATAAAAACAAAGTTTTTATTAAAACTCTTTCTTTCCTTAAGCATATGAGTTTCGAGTCTCTCCGTGACTGTGCGTGACTTTGCGTGACTATTAAAATTAATCTTTGGTCACAACAAGTCTATGTATAAAGTTTCAGATCGATCGGATGAAGGGAAGTGAGGTTTTAATCTCTCCGTGACTGTGCGTGACTATGTCAAAGTTAATCTTTTTCACAGCAAGTCTACCGACCAGGTTTCAGATCGATCGGATAAGGGGAAATGGGTTTTAAATCACCTCGTGGCTGTGCGCGACTATGTCGAAGTTAATCTTTCTTTACAGCAAGTATATCGACCAAGTTTCAAATTGATTGGATGAGGGGAAATCCGTTTTAAATCTCCTCGTGACTATGCGTGGCCATGCGTGACTATGTCAAAGTTAACCTTTAGTCACGACAAGACTATTGGCCAATTTTAGATCACTCCGTGACTGCGCGTAACTATGCGTGACTGTGCGTGACTACCCCAAAGCTAATCTGTAGTCTGGCCAATTTTCAGATCAATTGGATAAGGGGGAATGGGGTTGCCCCACGACAGACAGACAGACAGACAGACAGAGAGTATGACTTAAAAGAAAGAGTTTAAAAATACAAATGTATGTACATAACACATGTATTTTCAGTATGATACAATAATGATATTGGTGTTGAAATCGTGTAAACAAGATTTCTGTAACTACTGGAACGGTTGTATTTGGTTTCGCTATGACTTCATTCAACTATCGGTTTCGTTTTACTGAATTTAATACAACGGACAGATTTTGAAGAACGGATCACATCCGTATACAATACCAAAACAAGTAAGAAAATTTTAGTCGGTCTAGACCTTCTATACGATAACCATGGTTTAGAGACCCTATCTCTTCGGTCCAACTAATTCGATATACAAAATAAGCATAAACCAAATTTGGGTGGCATTGTTATTAATTTTTTTGGCTGCAGATATGAAAAAGTTCATATCGCATGCTATATTTATGTGGGGAATAGTTCGAAAAATAGACCGATCCTGACCATATTTGGTGAAGTCACTTATATTTTGAAAAAATATATACAAACCAAATTTGAGAAAAATCTGTTCAATATTTTTGTTTTTTGATAGATTTAAGTGAAGACTAAGTGAAGACTAAGAACTGTTCTATAGGTATTATTTTTGGACTACTGATTAATGAATATAATAAATACATACAAACCCAATTCGACTGAGATCTATATGTTAAGTCGGATCTTATGGCAATTTATGTCGATTTCATAGGGGTCAATGGACTACGTCTGGACATGGACCGAATTTCACCAATTGCAATGGCGTTCATCCTATGGCCAATGAAAATTTATATGCCAACTTTCGTCACAATATATTCATATTTGCGACCTGTAGTTTGATTAAAAGGTTTACATGGACACACAGACGGACGCACGGACATCGCTAAATCGATTTATAAAGTGATTCTGAGGCGATCGGTATAATAAAAGATGGGTCTAGATCAAATATTTTTGGTAGTTGCAAACAGCAGCACAAAGTCATTATACCCAAACCACATAGTGGTATAGGGTATAAAGATACAGACCAAATATGATGACGATCTGGATCCTATGGCAATTAAGATGAATTCCATTGTAGCCTAAGTCGGAGCCCATGGAATAAGTAGCAATTTTCATCAGTTTTAACGGCCGAAAAAAGCTTGTATACCTAATTTCATTTGAATTTACTTGTATTTGCGACCCATAGCTTGTGAAAATTATTTTGAATTATATATATACGACATATTTATGTTTCCCTTTATCTACAATATTAACTGGCTAGGCGATTTCTTGTGACCGATGTTTTGTTCTACCGTTTTATCCAACTTTGACCAAACGGAAATTATTTGAAAGCTATTTCTTTTTGCCGTTTTGCAGATTTACAGATTTTTTAATTTTTTCCTTATACATAAAATTATACATATGCTATGTGTGTTTTATCAAATTTGTTAACGTGGTTGTTATCTTCATTCAGAACAATAATAAACCTAGAAATTGCACTCGAATTTCGAGCGCTGGAATCTGCTAGTTTGTATAAATAATATAAGGAGTAATACATTTATCACTTTTTTAAAAGTTCATGATAATAAAAGAGTTAAATTGACCAGAATGAATAAAATGATTTCTCATAACCCTATAAAGAAGATCACAATTACTCCTTATTTTATCCATTGCATTCGGCCCACATGTTTCGTTTTTAATCTGGAACAATTAGTTTATCCTGTTTTGACCCTTTTTAAAACGTGGTATATTAATTTTTTTATATAAATAATCAATTTCTACTTTTTATAGCCAATAACACTCTGTGGTCAGGGTATATTTTGCGTTTGTGCTGATCTATGTAGTTACCAAAAATATTTTCTACACCCATATTTTCTTATACCGATCCACTCAGATTAACTATCTGAGTCAACAAAAATAAATTGTCTTCACATCAATCTATGAAGAAACTGAGGTAGTGCATAGATTTTTCTCAAAGTTGGTTCATTAATTTTTTGACATAAGCAAGTGGCGTAGTCCCCACACGAACATAACATCCTATATGAACCTTTTCATACATGAATACCACAAATTGATATCACTGTCACTTAAATTTCATTTATGAGTATTTTCTGGACCGAAATTATTTTCTTACTTCTTAGTCTTGTGTCGCAGTTGATTTTAGCATTTTACTTTCTCAATGTATCTACAAATGAACTACTGAGAATATTCCTAACTCCTTTCCTTTATTTTATTTGAATTTTTTTGAAGCCATTTATTAATTGTTAAGATATACATAGAATCGTTTCTTGTCCGCCTGTTTGTTTATTTATCATCCATCAGAGTTATGTTTAAAGGCTCTAGCTCATTGAGACTCAAACAAATTTTCAAGACTCTGGCTGTCGTAGTCCTCTCTATATATACGACTGTAAATATTTACAATATTTACTTATACTAATTACTTATGGACTCACACAATGTTTCGTAACTCTTTCATCATAGTACTCTAGACATATGATAATAAAGATTTACCACACCCCCTTAACATTTAAAAAATAAACATAAAAAAGCTTGTGCATACAAATACTTTTATTTCGATCTTTTCACTTTAGTATGCTACAACGCAAAAAAAATTAGTCGCACTTAAAGTGTACTTTGGTAGTTGTGTAGTGTTATGCATTACATTAGCCAATCTATGAAGTCATAGCCTTTCAAGATCTAGCTATATTAATAAATTTATGGGAAATCTTTAGCTATTCAATTTTATTGATTACTTATGCCACAAAAATATTCAACTGGTAACTTCTCATCCCCTGAGACGATTTTACTTATTTCCAACATCAAATTGTTTTCGGGTCGATCGTTAATTCCGTTAACAAACCAACATTGCTAAATTAACTTAGAATCTTAAAAGGATTAACAATATATGTACTAAATAACAAACTAGTACCTAGTAGTGTGATTGGTATACATATGATTGCATGAGCAAAGTAATAAATAAACGAAATTATAAAGTAATAAATAAACGAATTTATTTACATAGAAACATTTTAACTTACTTAGAATTCCACCACTAGATCCGTAGCTATATGAACCATATGCACCGCCATATTGAGAAAAATTTGGACTATAGGTATACTCAGTGGTTGGAAGTACAGATCCACATGCTGTGAAATAAAAAATGTTAACAAAGGTTTCATGAAATGTTTAAATAAATATAGTAACTCAAAAATAAATAGTCAGATGTGTTTTACTTTGTTTGACACAATTCTAAGTTAAATTAAACAATTTTGCAAAATGGTTTTCTACTTAAAAACTAAAAATTTGATAGGTTATTATATTTTTGACACATGTGGATCATTAATACATTAAAGGCAACCACATTGTTATTTTCTTAATAATATTGGGATGATTTATCGTTGGATAGAAGCGGATTGAAGTGCAACATAATCCAAAAAATCTATTTAATTTGTTTTTGTTTTAACATCTGTATGCAGTTAAAATGTATATATCGTTGTAGTGCATCCCTGCATATTTACTTATATTATACATCTCAGAATACTGGGATTGTAATCGTTGTATAAATTTGTATATCTACATATGTATTGTTATGACATCACCTACGGGAAAAGTGAGGAGATTGCCGTTTGCTTAACAAACTAAAAATATTCGCTGTGTTGCTTATTGTTGATGATCGGCAGTTGGTTTGTTTAAAGTGTGTCAAGCTCAGAAATACACCGTAAGTGTTTTGTTAACTATGTACATCGCATATAATTGACTCTACAAGCACTCAACGGCATACGCCGATCGAAACTCGCACACAGTAAGTAATGTAGTAAGAAACATTTTTATTTTTATGAATAAACAAATTTATATATATACTAGCTGGACCCGGCAAACGTTGTTTTGCCCTCAATGAATTTTTTATTTTAGTTAGAATCTGTATATACATACCTATATAAAAAAACGTTTTTGCATTTGTTAATATTAATTGAAAACTGTTAAAGAAAATCCATGTTTTATTTATGAAAATGAAAATAAATATTTATTGCAACATACATATAATAATGACCAATATATGTCTATTATTGTAATTCTAAAAAGAATTAACAATATTTTTAGCTTCATTATTCTGGCAGTAAATGAAAACATTTGCTGGCTTTCCGACACAGGGACATGCCACATATAGTTGCTCATGGGAAAACAACTGTTTTCGAGGTCCAAACCACATATTTGCAATGATTGTTCTTGAGATTTATTAATGGTCATGGCAAAGCCCAATCTGATCGGAAATTGTAATCTTTTGAATATTATCGGTGTGTCGGTAGGAATCATAGGAATTCTCGGCAGCAAAACATGTTTTCCATAAAACTTTCCTTTGAGAATTGTGGCCTCAATAACATTGGGCATTATTCTCTCAACAATTATCTTGGTTCCATTACATATTCTCGGAGCGTTGAGGTTACGTAGCAAAATTATTGGAGAACCAACTTTTAATTTTAATAAATGTGGCGGTAGACCGGGCACATCAAGTGAATTCAAAAAATTCTGTTGGAGAA
The DNA here is from genome assembly GCA_963682025.1 of Cordilura impudica. Taxonomy (NCBI): domain Eukaryota; kingdom Metazoa; phylum Arthropoda; class Insecta; order Diptera; family Scathophagidae; genus Cordilura; species Cordilura impudica. The sequence goes on along the minus strand of OY821522.1, from coordinate 15,630,446 downwards.
TTGACTGCTTCATTTTCTTTAACAACACTATCCATAGATTTGAAAGAAGACGTTTCGGAATCAATCAAGTCCTGAATAACAACATGTTATCGACATCGACATTGTTGCGGCTAAAATAGCTCTTTCACCTAACCACACACAGAAAACTGATTCGTTGTGGCTACCAAATTTATTAATTCATCGCGTGACGATATAAATTGATAGTTTAATAGTTTGACTGGTTGGGTTAATATTGATTTTACCTTTACCAAGATCGAGTAGGTGTTTTGAAAATTGGTCAGCCATTTGATCATTTTGTAATCGTACTCGCATGTTTGTTGTTAATTTTATAGTTTGAACACTACTCCATAATGTTGATGATTTTCAGCAGGCATTTATTTCGTCAGCATAGGTTGATTTTGGTATGACTGGCAATGTTTGACGAAGATCTCCAGATAATAAAATAAGAGCTCCACCAAAAAGTCTTTCATTGCCTTTCAAATCTTTTAAAGTTCGATGTAATGCTTCTAAGGAATGTTTGTGAACCATGGTACATTCATCCCAAATAATAATACTGCATTTTTGCAGAACTTTTGCCATACCGGAATGTTTTTTGATATTACAGACGATGATTTGAGAGCTGAATGAGCTGTACGACCACCATGCAATAATGTTGCGGCTATTCCGGACGAAGCAATAGCCAATGCAATTTTTCCTTACATTTTGGTTAGAATGTTTATATATAAAAACTTTTGTGAATTTTGTAACTTATAAAATTTAAATAAATTTGACAACTCATTATTTTTTGAACGCCAGCGCCATCTACCGGGTCCAACAAAAAATTTTTGGCGTCATCTAACATCCTGAATAATAACATTAATATTATCGACATCGAAATTTTTGCGGTTTAAATAGTTCTTTCACTTAACCAAGTAGTTGTTTTGAAAACTGGTCAGCCATTGGATCATGGATAATAAAATGAGAGCTCCACCAAAAAGTCTTTCATTGCCTTTCAAATCTTTTAAAGTTCTATGTAGTGCTTCTAAGGAATGTTTGTACGCCATGTTATATTCATCCCAAATAATAATATTGCATTTTTGCAGAACTTGTGCCATGCCGGAATGTTTTTTTTACGGTGATTTGAGTGCTGAATGAGCTGTACGACCACCATGCAATAATGTTGCGGCTATTCCGCCAATGCAATTTTTCCTTCCTTTTTAGTTAGAATATCTTATATATAAAAACGTTTGTGAATTTTGGAACTTATAAAATTTAAATAAATTTGACAACTCATTATTTTTCGAGCGCCAGCGCCATCTACCGGGTCCAACAGAAAAATTTTTGGCATCATCTAACATACATATATGTATATTCTTAGTTTCAGTAAAATCGCACCGTAAATAAGAATATTCGAAATGACTTTACCCCAGCGCCATCTATCGGGTCCATTTATACATACAAAAATTTCCTATGATAAAACATACATACATTCTGAATTGCAGTCAAATCGCACTAAATAAAAAAATAAAAAAAACACAAAAAATAAGGAGTTTAACTTCTTATATATAAAATTCTCGTGTCGCGGTCTCTGTAATTGAACTCCTCCGAAACGGCTTGACCGATTCTCATGAAATTTTGTGTGGATATTGCGTAGGTCTCAGAAACATACTTGATATCTCAAGTGGGCGTGGCACTTATGGCTATCATAGTACTCCAGATATCTGATTTTAAAAGTTCACTTTGTATGGGGGGTACCCCTCCCAGTGGCCATATCAAAAAAAAAAAAAATAAACGTTGTCCGATTCTCAGACCTACCCAATACGCGCACAAAATTTCATGAGAATCGGTCGAGCCGTTTCGGCGGAATTTTACCACAAACACTGCGACAGAAGAATTTTATATATAAGAAGATTACTATACATGGAATGTAATCTTTTAATATAACGGGTGATTTTTTAAGAGCTTGATAACTTTTTTTAAAAAAAAAACGCATAAAATTTGCAAAATCTCATCGGTTCTTTATTTGAAACGTTAGATTGGTCCATGACATTTACTTTTTGAAGATAATTTCATTTAAATGTTGACCGCGGCTGCGTCTTAGGTGGTCCATTCGGAAAGTCCAATTTTGGGCAACTTTTTCGAGCATTTCGGCCGGAATAGCCCGAATTTCTTCGGAAATGTTGTCTTCCAAAGCTGGAATAGTTGCTGGCTTATTTCTGTAGACTTTAGACTTGACGTAGCCCCACAAAAAATAGTCTAAAGGCGTCAAATCGCATGATCTTGGTGGCCAACTTACCGGTCCATTTCTTGAGATGAATTGTTCTCCGAAGTTTTCCCTCAAAATGGCCATAGAATCGCGAGCTGTGTGGCATGTAGCGCCATCTTGTTGAAACCACATGTCAACCAAGTTCAGTTCTTCCATTTTTGGCAACAAAAAGTTTGTTAGCATCGAACGATAGCGATCGCCATTCACCGTAACGTTGCGTCCAACAGCATCTTTGAAAAAATACGGTCCAATGATTCCACCAGCGTACAAACCACACCAAACAGTGCAATTTTCGGGATGCATGGGCAGTTCTTGAACGGCTTCTGGTTGCTCTTCACTCCAAATACGGCAATTTTGCTTATTTACGAAGCCATTCAACCAGAAATGAGCCTCATCGCTGAACAAAATTTGTCGATAAAAAAGCGGATTTTCTGCCAACTTTTCTAGGGCCCATTCACTGAAAATTAGACGTTGTGGCAGATCGTTCGGCTTCAGTTCTTGCACGAGCTGTATTTTATACGGTTTTACACCAAGATCTTTGCGTAAAATCTTCCATGTGGTCGAATAACACAAACCCAATTGCTGCGAACGGCGACGAATCGACATTTCACGGTCTTCAGTAACACTCTCAGAAACAGACGCAATATTCTCTTCTGTACGCACTGTACGCATTCGTGTGGTTGGTTTAATGTCCAATAAAGTAAACTGAGTGCGAAACTTGGTCACAATCGCATTAATTGTTTGCTCACTTGGTCGATTATGTAGACCATAAATCGGACGTAAAGCGCGAAACACATTTCGAACCGAACACTGATTTTGGTAATAAAATTCAATGATTTGCAAGCGTTGCTCGTTAGTAAGTCTATTCATGATGAAATGTCAAAGCATACTGAGCATCTTTCTCTTTGACACCATGCCTGAAATCCCACGTGATCTGTCAAATACTAATGCATGAAAATCCTAACCTCAAAAAAATCACCCGTTATAAGAAAGAAATGAGGAAATAAAATCAGAACTATACTTACCATAATGTTTTAGACGGTTTTTCTTTTTTGAGCGCATATCAAAAAATAAAATCTTAGGGTTTGTAAAGATTTCTCGAAATATAATTAACATTTATTAACCTCAATAAGTGTTAATTAAAACTGTTTAGAGCAGATAATATTAATACTACTAATAAAAGACGAGCAGTCATCCAGTTACAATCGAAAATATGAGTGTGTTTTTTATTTGAATAGTTTATATTGACATTATATCGTCACTTAAAATGCAAAACAATGTGACGCCGCTTTTAGGTATTTTACACGGGGAGGCAAAAAACGTTTTAAAATTAAAAGTATTTAAAATTTTTAAACTATTTTTCGTATTATAGCAAAATTTATACTAAGAAATACATACATTTCTTACATTTTATTTTAAATTTGTATTTTCTAAAACAAACCAACGTATATCTGTTAGAATATTTTATCATATGTTAAAACAAACATAAGAACTATAAAATGGCTTTGAAATAAAACTATTTCAGGGTCTTATTAAGAAATAAGTTGTTTTAGAATATATTTGTAAAAAGATTTCTAGATATTTATTATAACCGAAATTGATATTCATTAAAAAAAAAAATTATGTTAGTGCCATCACATGGGAGATGTGTAAACATCTAGTAATTAAAGATTTTTCATGGCACTTTCTTAAAATCAGAAAGCGCCATCTATGTATCACTTATAGCAATCAACTACAGGGGCTCTTCTAATATAAAAATATTTATTATTATTTATTACTCCAACTGGCTGATTTTCAATTTGTCGTTTTTAATTTTTTATTGTTCTCATTTCATTTTTTATTGTTCACTTTTTCATTTTTCATTTTCGCTTTTAATTTTTTATTTTTCTTTTTAATTTTTTATTTTTCTTTTTAATTTCTAATTTTTTATTTTTCATTTTTCACTTTTCATTTCTTATTTTTCATTTTATATTTTTCTGTTTTATTTTTAATTTTTCATTTTGTATTTTACATTTCTCATTTTCCATTTTATGTTTTCTATTATTAATTTTTAATTTTTAATTTTTTACTTTTAGTTTATAATTTTCATTTTTAATTTCTTATTTTTAATTTTTTATGTTTTACTTTTCATTTTTCACTTTTCGTTTTATTTTTCATTATTAACTTTTTTTTATATTTCAATTTCCGTTTTCCATTTTTAATTTTTATTTTTCGGTTTTTACATTTTCAATATTTTATTTTCCATTTTTCATTTTTTATTTATAATTTTTCATTTTTTATTTTTTATATTCAAACAGGTTATTACATATCAAAGGTTTTTACCAATACAATCATAGGTCACACCGATTTTGTTTTACGGCTCACATGTTACGTTGTTTTTGTGATTGCATTGTAAAATAGAAATTTACCCCACTGCGCGTATAGATGTTTTCACATCAATAATAATTTAAAGTTTAAACAATAAAAAAAACTAACCCATAAAATATTATACAACCTTTCCTTGTATATTGAGTTTACCGAACCGTTTCAGTCTTACTAAACAACTGAGCAAAAAGAAGAAAAAACCTTAAAACTAACGTTACTATCATAACAAACAAACAAAACGCTGATTTCTGGTTGTTATATTTACTTGTTGTGGCTCTTGCATCCCATTAAGGGGGACAAAAATAAAATGTCGGCAAAATGAGAGATTACTTACAAATATTTTTGTTTAGAGTACAGTGAAAACAATAAATGTAGGGTATTGATAAATTACAATCAGCCTAATTTACATTGTACATATGAATGCTAATTATTATCTATACTCTCATTATCTCTATGTTATAATATATATATACATACTTATTCACTTATTACTAAATACCAAATAAGAATTAAATATAAATAAACATAACCAGTTATTATTTGAACTCAGAAAAGACTAGTTGTTTTCTCATGCTGGATACATTACATATTGGCGACGAGGTTAAAACGGGAAAAATACAAAAGAAGCTGTGTGTAACAAAAACAAACATATGTAAATACATATTGAACAATTTAAATATATATAAAAATAAAAGAAATTAATAAAGAAAGAAATTAAATAATTTCAATAAAGTAAAGAAAAGATGTCGGTTAAAAATGATGTATCAGCCAATGATAGTTTAATTATGACACCGGTTACAATGCTTCAATCAACTAATGTACCGGAGTTTAACCCTAATTTGGAGTCATGGAGTGTGTGGAAGGAACGTTTGGAGATACATTTCTGTGAAATAAATTGCACAGATGACAATGTAAGGAAGTCGATTTTATTAAAATCAATTGGTGCCATTCCATACAAAGTTCTACACAGTTTGTGCAGTCCAGTTACCCCAGTGTCAAAATCGTTTGAAGTGTTATGTGGAATATTAGACACACAATACACTCCACCTACAATTGTCTTTAGCGAGCGAAAAATATTTCACAGTGCAACAAAACAACAAAGTGCGTCTGTAGCGGAATGGTACGCTCGGGTAAAGACGTTGGCACTTAATTGTAAATTTGGAGTCAGTCTGGATGCATTTGTATTAAACCAATTCGTGATGGGTTTGCCAAGTTTCATGTTTGAAAGATTATGTGAAGAAGACGAAAACCTCACAATTCAAGCGGCATTAAGAAAGGCAATGATATTAGAGACGAAAAATATAATTAAGGGAGAAAAAGAAGACAATGCAGTGAATTTTGTCAACAAGCAAAAATATCAGAAGAAGAGTAACGGTAGTGGTTTCAGCAAAAGAGGCAATGGTGGTGGCGACAGCAGAGGCGATTATGGTAACAGCAACAGAGGTAAATGGGGCAGCAGCAGCAAAGGCAGTGGTGATGGTGGCAGAGCCAGTGGCAGAGATAATGAAGGTGAAAGTGACAGAAAATCACCTTGTTCGCATTGTGGTTGGCGAAATCATACATCTCGGTCATGCAAATACAAAGATAGCAAATGTCATTCGTGTAAAAGGGTTGGTCATTTAGCATCTGTTTGTTACAGTAAAAAGAGAAGTGTTAATTATGTTTCTAATGATAATAATGATGGTTATGATAATGATTTGTTTAATTATTCAATTTTTAGTGTGACTGAGCTAAATTCTGGTGACGTGTATGGAAAGACAGAGTTGAGAAACAGTTACGCAATTTAATTAATTCTGGTGTTCTGGAACCGGTTGACAACTCTGATTGGGGTACTCCCTTAGTACCAGTTTTGAAACCCAACGGTGACTTCCGATTATGCGGTGATTATAAAATCACCATTAACAAATTTTTAAAGGATTTTAAATATCCGTTTCCCAGAATAGATGAGATTTTCGCATCTTTAGAGGGTGGTGAAGTTTTCACGAAGCTTGATTTGTCTAATGCGTACAACCAGCTAGTTCTAGACGATGAATCACAATTGTTGTGTGCATGGAGTACGCATATAGGAACGTTTAAAGTAAAACGTTTACCTTCTGGTGTTAAAACTGCAGCAGCGATTTTCCAGAAAACAATGGAGAATTTGTTAAGAAACATACCATATGTTGTGGTGTATCAGGATGACATTACAGTCACTGGTAAGACTTTACAGCAACACATTAGAACGTTAAGGCTAGTACTTCAAAAACTACAGTCTGCTGGGTTGAAACTAAATATCAAGAAGTCAGTTTTCTTTCAATCAAAAATTTCGTATTTGGGTTTCAACATTGATAAAAATGGTTTGAGCAAAAATGACGATAGAATTTCGAGCATTGTTTCCGCGCCTATTCCGGGTGATATTTCGGAGGTTAGAGCTTTTGTCGGAATGGCAAATTACTACTCAAAATTTATCAATAACTTTGCGAATACAATGTCTCCGCTATATAAATTATTGAGCAAAGATGTACCGTTTTTATGGTCAAAAGATTGCCAAAGAACATATGATACAATCAAGAATGCTGTGACGTCGGATCAGGTTTTGGTACATTTTAACCCAAGCTTACCGTTGGTATTAACAACTGATGCTTCTAATACAGCGGTAGGAGGAATTTTGTCACATAAATTTTCAAGTGGTTCGAAACCTATTGCTTTTGTATCCAGAGCATTAAGCAATTGTGAGAAAAATTACAGCACCCTTGAAAAAGAAGCCTAGTCTATTGTTTTTTGTGTCACAAAACTTAGGCAGTACTTATTGGGGAACACCTTCTTGTTGAAGACTGATCATCGTCCACTATTAACCATCTTTGGTAGTAATAAAGGTTTGCCTATTATGGCTTCAGCCCGAATGCAGCGCTGGGCATTAATTTTATCCGGATTTGATTATACCATTGAATATGGTATATAATGAAGCTGATGCAATTTCGAGGATACCTCAACAAATTTTTAAAAACAATAATGCTGAATTTTCATATGTCAACTTTGTTGAGTCTGAAAACCGTGTCAAAATATGTTTTAAAGATATTGCTCGTGAGACCAGACGAGACCCAATTTTATCCAGAGTTGCCGAATGCATTTTAGATGGCACTTTATGTAACCTAAAAGATGATAAGTTCACTCCGTATCGTGAGAAGTATACTCAACTTAGTGTTGAATATGGATGTGTGTTGTGGGGTTACAGAACCATAATCCCTGAAAAATTTAAAAATAGAATCTTGTATGAACTACATTCCTCGCATTTAGGAATAGTAAAAACAAAAGCGCTGGCCAGATCTTATATATGGTGGCCCCTTCTTGATAAAGACATAGAAAACTTAATTAAAAATTGTATATCATGTCAAAAATTACAGCCTAGCCCCGAGAAGAGCAGTTTAATGCCATGGACTCCAAGTGGTACCGTATGGACTCGAATTCATATTGACTTTGCGGGTCCTATTAAAAATTTTTATTTCTTAATTGTTGTTGATTCCTTTGGAAATTCGTGGAAGTTTTCAAAACGAAGGAAATTACTACAACGTTCACAATTACAAAATTAAGAGAAATGTTTTCGCGTTATGGACTGGTTGATACCCCCTACAACGAAAGAGAAGATTATCGAATCTCAATACAAAAATGTAAATAACCACAAAGGAAATCGTCATGAAAACTTTCATAAAGGACAAAAAGTAATGGTGCGTGATTACCGTAACCTAAATAAGCCTGGTTGGACACAGGCCGTTGTAGAACAACAACTTGGACCGCAATCATACTCTTGCACTTTGGCTCACAATAAACACATTATTAAACGTCATTTCGACCAAATCAGAAACCAACAAGTTCAACAACAACAAATCGTTGAAAGCAACATGCAAATGTTGTCAAACAACACGACAATAGCCAAACCAACACCAACGGTGGAAGATGTTCCACGTCCTAGAAGAGAACTCAGACCACGGGAAGGAGGTAGAGTAGTTAAAAGTGTAAATTCTACTTAAAGTTTCCAAAAATAATGTTTCAACTTTAAAAGTATTTTAATCTAGTTTTATAACATAGTTTCGTTGTTTACAACAGCTTTAGGAGGAGCATGTAGGGTATTGATAAATTACAATCAGCCGAATTTACATTGTACATATGAATGCTAATTATTATCTATACTCTCATTATCTCTATGTTATAATATATATATATACATACTTATTCACTTAGTACTAAATACCAAATAAGAATTAAATATAAATAAACATAACCAGTTATTATTTGAACTCAGAAAAGACTAGTTGTTTTCTCATGCTGGATACATTACAATAAATTATTAGGCCTGTTTAAGTATCGTCTAATGGTCGCCTTGGTCATTCGTTGTTTGAATGTTGAAGCGTACGGTTGTGTTTTCTTAAAACGTCGCGATAATTAGTTGAATTTTTTCTAAGTGATTAAAAGTGATAGTGTGTGTGTGTGTTATTGTTTTTGTAAAGTTGAGCCTCCGCTGATCGGGTGCTCCGCTGAACAAAAATAATCTCCCGCAAATTGTGAGGTTAAAGTCACTTTTTTAAGGTAGTGGTGAGTGGCAGTGGTGTCATTAGTGGCATGCCATTGCGGGTCGGTAACGAAGTTCGTTTTCGGTCGGTAAGGCAGCGCAAAATTTCGGATTTTATCGGTAAAATGGTTCACTTCCGGTTCCGGTTTGTGTCTGTGCTAGTCGGTCGGTAGGTAGTGCAGTACAGTTGTCTCGGCTAACTTCCGCTGAAGTTAGTGCAGTACGTAGGTGAGTGGGTGCGTATAAGTACTAGTTTATAAAAACTATTAAGTATACGCAACCAGCTCAACTGTTTGGTTCACTAGAAGTCTTAGTGTCCGTCCTTCCGTCAGTTATTAGTTGTCCGTCCTTCCTTCGGTTGTCCGCCTGTCCGCGGTTGTGTCCGTCCTTCCGTCGGTTGTCCGTCTGTCCGTGGCAGTGTCCGTCTGTCCGCGGCAGTGTCCGTCTGTCCGGCGGTTAGGGCCGTTAGCTTTTTAGTGCGTTTGGCGATTCTTTGGGTCGGTAAACAGTTTGTTGGGGCACTGTTCGGTACGGGTAACTGTTATCGGTCGGTACACATTTCGATTTTTGCTTACGTATTTGGCAGTACATACTGCCCGGCTCGGTCTTTATTGCTTCGGCTCGGTTTAAGCAGTCGGTCGGTAGTTGAGTAGGGTTGGGTAAGATGGTTAAGCCCAAAAGGGGCGCGGGTCCAAGGTGTGCCAGGGTGAAACCACCTGACGGCACAGGGGACGAACGCGGGACTGATACAGATGTCAGTGGGCCGGACAAAGTTGATTTGACTGAGGAGGTGCCACCCACCGGTGGTAGCAGACTTCGCCATTCCGACTAGGACATGGACAACGGACAGTCGACAGTAAACGAGGACGGAAAGCGGTTCAAACCCGGCTCTCCCAAATCGGGAGGAAAGGTTTTTCTTGAACCGAAGCTTGTTTCAGGACAAGCTAGGAGGAAGACTGCCATAAGGACTGACGTTGGCAGCATGGGTAGTTTGGTCGGCAGCGTTAGTAGCTTGCACGGTGGCTTAGGGAGAAGTTCAACTCCGGTACCAGCAGTCTTCACAGTTTCCCCTTCTGGGCCCTGTGGTGCTCATTATGCAATTAAGCAGATGAAGGCGATGACGTCGGAGTTGAACGATATAGTTTTGGACGGTCGTGTAGAAGTCGAAACGGCGAGGCTGTTGATGACATTGGTAGGGGACAACGAACGTCTGAGGGGTCGTTTGGACGCCCTAGATGCTGGGGGCGCTACGCCAAGTGTCCGAGTATCCCGGCTGGATAAATCCTCGCCTGTTCAGCCTCAGTCCGCGTGCTAGAAAGCGCCAGTAGTTGCCCCTGCACCGAAACCAGTCGAGACCTGGTCGGTGGTTGTGCGAAGCAAGACGGCGGCTAAGTCTGATGAAATTGTTAAGAAGGTTGTGAACGAAGTAGGTCCCATGCTCGGCATCAAAGTTCACGCGGTTAAGGCAGTTCGTAGCGGTGGGCGGTCATTCGCACCCCCTCAGTCGCGGAGCGGGAGATGATCGTCCGGAATCCTAAATTTTTGGAACATGGACTGGAAGTGACAGTCAAGGATAGGCAGGGTACTAGGGTGGTAGTCCTGATGAATTCATGGGTGCTCTCTACGAGCTGAACTTGAAAGAACGAATGCTCTTAGAAGCCGCTAAGAAGGGGGTACGGCTCGTGAGTCGACCGTGGAGCGTGCGCGCTGGCGGAGTTGTCGACGTTTGTCTGGAGGGTGATGGCAATGGCATGGAAGACCTTCTGAGTGCCGGAGGCTGCTACGTTAAGTGGTTTAGGTTTCACTTGAGACGCCATTAGCTTGTCGCTAGCTGTTACCGTTGTCTTGGGTTTGACCATATGGTTAGGGATTGTCGTAGCAAAGGTGAAGTCTGTCGTCGCACAGTGGCGCCATTTGAGTTTTTTCGTTGCAAAAATCATATCTTTTGAACCGAGTGACATAATTGAACAGTTTAAAGAGCATATGATAGATAGCTGTTCGGCCTATAAAATGAGCGTTTGGAAAGGGTGCTACGCTTTGTAGGGGCCTACTTATGGGTTATCAAAGTTAAAATTTGTAGAAAAATCAATTTTATGGTAACTAAAAAAAATTAGTTTTACATTTCTAGATTGTTTTTATTTTTTTTCTTTAGGGTTTTATGTTTTAAATTATTACCCAAAAAATTGAAAAAATTATTTTTTTTTTAAATTTATTTTTTCAATTTTCTGTAAAATATTCATCACAATTCGTAAGAGAAGGTATATCTAAAAGACTAATCATTTCTAAACTATAATTGTTTTCTAACTCTATTCGTGACTTCACATGCCGCAGGGAAAAAATAAGTGGATCGGAAGATGCTGCCAACATGTTGAAGAGGTCCTCATTTTGCCTTACCCTTGATGCTTTGAATGTGTTCTGCAATCTATATTTTTTATAAAACTTGTTAAGAGACTCCTGTGCTTCTTCGGAAAGCTCTCCAATTGGCAAAGACTGGTACTCAATTATATCTTTGCCATGCGCCAATATTTTATGGACGGTCGGGGTCAACTTCTTCTGTGGATACATTTCTGCTAAAAGAGATGCAGTTTTCGATGCATATTCTCCATATTTTGTAGAATTGACATTTTCTTTGCAGTTTAAAACATTCAAGATCGTTCCCAATCTTTTCACGATTTGATTGTCAATTCCAGTGATTCTAGTTACTGCCTCATCATTTTCAAAAAATCTCCTAGAAGTGTTTCCATCGTTTGAGTTACCGTATCCGTGCTTGGGACAGTCTACTTTTAGTCCAACTTGTTTAAAAAAAGCATCCTGTATTTGCTTCTTTCTGATCTTTTCCTTATCCTTTATTGATGTATTTTCATCGAAGTTTTCCTCCTCTTGTGGTAGGATATACGCCAGTTTTAGCAAGAACTCCATACACCTTATCTTTGCGTACAATGGTGACATTCCATATTCGTAATTCTCCTCATTTATAGAATCGTTTAAATTACCAAAGTTCTTCTGACGCTTTTTGCAAATCGGGCATGACAATGTTGAGGTTGTTCCTGTCAGTTCGTTTACGACTTTTCCGTCAACCATGGTCAGGTGGAACTCGTAATTGCATTCAATATATTTTCCTTCTCCAATTTGCAGCTTTGTAGGCTTAATCTTGCTTATTTGTTCTTCAATGTCCTTCACCGTGGTCCTTATGAGTTCTGCCGATTCCCTTGCAAACTGAAACATTATTGGTCGGCAATAATGCACTGATGACGGACGAGGATTTTTCCAGTGTAGGGAAACATCAGATTTTATCCGCAAAGGAACAACAGATGCCATAAACACATTTCCGTCCGATATTGTAGCGTTATCGGAAGATATCCTTTGCTTATAAACGCTTTGTCCGGATGATCCATCGCAGCCCCATTTGCTGATCAATGTCAGTTTCTCAGGAAGAATTTTCACCTCATTTTCAGGAAGACTCTCCAACAACCGTTTTGCTGTATGGCCCATGAGATCCTGCAGATTGGCTTTCACAGAGACTTCCGTAAACTCCGTATGCAGTGGTCGTGAATTTATTTTGGCTTGCGTAATATGCTTGTATCCTGGTAAAACGTCAGCCACGTGTCGCATCAAGGATGCCCGTAGTATCTCATATTTTTCTTTGGAAAGTTGTAAGTCCATAAACAAGGCCAAGGCTTCTTCGGAACCATACTTTTTAATGTGTGCGTTTGTGGGCGTGGGAATGCTTTCCTTAATCCTTTTTATTCGCAGTGGGCTTGCATCAGCAACAAATTTTGTAATCTGCGACCTAACTCTTTCACTATCCTTTGTATATTTAATAGACAGCGCGTCCGATAAATGCTTCGTGGTCAAGTCATTGGTGGCATCGGCAAGTTTCCTCTTTCTTCTGAAAATTGAACACTCCTCAATACTTTTTTGGCTTTCCTTTTGCTCCTCTGGTTGATGTGGTGGGTTTATCTTCTGCCAATATATCCAGGATGGTGTCTTTATTAAGCCAGTCCTCGTATTTGGAGTTGAAGTTCTGAATGGTTCGATTAGATTTCACCCATTTTGCCTTAATATTTGCATATATCAGACAAAAATTATTTTTTATAATTTCGCTTCTCTCAATATTTCCGTATAAGCTATAATAAATTTGGTTCTATAACACAGTTCACAGCAATACTGCGGTTGAACGTGTGTTTATTTCCTTTAGCTTAAACTTCTTGGTTTTAGCTATTTAGGAAGAAGATTTTTATATATACCAAAATAAAATAATTAGAACTTACTTCAAGCTGAAGTACAAGAAGATTGACTTCAACCATTGCCCTGTGGCTTTATTTATTTCAAATTATTGATTACCTAAGCATTATTCAATAATCAATACTTACATTAAAAACTATGAATTATTTACTAAAGAATTTCTTAACAAAGAAAGAATAAAAATTATGTGGAGTGTGGAGTAAACAAATATCGGAATTATGACAATTATGACTGTGTCAGCTAAATGTAAACAATATGTGTGTTTGAGTGTTCGTATGCTTAAATGTTTTGTGTTACATGAATATATGCGAATGAAAGAATTAATGAATGAATGACTGAATGTTTAAATGGTTTTGTTTTTATGACACTATATGGGTATGTCCATTACACCCTCAACGACAAGATTGAAAATTGCAGTGTTTTGAAAATTTACTGAATGAATTTCAAAAGTGCTGTGATTTTCAATCATAAATAATACATATGTGTTTTCATATTTTCTTAACATACAAAAAAAATTTTAGTATAAAATTTTGTGTTGTGTCATAACAATTAGTTGGCTGATATTAATAAAAACAAGTAAGAGTGTTAAATTCGGCTGTGCCGAATCTTTGATACCCTCCACCTCGGTTTGTGGCAATACTATTAACATAGCTCATGGTAGTTGTGTTCTTGTTATTGTTAATATGTATGAATCACATTTTTTTTGTGGCTTTTTTTATGTTGTTGTATGTTCAACCACTAAACTATTACAAGAAAACACTAGGTTTCATGTTTTTTTTAGAGGTATCTATAAACTTTTGTTCATTTCTCAGCGCAGAGGCTCCCGATTTACTCCGATTTCAATACCAACCTGGTGGGAATTATGGCAAATAATTTTTTCGTAACCTGACCTAAGTAAATGCTTTTTTTTTTGAATGAGCGTGATTTCAACAGACACACGGACAGACGGACAGACGGACAGACGGACAGACGGACAGACGGACATCGCTATATCGACTCGAGCTGTGATAAGGATCAAGAATATATATACTTTATTGGGTCGGAAATTAGTTTTTCGATGCGTTACAAACGGAATGACAAACCTATATATACCCTCTGCCACTGAGATGTGGAGGGTATAAAAAAACTTAATGTCTACTTATTGTCTAACATGTTTTATTTTTCTGTTAACATGAGTAATTATATTTTTTCAAAATATTGTTGTGAAATTCTTTTAGTTTATTGTTAATATTTATTACGGAATTTACGCCCTTTCTTTCAACTATTGGGTATGGACCTCTATAAGGGCTCTGGTTCTTCCTTCTAGTTTCTAATTTAAGGTATACTAAATCTCCTACTGCTAAGTTTGGTACATTGCTGTTCTTATCATAGTTTTGTTTACTCTTAAGTTTAGTAACGTTAATTAGATCTTTAGCTTTTCGTAAAGATTCTCTTAACCTAACTTTCACTTCGTTAGCATAATTTTCTAAATTATATACCGGTCTTCGTCGTTTATGACGTCATTTGGTAATCTTGGTATTTTCCCAAATACTAATTCATATGGTGAAAATTCTGTGTCTACGTTTGGTGTACTGTTATAAGCGAAACTGTAATATGGTAACCATTGGTGCCATTCATTATTTTCTACAAAATTTAGTAGAAATTCATTTAAAACTCGATGGTTTCTTTCAATGGTTCCGACTGTTTGATGATGGTAGGGTGCAGAAAAAATTTGTTTTGTTTGTAACATTGTACAAATATTTTTAAGCAATTCATTTGCGAATTCTGTACCTCTGTCGGATTTAAGTATTTTGAAAATTCCATATTTTAATATTACTTGTTCAACAAGTGTTTTTGCAATAGAGCTTGCTTCTTTTGTTCTCATTGGATGCAAAATTACGTATTTTGTCAGTTCACATTGTGCTGTCAAAGTATATCGATAACCGTTTGATATACTCAAAGGTCCGACCGTATCAATACTAATTGTTTCAAAACCAGTGTTTGGTGTATCCGTTATTATCATGTTTTCTTTTGTGTATTTAGTTTGCTTGTTTCTTGTGCAACTTTCACAATTGTTGATATGCCTTTTTACCATCTTGTTCATGTTCTTCCAAATAAATTTCTGTTTTAGTTTTAAAATTGTCTTTCTTATTCCAAGATGTCCTCCTAATGGTGAATTGTGGTATTCATATATTAAATTTTTCATAATATTTTTATCTTTAATTTCTTTTGGGGCTCTATAAATTATTATTTTCAATGGGTTCAAATTTTTCTCTATACGTTCTGTTTGCTTTTTATTAAAAATTCTTTTAAATTCATCGATGGGCATGCCTCCTAATATATCTTTTTCTTCAATTGCTAGCTTTTCTATATTTAATTTAGTCATTTTTGATGATAACTTATCCATAATCGAAACGTATTTCGGAGGAATTTCGTTATATCTGACTATTACCCCATTATTATTTATTTCTATCTTTGTGCACTTAATATTTTCTTCATATATAAATTTTAATTTTCTTATATTTCTGATATCAGTTATGGACGTACAATCCCAAATGTGAAGTTGGCCTGACTTCGAATGAGAGTTGTAGTTCTCCTTGTCTACCTTGCTTTTGTTTTTGGCAGTCATTCCCCTAGTTATTGCAAACAGTCTTTTATTATCATCACAATTCGTCGGTATCATACTCTTGAGTATGTCCGAATCTATTTTAATTCTTGATAAGGCATCGGCATTTGTATTGATTTTTCCTAGTTTGTAGATTATGTCGAAATCATAATCTGATAAGTCTATACGTATTCTTGTCATTTTAGATGATGGGTTTTTGTGTGTGAATAAAGATACGAGTGGTCTGTGGTCTGTTACTACGATAAACTTTCTGCCATATAGATATGGTCTGAAAAAATTTATTCCCCAATGAATAGCTAACAGTTCTTTTTCTATCACGGGTTTATTAATGTCATGTTTATTTAGAGTTTTGCTTGCGTAAGAAATTGGCAAGTCTTTTCCTATGTCTCCTTGACTTAGAATTGCACCGACTGCAAAATCAGATGCGTCTGTTGTGAGAACGAATGGTTTTTCAAAATCCGGGTATTGTAAAATTGGGGGTTTTATGAGTTTTTCTTTCAGTAGTTCGAAAGATTTTTGACAGTCGTCCGTCCATTCGAATTTTTGTCCTTTTTTTACCAAATTGTTTAAGCATTTTGCTATTTGTGCAAAATTTTGTATAAATCGTCTGTAATAGTTACAAAAAGCCACGAAACGCCTGGTTTCTTCACTGCAGGTTGGCACTGGATAATTCTTTATAGTTTCATATTTAGAAGGGTCTGTTTTTATACCTTCTTTTGTAATTAAGTGACCGAGATATGTTACTTCTGATTTTAGAAATACGCATTTGTTTGCGTTTAATTTTAAATTATATTTTCGTAGTCTTTCAAAAACTGCTTTTAAATTGTCATTATGGTGTCTTAGACTACAACCAAACACTATTATATCATCGACATACAAAAATGCTTGGCTATATAAACCACTCAGAGCAATTGTAAGCATTCTCTGAAAACTATTGCTTGAAATTTTTAGTCCAAATGGTAAGCGTTTAAATTGAAAATGTCCTTTGTTTGTTGAAAATGCCGTCAATGGTCTCGAGTCTTTGTGTAGTGGTATTTGATGAAAGGAACTTGTCATGTCGAGTGTTGAGAAATATTTTGAACGGCCAATTCTGTCGAGCACATCCTCTAATCTAGTCAAAGGATAACGGTCGTTGCAAAGTTTCTTATTTAGTTGCCTATAATCTACTACGAGTCTCCATTTCTTTTTGTCCCCACTGCTCTTTTTTGGTACTATCAGTAATGGTGAATTATATGGGCTCACGGATGGTTCTGCTATATCCGTATCGAGTAAAGTATCTATCTGTCCGTCTATTTCTTCTAATTGTGATTGTGGTAGTCTGTAATTTTTGATATACACTGGAGTTTGGTCATTTACACTTAAATGTTGTGTGTAAAAATTATTTGTCGTTAATATTTCCCCTTCTAAGTGAAAAATATCTGGGTATTCTTCAAAAACTTTATATAATGATTCTTGTGCAATTTTGTCATTGGATTCGAAATTCAAAACTTCAATTAATTCTTGAAAACGTTTTTTGTCCATATTGTCTTTCTTCTTTTGATAAATGACATGATAATTTTTTAAAGGTTCAGTTTGTACTGATAAATTTTTTATTCTCATTTCCCCGTCATTTACGTTAAGTAATCTTATATGAGCGAAACCTTCTTTAGGTACTATAGAATTTCCTACGAATACGCCCTCTTGAATTTCTTTACTGAACACTACGCTATCTTCATGTATATTTAATTTTACTCTACGAATCACTTCAGATCTAGCGGGAATAATTACCTCAAATGCCTCTGAGAGGCTTGAATGTATTGGCAGATTGATCTCTTGATCCTCAATAATGAGTGTTATAGTGCATGTTTCTAGGTCTATCTTACTTAGACAATTTTTCAGAAAATCCTGTCCTAAAATACCGTCAGTCTCTATCGGAAATTTGTCATCTACCAAATTAAAATTCTGAGTGTACGATTTCTCCCCAAAGTATAAATTGACATCCACCACTCCTTTTGAATAAATTATTTCATTAGTAATTCCAGTCAATTTGCATTTGTCCCTGTCGTTAAAGTAAAGGTCACCGTCCAAATTTATTGTTCTTATTACCGATACGTCTGCTCCCGTGTCTGTTATAAATGTTAGGTTTCTTTTGGAGTCCTTTGATCTTAGAGAAATTATATTTGTAGCATTTTTCGATATCCTATATATTTTTAATTTTGGTTGCCCGGAGAACGACTCTCGTTCGCATGTCCCTCTTCCGGGTCCAATTCGTTTCCCTCATTTATTACCCTGATTCTACTATTTTGGTATCCACGATTGTTATTATTTCCGCGATTTTGTCCTCTAAAGTTTTGTCCACGGTTATTTCCACGAGTTTGATTGTTATTCTGTCTGAAATTATTGTTATAATTAGCATTGTTATTATTGTTATATTGAATCGACCGAGAATGGTTCTGCACAGTATTGTTGTGCTGTCCTTGGAATCTATGTCCTGTGGTATTTCCACGATTGTTATTTGTAAAATTTTGGTTGTTATTTGAATTGCTGTATGTTGAGCGATTGTACCTTCTATTGTTATTAAAATTATTATTAAAATTACGTCCCCTGGAATTATTATTTCGTCTTATGTTGTTTTGCCTAAAGTACATAAGATTTCCTTGCGTACCAGTTGTCCTCTCTAATTCTCTTGCGAGATTTATCGCTTCAGGAAGAGTTTTTGGCTGGGCTAAGCATATCGCTTGCCTTAAATTGTCATTCAGATTATTTTTGAATACAGTGAGACTGAATTTTTGATTATTTCGTACTATGTCATCTTTTCTCTCAGTAGCGACTGTACCTTTTAGCTCTGAAATGTGCATAGAATTAAGCTCTGACGTTAAGCTTAATATATTATCACTGAAATTTGCCACGCTTTGATTTCTTTGCGTGCAATTATTCAATTTTGAATATATTTCCGGGATTGTAAACGGACTCTTGTAAATTTTTGATAACTCTGATTTTAATTTTTCAAAGGTATAAATTGGTTCTAATATGCCAATTGCTGTACGTACCTTAGCTCCCAATTTTACTTCACGCACAAATTCTATAAAAGTTTTCTTACTATCTACTGTCAAAGTCAAGTAAATTAATTCTGTTATCTTAAGAAATGAAATTAGTTCTTTATAGTTGCCATTAAATTCTGGGACAACCTTCAAAGAAGTATTTATGTCAAATTCTGCCATTGCCATTGCTTTGGTCCCTGGAGTTGAACTTTGTTGACTTTCTAAATCTTTCTGCTCTTCTAGTTTAGATTTTGTGTCTTTATAAATTTTTTGAAATTTCGCTTTTACTTCAGTTAGTTTTGCAAAATCTAAATCTGGCGTTAATTCTAATCTTTCAAACTTTGTTTTTAGATTTTCTATTTCCTCAATTTTTTGTAAAATCGTATCTAATTTGTACCTTTTTGTACCTTGCTTTTTTAGATTATCTAGAATTTGCACCAAAGTCCTTAATGTGTCCTCAATTTCATTCATAACGAAAAAAAAAAATACCCATATAGTGTCATAAAAACAAAACCATTTAAACATTCATTCATTCATTCATTAATTCTTTCATTCGCATATATTCATGTAACAAAAAACATTTAAGCATACGAACACTCAAACACACATATTGTTTACATTTAGCTGACACAGTCATAATTGTCATAATTCCGATATTTGTTTACTCCACACTCCACATAATTTTTATTCTTTCTTTGTTAAGAAATTCTTTAGTAAATAATTCATAGTTTTTAATGTAAGTATTGATTATCGAATAATGCTTAGGTAATCAATAATTTGAAATAAATAAAGCCACAGGGCAATGGTTGAAGTCAGTCTTCTTGTACTTCAGCTTGAAGTAAGTTCTAATTGTTTTTATTTTGGTATATATAAAAATCTTCTTCCTAAATAGCTAAAACCAAGCAGTTTAAGCTAAAGGAAATAAACACACGTTCAACCGCAGTATTGCTGTGAACTGTGTTATAGAACCAAATTTATTATATGGCGATCCTGCCTCCTTAATAAGGACAATCGAATTTTGGAATATTTTTTTTAAAATTTTTTACGTAAAAATTACATTATCCTGGGAACCTTTTGATAAATTGTATCCTTGAGAACCAACTGTAAAAGATGATATCCCAGCAATAAAGAAGACGACATACACGCAATTTTAAGAAAAGATCTTGACAATTATAAACTACAAAAGGCGACAAAATTTTTCTTTTCTCACTCTCTATGGAAGGTCCTAAGAGAATTAGTCTACAGGAGTATTATAATCGACAAGAAAGAAATAGAGACAGCCATCTGACAGCGATACCAAAGGTGGTACTAAAATTTAAATCTAGAGGCGGAAGACGTGAACGCTTAGTAAAATTCAAAAAGGACATTCAAAATATTCAACAAACAGAGAAGAAATATCCTGGCACAAAGAGCTTTGCAACACTACTCGCTGCTGAAAAAGCTATAAACGCAATTAACAGAGAGCTAAAGGCAATTCCGAGCCTAAGATCAGACACAGTTTGGGACCTGATTGCAACAGCAAAATCTTTATCCTATGGGGAACTGGTGGAGTACGGAAAAGAAGGAAGAAATAATCTTCAATCAACCGGCAATGAACAACAACAACAACAACCACAACAACAGCAGTCTACTAGAAAGTAAAATTATAACTCTAGATATAATTATTTTATTTTTTTTATTTTTACTATGCATTTATGTAGGTAATAAAATTAACAAATATTATAAAAACTACGTGCATAAGCACATTAATAAAAATTTGCAAATTGTTTAAAATTTTAAGTTTCAAAATTATTTTTTCAAAAATGTAAAAAGAAAAAAGGGAAAAAAGAATTTTTTTTTTTTTCGAATCTCTTTTTGTCTAAATAAATAAAAAAAAGAAAAATTTTTTTTCTCGTTATGAATGAAATTGAGGACACATTAAGGACTTTGGTGCAAATTCTGGATAATCTAAAAAAGCAAGGTACAAAAAGGTACAAATTAGATACGATTTTACAAAAAATTGAGGAAATAGAAAATCTAAAAACAAAGTTTGAAAGATTAGAATTAACGCCAGATTTAGATTTTGCAAAACTAACTGAAGTAAAAGCGAAATTTCAAAAAATTTATAAAGACACAAAATCTAAACTAGAAGAGCAGAAAGATTTAGAAAGTCAACAAAGTTCAACTCCAGGGACCAAAGCAATGGCAATGGCAGAATTTGACATAAATACTTCTTTGAAGGTTGTCCCAGAGTTTAATGGCAACTATAAAGAACTAATTTCAATTCTTAAGATAACAGAATTAATTTACTTGACTTTGACAGTAGATAGTAAGAAAACTTTTATAGAATTTGTGCGTGAAGTAAAATTGGGAGCTAAGGTACGTACAGCAATTGGCATATTAGAACCAATTGATACCTTTGAAAAATTAAAATCACAGTTATCAAAAATTTGCAAGAGTCCGTTTACAATCCCGGAAATATATTCAAAATTGAATAATTGCACGCAAAGAAATCAAAGCGTGGCAAATTTCAGTGATAATATATTAAGCTTGACGTCAGAGCTTAATTCTATGCACATTTCAGAGCTAGAAGGTACAGTCACTACTGAGAGAAAAGATGACATAGTACGAAATAATCAAAAATTCAGTCTCACTGTATTCAAAAATAATCTGAATGACAATTTAAGGCAAGCGATATGCTTGGCCCAGCCAAAAACTCTTCCTGAAGCGATAAATCTCGCAAGAGAATTAGAGAGGACAACTGGTACGCAAGGAAATCTTATGTACTTTAGGCAAAACAACATAAGACGAAATAATAATTCCAGGGGACGTAATTTTAATAATAATTTTAATAACAATAGAAGGTACAATCGCTCAACATACAGCAATTCAAATACCACAGGACATAGATTCCAAGGACAGCACAACAATACTGTGCAGAACCATTCTCGGTCGATTCAATATAACAATAATAACAATGCTAATTATAACAATAATTTCAGACAGAATAACAATCAAACTCGTGGAAATAACCATGGACAAAACTTTAGAGGACAAAATCGCGGAAATAATAACAATCGTGGATACCAAAATAGTAGAATCAGGGTAATAAATGAGGGAAACGAATTGGACCCGGAAGAGGGAAATGCGAACGAGAGTCGTTCTCCGGGCAACCAAAATTAAAAATATATAGGATATCGAAAAATGCTACAGATATAATTTCTCTGAGATCAAAGGACTCCAAAAGAAACCTAACATTTATAATAGACACGGGAGCAGACGTATCGGTAATAAGAACAATAAATTTGGACGGTGACCTTTACTTTAATGACAGGGACAAATGCAAATTGACTGGAATTACTAATGAAATAATTTATTCAAAAGGAGTGGTGGATGTCAATTTATACTTTGGGGAGAAATCGTACACTCAGAATTTTAATTTGGTAGATGACAAATTTCCGATAGAGACTGACGGTATTTTAGGACAGGATTTTCTGAAAAATTGTCTAAGTAAGATAGACCTAGAAACATGCACTATAACACTCATTATTGAGGATCAAGAGATCACTCTGCCAATACATTCAAGCCTCTCAGAGGCATTTAAGGTAATTATTCCCGCTAGATCTGAAGTGATTCATAGAGTAAAATTAAATATACATGAAGATAGCGTAGTGTTCAGTAAAGAAATTCAAGAAGGCGTATTCGTAGGAAATTCTATAGTACCTAAAGAAGGTTTCGCTCATATAAGATTACTTAACGTAAATGACAGGGAAATGAGAATAAAAAATTTATCAGTACAAACTGAACCTTTAAAAAATTATCATGTCATTTATCAAAAGAAGAAAGACAATATGGACAAAAAACGTTTTCAAGAATTAATTGAAGTTTTGAATTTCGAATCCAATGACAAAATTGCACAAGAATCATTATATAAAATTTTTGAAGAATACCCAGATATTTTTCACTTAGAAGGGGAAATATTAACGACAAATAATTTTTACACACAACATTTAAGTGTAAATGACCAAACTCCAGTGTATATCAAAAATTACAGACTACCACAATCACAATTAGAAGAAATAGACGGACAGATAGATACTTTACTCGATACGGATATAGCAGAACCATCCGAGAGCCCATATAATTCACCATTACTGATAGTACCAAAAAAGAGCAGTGGGGACAAAAAGAAATGGAGACTCGTAGTGGATTATAGGCAACTAAATAAGAAACTTTGCAACGACCGTTATCCTTTGACTAGATTAGAGGATGTGCTCGACAGAATTGGCCGTTCAAAATATTTCTCAACACTCGACATGACAAGTTCCTTTCATCAAATACCACTACACAAAGACTCGAGACCATTGACGGCATTTTCAACAAACAAAGGACATTTTCAATTTAAACGCTTACCATTTGGACTAAAAATTTCAAGCAATAGTTTTCAGAGAATGCTTACAATTGCTCTGAGTGGTTTAGATAGCCAAGCATTTTTGTATGTCGATGATATAATAGTGTTTGGTTGTAGTCTAAGACACCATAATGACAATTTAAAAGCAGTTTTTGAAAGACTACGAAAATATAATTTAAAATTAAACGCAAACAAATGCGTATTTCTAAAATCAGAAGTAACATATCTCGGTCACTTAATTACAAAAGAAGGTATAAAAACAGACCCTTCTAAATATGAAACTATAAAGAATTATCCAGTGCCAACCTGCAGTGATGAAACCAGGCGTTTCGTGGCTTTTTGTAACTATTACAGACGATTTATACAAAATTTTGCACAAATAACAAAATGCTTAAACAATTTGGTAAAAAAAGGACAAAAATTCGAATGGAACAACGACTGTCAAAAATCTTTCGAACTACTGAAAGAAAAACTCATAAAACCCCCAATTTTACAATACCCGGATTTTGAAAAACCATTCGTTCTCACAACAGACGCATCTGATTTTGCAGTCGGTGCAATTCTAAGTCAAGGAGACATAGGAAAAGACTTGCCAATTTCTTACGCAAGCAAGACTCTAAATAAACATGACATTAATAAACCCGTGATAGAAAAAGAACTGTTAGCTATTCATTGGGGAATAAATTTTTTCAGACCATATCTATATGGCAGAAAGTTTATCGTAGTAACAGACCACAGACCACTCGTATCTTTATTCACACACAAAAACCCATCATCTAAAATGACAAGAATACGTATAGACTTATCAGATTATGATTTCGACATAATCTACAAACCAGGAAAAATCAATACAAATGCCGATGCCTTATCAAGAATTAAAATAGATTCGGACATACTCAAGAGTATGATACCGACGAATTGTGATGATAATAAAAGACTGTTTGCAATAACTAGGGGAATGACTGCCAAAAACAAAAGCAAGGTAGACAAGGAGAACTACAACTCTCATTCGAAGTCAGGCCAACTTCACATTTGGGATTGTACGTCCATAACTGATATCAGAAATATAAGAAAATTAAAATTTATATATGAAGAAAATATTAAGTGCACAAAGATAGAAATAAATAATAATGGGGTAATAGTCAGATATAACGAAATTCCTCCGAAATACGTTTCGATTATGGATAAGTTATCATCAAAAATGACTAAATTAAATATAGAAAAGCTTGTAACAACGCAAATAACACTTGCATTGTACATAACAGGCATCACCAAAACCAACCAACCACCCAACAACCATACAATAAAGAAATCCACCGTACTACATGTAATAAACAACATTTACCTAAATCAACATACACGCACAACCACACATTATTTCAAAATAGTAAACATCCACGTCACAGCTGTAAAAATATACGTTCAACCAAACATGAACAAAACCAAGCTCCCATACAAACAACATATGATACATATACACAACATACGAATAATAAGAAACTTCAGCCTGTTAAAAATAGACATCGAGTGGTTAAAACAAATTGTATGTTACAATTCTCACTAAGTTAATAAATTAATTTAGATAAGAAGATAAGGTTGGCCTGAGTAAGGGAATTGATTTTTCGGCGCTAAAGCTGAACGGTATATCTTACTAAAAGATATTTCCAACCTTTTAAAGACGATCGGTACCGGTTGTCATCCATATTAATCCAGCGGCTTCACGGCTGACTGCTCCCGATAATCCAGCGGCTTAACGGCTGACTGCTCCCGATAATCCAGCGGCTTAACGGCTGACTGCTCCCGATAATCCAGCGGCTTAACGGCTGACTGCTCCCGATAATCCAGCGGCTTAACGGCTGACTGCTCCCGATAATCCAGCGGCTTAACGGCTGACTGCTCCCGATAATCCAGCGGCTTCACGGCTGACTGCTCCCGATAATCCAGCGGCTTAACGGCTGACTGCTCCCGATAATCCAGCGGCTTAACGGCTGACTGCTCTCAAATCCAGCGGCCTGTGCTGACTGCTCCCGACTAACCCCGCTCTTATCATTACAGGTGGCCAAGACACAGCACAGCTCACGACAGCAACTCTAGTTGCACTACCGCCTTCTGCCGGCTGATGACGCTCTCTCGACCGGTCGCGCCATCTACCTGTATGACCGAGCCACGCCACCTACTGTGCCGCCACCTGTCTGCCAGTGTCAACACAACACCGAAATCATCAAGCCATCTACTGTGCCGCCATCTGCCTGCTAGCATAGTCGTGCCAGGCCACCTACTGTGCCGCCATCTGTCGACCAGTATCACCGCACTCCTGATATCATCAGCCGGCACATCCACGCCACCCACGGCGCCGTCATCTGCCTGCCTGTGTCATCGCACTGCCAATACCATCAGCCAGCGCACCAAAGCCACCTACTGTGCCGCCATCTGTCGACCAGTATCACCAAACTCCTGATATCATCAGCCGGCACATCCACGCCACCCACGGTGCCGCCATCTGCCTGCCAGTGTTGCCGCACTACCAACACCATCAGCCGGCGCACCAAAGCCACCTACTGTGCCGCCATCTGTCTGCCAGTAGCAACGCAACGCCGAAATCATCAATAGGCGCATCTAAGCCATCCGCTGTGCCGCCATCTGCCTGCTAGCATAGTCGTGCAAAGCCACCTACTGTGCCGCCATCTGTCGACCAGTATCACCGCACTCCTGTTACCATCAGCCGGCACATCCACGCCACCCAAGGTGCCGTCATCTGCCTACCAGAAGCAACGCAGCGCCGAAATCAGCAATCGGCGCATCCAAGCCATCATACGACCGATCACGCCGCCACCTGTTGGCCAGTAGTCGCACCGCCCGTCGACCGACGCATTCCAGCATACCACTACGCTGCCACCCGTCATCCAGTAGTCGTAGCGGCTGTCGCTCGACGAACCCGAGTCAACCACTACGCCATCACCTGCCGGCCAGTAATCGCGCCATCCGCCCACCGAGTCAACCACTGCGCCGCCATCTGTCGACCAGTATACTCGAGTCACCAGCTACTGGCTAGCATAGCCGACCTCCCGATAATACGAAAGCAGAACTGTTGTCAGTCGCGTCTTCATACGTATATAGATACAAATAATCATATATACATAATTAGCACTTAAATAAACTACTTTGTAACTAAAAGGTTTATAGTGTTTTATTGCATAAGGTTTGAGGGTCCTTAGGCTGACCCTGGAGACGACTGAACTACCTCAGCCGTCGATCAAAATCCTTGTTATAAGCTAGCAATTGAAGAAAAAGATATATTAGGAGGCATGCCCATCGATGAATTTAAAAGAATTTTTAATAAAAAGCAAACAGAACGTATAGAGAAAGATTTGAACCCATTGAAAATAATAATTTATAGAGCCCCAAAAGAAATTAAAGATAAAAATATTATGAAAAATTTAATATATGAATACCACAATTCACCATTAGGAGGACATCTTGGAATAAGAAAGACAATTTTAAAACTAAAACAGAAATTTATTTGGAAGAACATGAACAAGATGGTAAAAAGGCATATCAACAATTGTGAAAGTTGCACAAGAAACAAGCAAACTAAATACACAAAAGAAAACATGATAATAACGGATACACCAAACACTGGTTTTGAAACAATTAGTATTGATACGGTCGGACCTTTGAGTATATCAAACGGTTATCGATATATTTTGACAGCACAATGTGAACTGACAAAATACGTAATTTTGCATCCAATGAGAACAAAAGAAGCAAGCTCTATTGCAAAAACACTTGTTGAACAAGTAATATTAAAATATGGAATTTTCAAAATACTTAAATCCGACAGAGGTGCAGAATTCGCAAATGAATTGCTTAAAAATATTTGTACAATGTTACAAACAAAACAAATTTTTTCTGCACCCTACCATCATCAAACAGTCGGAACCATTGAAAGAAACCATCGAGTTTTAAATGAATTTCTACTAAATTTTGTGGAAAATAATGAATGGCACCAATGGTTACCATATTACAGTTTCGCTTATAACAGTACACCAAACGTAGACACAGAATTTTCACCATATGAATTAGTATTTGAGAAAATACCAAGATTACCAAATGACGTCATAAACGACGACAGACCGGTATATAATTTAGAAAATTATGCTAACGAAGTGAAAATTAGGTTAAGAGAATCTTTACGAAAAGCCAAAGATCTAATTAACGTTGCTAAACTTAAAAGAAAACAAAACTATGATAAGAACAGCAATGTACCAAACTTAGCAGTAGGAGATTTAGTATACCTTAAATTAGAAACTAGAAGGAAGAACCAGAGCCCTTATAGAGGTCCATACCCAATAGTTGAAAGAAAGGGCGTAAATTCCGTTATAAATATTAACAATAAACTAAAAGAATTTCACAACAATATTTTGAAAAAATATAATTACTCATGTTAACAGAAAAATAAAACATGTTAGACAATAAGTAGACATTAAGTTTTTTTTTTATTAATATCAGCCAACTAATTGTTATGACACAACACAAAATTTTATACTAAAATTTTTTTTGTATGTTAAGAAAATATGAAAACACATATGTATTATTTATGATTGAAAATCACAGCACTTTTGAAATTCATTCAGTAAATTTTCAAAACACTGCAATTTTCAATCTTGTCGTTGAGGGTGTAATGGACATACCCATATAGTGTCATAAAAACAAAACCATTTAAACATTCAGTCATTCATTCATTAATTCTTTCATTCGCATATATTCATGTAACACAAAACATTTAAGCATACGAACACTCAAACACACATATTGTTTACATTTAGCTGACACAGTCATAATTGTCATAATTCCGATATTTGTTTACTCCACACTCCACATAATTTTTATTCTTTCTTTGTTAAGAAATTCTTTAGTAAATAATTCATAGTTTTTAATGTAAGTATTGATTATTGAATAATGCTTAGGTAATCAATAATTTGAAATAAATAAAGCCACAGGGCAATGGTTGAAGTCAATCTTCTTGTACTTCAGCTTGAAGTAAGTTCTAATTGTTTTTATTTTGGTAAATATAAAAATCTTCTTCTTAAATAGCTAAAACCAAGCAGTTTAAGCTAAAGGAAATAAACACACGTTCAACCGCAGTATTGCTGTGAACTGTGTTATAGAACCAAATTTATTATACTTCTAAACAGTTCAAATACTTTTAAATTGTTCAACGCCATGTTTTCAGTACTTAAATTGTTTAACGCAATGGTTTCAGTACTTGTTGCGCCAACTTTCAGTCGTAGACTAATCCAGGCATTATGCTTATTTTGCAATATATAGGCTTATGCTACCATGCCTAAAAATTTACCTGTTCCGTGCATACATATGGATTTAGGCTGAATGATGCAATTTTGATATTATGCTCGTGTCTAAATAAGATTTGTGCCTACCTGGAGGGACCATAAGTCATTATGCTTCTTTTGTAATATATAGGCTAATGCTACCATGCCTAAAAATTTACCTGTTCCCTGCATACATATGGATTTAGGCTGAATAATGCAATTTTGATATTATGCTCGTGTCTAAATAAGATTTGTGCCTACCTGGAGGGACCATAAGTCAATATTGCATCCTGTGTCTGTAACAGAATATTGGGAGTAGACTTTGGCAGAGGCTCACAGGTAGACAACCGACTTAAAATGCAATTTTCAAACTATTAGATCAAACTACTGTCAGTCAAAACATGTAAGGGATGGACGCCATACAATTTCTGCAACCATGTCTTTTTAACCTTTTTTACCTCTAGAAGCCAAACGGGCACGTATGGGCAGATAAAACCTTTTGAATTATGTAAAGAAATAATCAAAGAACATGTTTTGCAAATATGGCAAATATAGAAATATATAGATTTTTTTATTTTCCGTCAAAGTTGAAAAATAGTGAAAAAAACGGATAGTTTTTAAATAGTGATTTACCAGAAGAAACACAAAGCAAACAGTTAATTTTTTTTATCATTATACATTTAATAAATACATCAATCAACACAAACAAAAAATAAGGCGATTCGTTACCTATTTTTCGTGATATTACACCTGAAATCGCAACAAATTGACTCAAAATTGTGTGTTTTTTTGAAAACCGAAAGTCGGTCAATTTTGAACGGTTATATCTTCTAAACTAAAAATGTGATATTATTAAGAGTAGCATATTTGAAATCATTGAAAAGTTTCCTATAACATGGGTTTACTCAAAACTTCGTCGGCGCACATGAAAATTTTGATTTTTGCAACCTCGTTTGCTCTACGGGCGCCACTGTGCGTCGATGCGGACAGACCGGTCACGTCGTACATCGTTGCGAAAATCTGCCGCACTGTAGGAACTGTGCGTTCAAGGGCCTGCCGTCGAATCATCTTATGATGACCGACGACTGTCCCACGTACAGCGTGTTAGTCGCGAGGGCAAGGGCAAGGCATTAAGATGTCTCTGACAATTATTCAATATAATTGCCAGGGCTCTTATGGCAACGTGTGTGAATTGGGCGAAAGGATGGTTGCCATGAAGAGCGAGTTTGCCCTGGTTCAGGAACCTTACTCAACCGATGGTTGATGGAGGGTATTTCCTTGTTCTAGGGTCAAGGCCGATGTAATTGTCAACGATCCCGACGCAGAGTGTATTGTGTTATCTGCCGACGAACTGGGGGTATGTGTCTTGGTCGAAGGAAGATTCGGAAAAATCTTCCTGGCAAGCATATACTGTCAGTTCAGCAGCCCATTAGAGCCGTATATCTCGTATATGGATACGGTGCTACTACTAGCGAGTAGCAACCCGATTATCCTAGGTATGGACGCGAACGCATCCTCCCCATGTGGTTCAGTAAGTTATCCCGGCATTCGTCTGGATAGTAGAACCACCATCGGGGTGAGATGTTGAGTGACTGGATGGTTAATCGGGGTGTTAGTGCGTTAAATCAGCCCTCTGATTTATATACGTTTTCCGGTCCTAATGCTGTGAGTGATATTGATGTAACAGCCGTAAATTACGTCGTACTGCGGAGTTTTCGCTGCGACTGGGACTGGAGATCATACGTGGGCAGAGTCTATAAGCTCTGTAGAGGTAGGGGCCACCGGACCGATGTGTCCGGCCTACGTGTTGGTAATGCAATATTGCCATCATGTGGGCATGCATACGCGTTCTGCTGGGCGAGTTCTTTCCAAGGGTGGAGGGTCCTATCCATCTTCCTTTTCAGGAGGTGGATCCCCCTCCTCCGTTGGACAGAACTGAGTTAGAGTTAAGCATTTGTCAGGCGCGGAGTAGAAAGTCTCGAGGTATGGATGGAATGACCGGAGAGATGTGTAAAAGCATCTGGAAAGCCATTCCTGAGTACTTGTTGGCAATCTATGAAAAGTGTGTATCAGGGGGGTATTTTCCACATCCGTGGAAGATAGCCCATGTCTTTGTTTTGCTTAAGTCACCCGATAGGATCAGGAGCAATTCTCGCTCCTATAGGGCATCAGTCTGCTTCCGGTGCTTGGAAAAGTATTGGAAAGGATTATGGTGAAAAGGCTTCAGGACAGGATCGACCAGGGCACATGCGAGTGGCAGTTTATATCTACATCTTAATACGTTAATCTTTGTAACCCTTTTAAAGCAAACTGCGCGAATGGAGAAGTGTGAACTTTTGGCATAGTTACAGTTAATATGGAGGAGAAGTGAAGAAAAATACAATTTTTGTATAATATATAATACATAATGTATGTAAAAAATATACAAAATTAAACAAAATATTTGTTATTTTCATTACACCCTGTAAATTCGAATGATTTAAATCTGTACTTGATGCGGATGATTTAAATTTGTCAATGTCAAACAAAAATAGTAAAATATAAAATACGGATGAGTTATATATATCAATTCTAAACATTGCATTTTATCTAATAGGTATTTATGATTATATACATATTAGTGAACTGCACTACACTACTGTAAAATGAAAATTGTGTAGCAGCAATGAGGTTTCAAAAAAGAGTACATCTTAATCGCAATTCATTATAATTGTATATTAAACGCCCTGTGTTGAACTGTGAATTGCTTAGCAAACCTTTAGGCTCTTATAAAATTATATATTAATAGTCCTATTTCAACAAATATAATACAATTTAATGAATTTTATTTACAAATTCATAATTTAATGAATATGGGTACGTTCGTAAATGCAGTAGTTTTGCATCACTGCAGCATAATAAAAGTAAAACGTTCAAAAAAGCATCACATGGCATCATTTTAATTACTGATGCAATAGAGCGCGAAGCTTAAACAAAATTAAATATTGGTGCACAATGAAGTAGTAAGTAGTGCATTATAGCAATTGTTAACACAAATTTAAATAATATCGTTTTATAATTTCAAAGTAATTTTTTATTTTAGGAATCCGCCTTCCTTTTCGTTTTAATTGATTTTTAATAACCAAAAGTCGTTTCATCTTTTGTAACGACACGTTTCCGCCTTATGCTGGGGCATAACTCAGCGTGCCCAGGATTCGTTACACTAATTTATTATCGACGGAAAACAGAAATAAACGAAAAAAACACCACTTTATTATTTTACTTAATTCACTAATGGATCTTTATTTATTTTTCATTTCGTTTCGTTCGCTTGCGACTTGCCAACGTATACCGTACTCGTATCTTACCGATGCTCTCGTGAGGCGTCGGGTTGACGTGGCCGAGAGTGGAGACCCGTTCTCTCGGTTAGTTGGACGGTGGTCGGTTGACGTGGCCAAGAGTGGAGACCCGTTCTCTTGGTTGGTCAGTTAGGCCCAGTCGAGAGTGGAGACCCGTTCTCCCGATAGGACGTAGTGGTATGGTCAGTTGGCTTAGTCAAGAGTGGAGACCCGTTCTCTTGATAGGCCGCAGTGGTACGGTTGGTTGACTGCGCCAAGAGTGGAGACCCGTTCTCTTGGTTGGTCAGTCGGGCGTAGCCGAGTGTGGAGACCCGTTATCTCGGTAGGCCGCAGTGGTACGGTCAGTTGGCTTAGCCAAGAGTGGAGACCCGTTCTCTTGGTAGGCCGCAGTGGGATGGTCGATTGACTGAGCCAAGAGTGGAGACCCGTTCTCTTGGTTGGTCAGTCGGGCGCATCCGAGAGTGGAGACCCGTTCTCCCGGTAGGCCGTAGTGGTACGGTCGGTTGACTTAACCAAGAGTGGAGACCCGTTCCTTTGGTTGGTCGGAGCAAGCAGTCTTTGTCCCAGTCAATGTCTTGTTGCTTAGTAAGTGGTATCTTACTGAAGAACGGAGACCCAATTTCTTCAGTTTAATACGACCTTACCTCACAGCCGGTCGCTGGCTAACTCCTCATTTTTCACTAGTGCACTGCCTTTTATACTAATCGCTGTCTGTATGCGACACATCAATTACAGACTGCAGCTATAGCTAACATGTGCGGGTATCATTTGGTGAGTATGTTGTATGTTAACTTAGAAGCTATGTTAAATAAATACATTATAATTGAAAGTGATGTTATAGAAATGTTCATTATGGGAACATTAAAATTGCCTGAATGTTAAAATATATAAAAACTTTTACTGGTTATGATTATAACTTAAAGTGAGAGAACAAAATAAACAAGTGAGTTAAATATATATAAATTAAATTATAGTTTAAATTCATTTTCTCTCTACATGTTTTTTTTCTAATACAAATTAGGGCGGAGAGCCAAATATAATAAAATTCAATTCAATCGTATTGTATGTTGGCGTAAAAACGAGTTTACGACTTTTACTCGTGACACAGCCTTCCTCCCTTAGTGGCAACTGGGTTGATGCGATAGTCGCCATTTCGGTCGATCAAGATGCGATAGGGGACTCCGTCCACCACTGTGCGGAAACGTTGAGGTACTCGTGGTTTGTTCTGTATGGCTCGTTCTATTACTTGTGTCACACCGCCGGGTATGGCGGCTGCCTTGCTTGGTGAATGCAGGTGGCTCGATGGCATTGTCTCCATCAATGGCTGGTCGGGGGTAGTGCTGCTGACTGCTGGTGCGGTAGGTGATACCATTGTTACGGGTACTGAAAATGTTGACGTTATGGAGCGTATACCGTGGGATGATAAGGCTGGGGTGGCTCCGGCGGAATATGCAGAAATGGGTGAAAATGAAGAGGCCGAAGACGATGATGATGATGATGGTGATGTCGATGATGATGACGGCGATGATGAAGAGGTCAATGACAGAGTAGCTACGCCTTGCTGTTGTATGTCAACCGCTGATGGTGGGGTTGGTGTGGATGGTTGTGTGACCGATCTGTGCTCGATTGTACGATCGTAGAAGCCTAGGAGGGAACGACGTAGTTCTACCTCGATCGGGTCTGGTGTGGTTGCTTCGCTACTGAGTTCCGCTTCGCGGTCTCCACATACGGCATTTTGTGCCGTGGTTGGCGAGGAGTGTTGTGGGTTGGATGTCACTCTTGGGTTTTCCCCGATGGGTGAACTCCAAGAAGTACTGGGGAAAGCCCGGATTATGCATTGATGTGTTTATGTCATCTGTCTGTAGTTGACGTTGTCCGGCGGGCATCCTGTATGTGGTTGTATGGCATTAGCCCACATGCTTCGTTTTTGGGTGATGTCGACGTACACCTGACTGACAACCCTGCGCAGTTCAAGATGGTGTTGAAGGTTCGTAAGAAGTCTAGCCCGAGAATGATGTCTGCATTAAAGTCGGGCATGATCAGGAATGTGGACGTGGCGGTTTGATTCCCAAAGGTGATGCTGTACTTGACAGCAGCTGTTATGCATTTCTTGGAACCGTCGGCCAGTACAATATTTATGCCTTCTTCCAGGTTGGTGGGACGTTTCCCGAGCGCTTGTATGAACTCACTCTTTATGAAATTACGAGAGGCTCCCGTGTCGAGGGTGGCTGTAACCAGACGGTTTTCCACTAAAACCGTGGCCGTAATTCTCGTTTCTTCACATCTCAAATAGGTTGGGTTTGTTGAGGGGCGTTTGTTCGGAGGGTCGCCCGCCCTCAATCGTGGCAACCTCCGTTTCCGTTTCCCGAAGTAGGTTTCGGTGAAAGTTGTTCTGTAGGGACATGATTACAATCTACACATTTAAGTGTTTCACGATTGTTTTGCCCTCGTGAAAAATTTGATTTATCTGCTGAGTTGGGAGCTCGTTAGGGTTCGGCTGATGTAGTTGACGTGTGCCTTGGGATGCTTTCCAAATCACTAGCTAGTGAAGTTAACTCCTGTAAGGTGGCAAAGTCTTTCCTGCGAATGTACCGCTGGTAGTCCGGGTGAGCATTCCGGAAGATGCGGGTTAATTTTTCGGTCTCACTGAGGTTGGATTGGCGCATTAGATTTTGTAGTACTAGGACGTAGTCCTTAAAAGTTTCGCGTGGTCGCTGTGTGCGCATTCGGATTTCATCATCCAACTTCTCGAAGTAACGGGGTGGCAGAAAGAATTCTAGGAAGTCATCTTTGAAGTTTTTCCACTTATTCCAGTGCTGATTATTATTACGATACCAGATGCAGGCCTTCTCGCTTAGAAATTCGGGAATTGTCCTGGGAAGCCGATCTAAAGGAACCCCATACATATCTGCTAACTCTTCGATGCGCTCGATGAAGTTCAGAGGGTCTTGTTCACCATTATATTTCAAGTTCCATTTCCGAACCTGATCAATCACGGCCGTACTTGCTTCACTTACTGTAGGCACCTGGCTATGTGTGGCTCCCGATATGGGCTCACCTTTGACAGGCGAAGGACATGGGCGCGTTTCATTATCATCTGGGGTTAGTAAGTCATCTGTGTGTATTCGGGATGGCACGGACACTGTCAACCCGGATGGTTTAGGGGACGCTTCGTATTTTGACTGTAGCCCAAGTAGGCGTTGCTTACAGTCTTCATCGTGCTCGGTAA
This sequence comes from Cordilura impudica, assembly GCA_963682025.1. Classification (NCBI taxonomy): domain Eukaryota; kingdom Metazoa; phylum Arthropoda; class Insecta; order Diptera; family Scathophagidae; genus Cordilura; species Cordilura impudica. The sequence goes on along the minus strand of OY821522.1, from coordinate 15,595,134 downwards.
CGATGAACTTCGCAAACCGCCGGCGTAGTTCCTCCACTGTACCTGTGGGTTCTAAATTGAACTCCGCAGCATACATAAGTAGCTCCTCGCGCTTCAGCGAGTACGCCCACGTAGTTCGCAGCATGTTGGGATTGACACGATTCATTGTCATGTATTGCCTTCTCTCTTTTTTTCACTTCTATTATTTGTGGTGGGTAACACAAGTATGGTTTTTACTCAAGTTCACTGTTCGTAATACCGGTTGGTTATCACACAAATTGAACACAGTTTATTGAAGAATAGGAATTTCACGAACGACTTGGTTCGTTGATTATTGTTTTTTTTTCTTAAGTTTTTTGTTTGTTCATTTATTGTTTCATTATATTTTCCCGCACAACACAAATTAGAAATATCTTATATGATTTGGTTTTTAAGTTTGTCTTTATAGCACTTATTATTTAGTTAAACTTTAATTGTTTTATTTTTTTCACAAATGTTTTTCCGCGGTTATTTTCTTTAATTATTTTTCGTCGTGGACAGTGTTCGGAGACTGTCCCTGCTCGGGCGCCATTGTAACGACACCTTTCCGCCTTATGCTGGGGCATAACTCAGCGTGCCCAGGATTCGTTACACTAATTTATTATCGACGGAAAAGAGAAATAAACGAAAAAAAACACCACTTTATTATTTTACTTAATTCACTAATGGATCTTTATTTATTTTTCGTTTTGTACCCGCGTGAGCCGTTCACTTGCGACTTGCCAACGTATACCGTACTCGTATCTTACCGATGCTCTCGTGAGGCGTCGGGTTGACGTGGCCGAGAGTGGAGACCCGTTCTCTCGGTTAGTTGGACGGTGGTCGGTTGACGTGGCCAAGAGTGGAGACCCGTTCTCTTGGTTGGTCAGTTACGCCCAGTCGAGAGTGGAGACCCGTTCTCCTGATAGGACGTAGTGGTATGGTCAGTTGGCTTAGTCAAGAGTGGAGACCCGTTCTCTTGATAGGCCGCAGTGATACGGTTGGTTGACTGCGCCAAGAGTGGAGACCCGTTCTCTTGGTTGGTCAGTCGGGCGTGGCCGAGAATGGAGACCCGTTCTCTCGGTAGGCCGCAGTGGTACGGTCAGTTGGCTTAGCCAAGAGTGGAGACCCGTTCTCTTGGTAGGCCGCAGTGGGATGGTCGATTGACTGAGCCAAGAGTTGAGACCCGTTCTCTTGGTTGGTCAGTCGGGCGTAGCCGAGAGTGGAGACCCGTTCTCCCGGTAGGCCGCAGTGGTACGGTCGGTTGACTTAACCAAGAGTGGAGACCCGTTCTCTTGGTTGGTCGGAGCAAGCAGTCTTTGTCCGAGTCAATGTCTTGTTTCTAGTAAGTGGTATCTTACTGAAGAACGGAGACCCAATTTCTTCAGTTTAATACGACCTTACCTCACAGCCGGTCGCTGGCTAACTCCTCATTTTTCACTAGTGCACTGCCTTTTATACTAATCGCTGTCTGTACGCGACACATCAATTACAGACTGCAGCTATAGCTAACATGTGCGGGTAACATTTGGTGAGTATGTCGTATGTTAACTTAGAAGCTATGTTAAATAAATACATTATAATTGAAAGTGATGTTATAGAAATAACGCTATACTCATTATGGTAACATTATAATTGCCTGAATGTTAAAATATATAAAAACTTTTACTGGTTATGATTATAACTTAAAGTGAGAGAACAAAATAAACAAGTAAGTTAAATATATATAAATTAAATTATAGTTTAAATTCATTTTCTCTTTACATGTTTTTTTTTTTTCTAATACAAATTAGGGCGGAGAGCCAAATATAATAAAATTCAATTCAATCGTATTGTATGTTGGCGTAAAAACGAGTTTACGACTTTTACTCGTGACACTTTCTTTTAATTCATTTTTTATTATAAGTTAACAAAAAGTTGTCATTTTTAAAATCAAGATTTTCAATAATATTTGTCAACTAGCTGTTTTACCCGGTCTTGCCCGGGATCAAAAGGCCTTTGACTTGAAAGGTGGTTCACTATGCTTACCAGGCGCTGAGTACTTAGTCCCCAATGAACAAATTCCCCAAAAAATTAACTTCCTCCCAAAAAATTTGTATGAGATTGTTTTTTTTTGGGGATTAATTCATTTTTTATTTCAATTTAAAATTTTTTGTTTTTTTAATTTAGAAGTTGTTTTTAAGACGATACAAAAAAAATGCTCAAATATGAGCTATGAAACTGTTTTAACTTTTTTTTTGTAGTTTATTTATTTTGTAAACCTAAAATATAACGGAATCGTTTGCAAATTAAAGGAATAAAAATTTTTAAAAATTGAACTAGTTCATTCAATAAGTGATCATCATTGAGCAGAGACATCAAATTCATAGAACTTTCAAAAATGGAAAATGAATGCGACATTTAAAATTGTGCAGCAAGGTTGCTTTAGGCAACTGCTTGTAGTATATGTATAGTAATTATTGCACATACGTAACTATCATAAGACTTTTTACTGAGTTGTGTTCCGCGAGCTAGTCGCGTCCCCGTCCGCACATTTGGCAGCTACACCCGTGCTGCCGCGCAGTTGTCGTCAAATTATTTTAATCGCCAAAATATACTTTTCAGATCATTCCGATATTTTAGCTGAGCTGTGTTCCGAGAGCTCTTCGCGTCCGCGTTTTCTCGCCGCTTCTCGCCGCCTCTGCGCGTTCGGTAGCTACACCACTGCTACCGCGCAGTTGTTGACAACTTATTTTAATCGCCAAATTATATTTTTCAGATCATTCCTATAGTTTAGCTAAGCTGTGTTCCGTGAGCGCGTCGCGTTGTGTGCGTGTCTGCGATCGCGCTTTTATCAGCCACACCAGTGCTGCTGCGGAGTTGGCGTCAACTTATTTTAAATGCCAAATTATATTTTTCAGATCATTCCGATATTTCAGCTGAGCTGTGTTCCACGAATGCGTTGCTTCCGCGTCGGCGCGCTGCTCCAGCGCGCCACTTCCCTGCGCCGCTTCTGCGCACCGAAATGATGATATTGAAAAGAATGCAGATTTTAAATACGTTTATTGCAAGACAGGTATTGAGAGCAGTATGGGGAATTTTCTCATTTCTTTTGGGGACCATTTTTAAAAATTTAGGGAATTTTTTAATCGTGAAGTTATTCCCCAATTTTTGGGGGAATAAGTTCATTTTTTTGGGGGGAATTTGCTCATTGCGGACTTAGTGTTCAGCGCCTGCTAACCATTACAACTAACTATGTTTATGCATGGATTATTTTGAGTGCATGATATCTAAAAGTTACGAATTTTAGTTATTCTAGAGCTTTGGGATATACAACATTGCTAGCTTTTCCTTCTGGTTCATATATGAAAATATCCTGCTGGCTCCCAGGTCTGGAGCATACGACATATAATTGTCTATGAAGAAACAGGGAGATTCTAAGTTGATACGTACTACCGTAAGAGATTGTCCTCTTGTGTACATTGTGTTAGGAAAAACTTTTTGTACCATGTCTTGCAATAAAGGAACCAAATTACAAAAGTTTTCTGGTATGGATATTACTGTCATTTCAGAAGGTTCACATTCCCTGAAACGTTGTTAAGTCGTTTCTCGACTCCCCTTGTCTTAGCCGCTGGATTTCTAGACGCACTTGAGTAGATTCTGGCACTTCCGCTTCTCTTATAAATCATGTCTTGATCTTTGGGCTTCAAGACATCATTGGGTTTGCTCAGGTGTTTCAGAATTTTTCGACCCAGATTGTCTAACTCGTTGAGACTCGATACGAATTTGAGTCTGATCGGGTTCTCTAGAGTTCTGTTTAGTCGAATGCGGCCTATGTGCTATGCTTTCATGGGCAAGTCACAATTGCAAATAATTCTTTTTACACCTTTGCAACTCACTTATAGAATGAAAACGATGAAATAGAAATATTTGTAATAAGTTGCTTTCCAATGTAGTTAAAAAGGCGAGATGGAAATATTTGTACGAATTAACCTCATCGGAGTAATCCTACAATGGAAGTCAACCTATATCTGTTCAAGCATGAAATAAATCGGCTCTAACTCTGGGGTGTTACAAATCATATAGTAAACAAGTAAGAAAATTATAGTCGGTCTAGACCGACTATACGATACCCTATACCATGCGTTTAGAGACCCTATCTCTTAGGCCCAACTAATTGGATACAGAAAATAAGCATAAACCAATTTTGAGTGGCATTTTTATTAATTCTTTTGGCTGTAGATAAGAAAAAGTTCATATCGGATGATATATCTATATGGGGACGAGGCCCAAAAATGGACCGATCCTGACCACGTTTGGTAAAGTCTCTTGTATTTTGCAAAAATATATACAAACAAAATTTGAGAAGAATCAGTGCAATATTTTTGTTTTTTGATAGATTTAAGTGAAGATCGGGAAGCAGCTCTATATGGGGCCTATACCTAAGAGTTGTCCCATAGGTATCATTTTTGGACTACTCATTAATGGATGTAATAAACGCATAGAAACCCAATTTGAATAAGATCTATATGACAATTTGGATCTTATGGCAATTTATGTCGATTTTATAGGGGTCATTTGTATGGGGGCTAGGTCTGGACTGATTTTCACCAATTCCAGTAGCGTTAATCCGATGGCCGACAAAGGCTTTTATACCCAATTTCGTCAAAACATATTCATATTTGCGACCTGCAGTTTGATTACAAACTTTACATGGACACACAGACGGACGGACGGACATCGTTAAATCGAATCAGATAGTGATTCTGATTCGATCGGTATAACAAAAGATGGGTCTAGGTCAAATATTTTTGTTTACAAACAGCAGCACAAAGTCATTATACCCAAACCACATAGTGTTATAGGGTATAAAAAGGCAAGACGGGAATATTTGTAATATGTTGATTTACAATATTTATTTCATAATGGTGTAAACTCAAGACTAGTAAATAAAGAGATTTATGCACAAAGTTTTAGGGAAGTCCATTGCAACTTTAAAATATGTTAACACCAAAAGCGTATATGGAAAATTAAAAAAAGTGGGCGTGGCCAATGGAAGTATATGACGACCTTGCCTGGGATATGAGAATAATGTGCAGTAAACTCGAGTGAAATCCCATAGAAAATTTAAAAAGGTGGGCATAAAAGGAGGCGTGGCTGGTAAGAAGCATATGACGACCTTCTCTGGGATATAGAGGTCGTGTACACCCAATTTCAGACAAATTCGTTGAAAAGTTAACATTTGTATAGTGAGCAAATATACCAAAAAGCAGAAAATGAATTGTATATAAAAAGTGGGCGTAAAAGTAGGCGTGGCCGATAAGAACCTTGCCTGGAGTACAGAGATCGTGTGTACCAAATTTTGAGAAATCCGTTGAAAAATAAAAATTTGTATACCGAAAAAATATACCAAAAAACTAAAAATGAATTGTATATAAAAAGTGGGCGTTAAAGTAGGCGTGGCCTGTAAGAAGCATATGGCGGCCTTTCTTGGGGTACGGATATCGTGTATACCAAATTTCAGAGAAATCCGTTGAAAAATACAAATTTCTATAGCGGTCAAACAAACAAACAGACAATGTATTTTATATATGTAGATGTTATTGTGGTGAACATGTGTTTATCTTTTGCAAAACGTTTTAAAAAGCAAACTATGTGCAATTGTTGAGCAGTAACAAAGCATCTGCAACAACTGGTCACGCATCAGCAACAAGACTTGGCATAACTGCCGCAGTGATGCACAAATTTACTGCATTTACGAACGTACCCTTTTATTTAAAACTTCATAACTTTGTGTAAATTTTTGTTATTATTTTCAGCTATAAGGGATTATTACCAACTATCAAGGACTATTATCATAAAGTGGCATTTTAAAGTCAATTTTTAATTTGATCATATCATAATGCATCTGCAAAGATATATAACTGGAAGAGTTGAGGGCAATCGCTACAGAAATGCAAGCAGACTTATACTTCTAAGCAAAATCAAGTATATACGAGACTTCGAGCACAATCTAGCTCCTTTTTACTAGATTTCCCATACAAAACGAAATCTAGGTCGTTACTAGATTTTAGCAAAATCTCACAAAATCTTGTCAAACTTGGGCACTACCAAATGATACTACTGTGTTTTTTTAATATTGAAGTAGAAAATTACAATAAAAATGACGAATCTATAATAAAACAAGTGAGAAAATTATAGTCGGTCTAGACCGACTATACGATACCCTGTACCATGCGTTTAGAGACCCTATCTCTTAAACCCAACTAACTGGATATAGAAAATAAGCATAAACCAAATTTGAGTGGGATTTTTATTAATTTTTTTGGCTGCAGATATGAAAAAGTTCCTATCGGATGCTATATCTATATGGGGACTAGGCCCAAAAATGGACCGATCCTGGCCATGTTCGATAAAGTCTCTTGTATTTTGCAAAAATATATACAAACAACATTTGAGAAGAATCAGTGCAATATTTTTGTTTTTTGATAGATTTAAGTGAAGATCGGGAAGCAGCTCTATATGGGGCCTATGACTAAGAGTTGTCGCATAGGGATTATTTTTGGACTATTCATTAATGGATGTAATAAACGCATATAAACCCAATTTGACTGAGATCTATATGACAATTTGGATCTTATGGAAATTTATGTCGATTTCATAGGGGTCATTTGTATGGGGGCTAGGTCTGAACATGGACCGATTCCCACCAATTTCAATAGTGTTCATCCTATGGCCGATAAAAGCTTATACGGCAAATTTCAGTAAAATATATTCATATTTGCGACCTGCAGTTTGATTAAAAGGTTTACATGGACACACAAACGGACGGACGGACATCGTTAAATCGAATCAGATAGTGATTCTGATTCGATCGGTATAATAAAATATGGGTCTGGTCAAATATTTTTGGTAGTTACAAACAGCAGCACAAAGTCATTATACCCAAACCACATAGTGGTACAGGGTATAAACATAGTTAGTAACTGAAAAGTTATATTTAAGACTTATATGTGCCCATTTTTAAGACTTATATGTGCCCATTCCAATCTGCTATATAATAATTGTGCAAAATGCACTTGTTTGTGTTGTTCAAACAATACATTTAACAAATGCTGATTTTTTTCACAAAATTTCAATTTCAGCTTGTGCTTTTTTCATTCTTTATGCATAATATAATAATAAAATCTGTTCCTTTTTAGAATTTTCCATATATCCATTTTCCTATTGTTTTGTTTATTTTTGGTATATCTAGTTTATATGGTTTATTTTAATCAGACTTTTGTTGTCTTGGAAACAAAATCTAATAAAATGTCAAAAAAGTTAGATGTAAACGGTATAGATTTTGAAATAGATTTCAACTAAAATCTACTAGATTTTCCTTAGATGTAAACGCACTATTAATTATTGTGATCCATCGAATTAATTAAAAGAAGTATTGAATGATTTCTGTCAGTGTACATTAAGTATTCCCTATTCCCCATAATTTTGAATCATTTATGGCCTGTTTCCATATCACAAGCAAGTTCTCATGCAGACGACCACTACACAGACAAGTACGTAAGCGAATGAGTTTTTATATTACAATTGTCTGACTTACGTTTTGTTACGTTGCTTTTTGTAGAATCAAATTACATTACTGCCATAGTGTTTGTATAATTTGGTATTTCGTTTACTTTTTTCATGATAAAATACCATTTGTATACCCTATACACGTCGGTGGTAGAGGGTATATATATGTTTGTCATTCCATTTGTAACGCATTGAAAAACTAATTTCCGGCCCCATAAAGTATATATATTCTTGATCCTTATCACAGCTCGAGTCGATATAGCGATGTCCGTCTGCACGTCTGTCCGTCTGTCTGTTGAAATCACGCTCATTCACAAAAAAGCCATCTAACTAGATATGGTTACAACAATATCATTTGCCATAATTCCCAGCAGGTTGGTGTTGAAAATGGGCTAAATCGGGCATCACTGTGATTAGAGACGACCAAAAATATGTAGATACCTCTAAAAAAAACATAAAACCCAGTGTGTTTGTTGTAACAGTTTAGTGGTTGAACATAATAATTGTACAACAACATAAAAAATGCCACAAAAAAATTATGCATATATATTAACAATACCAAGAACACAATAACATAGCTCATGTTAGTATTATTGCCACATATATTTTTATCGTTATCACGTTATAATAAAAAAAATCGCCAATAGAAAAGAAAAAATGATAACGAAAAATGGAAAATTAAAAATGAAAAATGAAAATAGAAAACGAAAAATGGAGAATGGAAAATGGAAAATGAAAAACGGATAATGGAAAACGAAAAATGTAAAATGGAAAAAAGAAAATGAAAAATTGAGAATAGGAAATAGAAAATGAAAAATGGAAGATGGAAAATGAAAAAAAAAAATTGAAAAATGGAAAATGGAAAATGAAATTGAAAAATGGGAAATGAAAATTGAAAAATGGAAAATGAAAAATGGGAAACGCAAAATGGAAAATGGAAAATGGAAATTGAATAATGAAAAATGGAAAATGGAAAACGCAAAATGTAAAATGGAAAATGAAAAATGGAAAATGGGAAATGGAAAATGAAAATTGAATAAATGAAAATGGAAAATGAAAATTGAAAAATTTAAAATGGAAAATGAAAAATGGAAAATCAAAAATGAAAATTGAGAAATGGAATATGCAAAATGGAATATGAAAATTGAAAAATGAAAAATGGAAAATGAAAATTGAAAAATTAAAAATGGAAAATGAAAAATGAAAAATGGAAAATGAAAATTGAAAAATGGAAAATAAAAATTGAAAAATGTAAAATGGAAAATGGAAAATGAAAATTGAAAAATGAAAAATGGAAAATGGAAAATTAAAATTAAAAATTAAATATGGAAAATTAAAATTGAAAAACGGAAAATGGAAAATGAAAAATGGAAAATGAAAACTGAAAAATGAAAATTTAAAAAAAGAAAAGGAAAATTGAAAAATGGAAAATGAATATTTAAAAATGAAAAATGAAAAATGAAAAATGGAAAATGAAAATTGAAAAACGAAAATTGGAAAATGAAAATTGAAAAATGAAAAATGGCAAATGGAAAATGAAAATTGAAAAATGGCAAAGAAAAATTGAAAAATGAAAAATGAAAAATTAAAAATGGAAAATGAAAAATGAAAATTGAAAAATGAAAAATGAAAAATTAAAAATGGAAAATGAAAATTTAAAAATTAAAAATGAAAAATGGAATATGAAAATGGAAAAATTAAAAATGGAAAGTGGAAAATGAAAAATGAAAAAAAAAGAAAAATTAAAATTGAAAAATGGAAAATGAAAATTGAAAAACGAAAAAATGAAAAATTGAAAAATTTAAAAAATTAACATTGAAAATTTAAAAATGGGACATGGAAAATGAAAACTGAAAAACGAAAAACGGAAAATGGAAAATGGAAAATGAAAAATGAAAACTGAAAAAATGAAAAATTGGAAAAGGAAAATTGAAAAATGAAAAATGGAAAACCAATATTTAAAAATGAAAAATGAAAATTGAAAACGAAAAATGGAAAGTGAAAATTGCAAAATGGAAAATGAAAACTGAAAAATGAAAAATGGCAAATGACAAATGAAAAATTAAAAATGGAAAATAAAAAGTGAAAAATGAAAATTTAAAAATTAAAAATGAAATATGAAAAATGCTAAATGAAAATTGAAAAATTAAAAATGTAAAGTGGAAAATGAATAATGAAAATTTAAAAATGAAAAACTAAAATTGAAAAATAAAAAATTAAAATTGAAAACTGAAAAATGGAAAATGAAAAATTAAGATTGAAAAGTGAGTAATGAAAGATGAAAAATGAATAATTAAAAATTAATAATTAAAACTCAAAAATTAAAACTGAAAAATTAAAAATTGAAAATTAAAATTAAAAATTAAAAATTAAAAATTAAAAATTAAAAATTAAAAATTAAAAATTAAAAATTAAAAATTAAAAATTAAAAATTAAAAATTAAAAATTAAAAATTAAAAATTAAAAATTAAAAATTAAAAATTAAAAATTAGAAATTAAAAATTAAAAACTAAAAACTAAAAATTAAAAGGTAAATATTAAAAGTTTAAATTTCTATATTTAGTTTCTTACCTGTTATTATTATGTATTTTTTGTATTAATTGTAATGCAGATAAAAATAAAAAATAATTCAGATTTAAAACTATTAAAAATTAGCTTAATAATAATTTTTAGCCAAGAATCATTTGAATTCTGGTATTCGGAATTAATGTTTCAGTATCGGCAAAAGTTTGAAAGTGGTAGCCGTACTCAACATTGGGTGTAATATAGAGTTTAAGACTCAGGTGGAGGGTATCAAAAAATTCGGCACAGCCGAATTTAACACTCTTACTTGTTTCATTATTAAATGGTAACCCTAGTACGAGTAAAGGAGAATAAAAGCAGCTGCTTTTTATTTCCAAAATAAAATTGATTTGAACAATTTTTTGTGACTAAAATTTTTAATAACTTAAAGTTATAAAAGAAAAAGATGTTCCAAACTACCGAACTACATTTTGATAGTGATTCAAGTGGAATCGATAGTGTGGACATTCGTTTAAGACGCAGAAATATCCGAGATAGCTTAAATGTATTGGATCTACCGGAGGAACGGTAAGTAAGCAAAACAAGTGTAACTTATTTTCATTTTTGTAATAATTTCTTAGTTTTATTGCTACATTTCGTATCAACAAAGAAATGTTTTCAATGCTACTTGATGAAATAAAGCCAAGAATAAAAGCAGCCTAATGAACCACTTATATACCAGCTCTTACAAAACTTGCAATGTTTTTGACTTTTTTAGCTACTGGGGGCTACCAAGCATCGGTGAGAAATGAATATGTTTCATGTATGTCAAAGTCCCAAGGCTCGAAAATAATTAGTGAGCTGCTAATTATATTTGAACAGCACCTAGGTTCAAAATGGATTAAAATGGATAGAAGCCTAGATGAAGAGAACAAAACTAAAGGAAGCTTTTATGAAATATCTTCCATTCCTGGCATTGTGGGTTGTATAATAACAAGAAACGAGCGTTTAGATTCATGGCCAGGTGCCAACTGTTTATTATCTATATTCATTTATGCTAACTTAGCTTACTTACAACTAACTTATGCTACCATGTGAAAGTGCAAGCGAAGCAAAATACATCGTTCATCGCTTGATATTGTGTGGACAATTTAACTCATTAAAATATGTGTATCACGTTACCATACAGAAGGTATGGTAGTGATGATAAGTCAAACACACTACACCTTCCTTTTCGCGAAAAGAATAATCAATTACTTGATTGATTATCCTGTATATTGATTAAAGTATTACTCTTAATATGTATTTAATTAAAGTTATGTGCTTATGTTAACCTATGGGGTGATCAGTCCCTATGTGTCCTATATCTAACTAGTTCTTATTCTGTCTGTATGGATTTTAATGGCCTTTGTATCCGTTATCCGTACAGTACAGTTGATGGTCCTATCTATGTCTACAATTCTGAATGGTCCCTTGTACAGATTGTCTAATTTGTGGCCTGTTGGATTGTCAATGTAAACTAGGTCATTTACTTTAAAAGTCCTCCCGCAAGAGTTTTTGTCCAGTAATTCTTTTCTAATTTGTTTTTTCTGTGCCAAAAGTTCGTTTGCTCTTTTGTACGCTGTTTGGAGTCGTTATTTTACCTCTTTCGCGTACAAATCGACGTTATACAAAGGGTCTACGTTTCCCGTGTTCATCACGTAAAAACCTAATGATATTTTACCAAATATTAACTCATATGGGCAGTAACCATGTGTCGTGGATGGAGTTGTGTTGTAGCAATAGCTAAAATATTTAAGATACTCATCACAGTCTGTTTTGCTGTTGAAATATAGGATCTCAAATATTCATTAAACGTTTTGTGTGATCTTTCAACTGTGCCCAGAGTTTGATGATGATAGGAAGTTGACGTGCGACAGTCTTTGCTGACTTATCGGCTATTGGTATTGCTACCATATATTTAGTTAAATCGCATACCATAGTCACCGCATATTAATTTGAATAGTTAGTTTTGGGTAATGTTCCTATGGTGTCAATGATCACTGTGTCGAATGGTTGGCCTGGTGTTGGTGTAAGTATAGAAGGTTCCCTAGCCTTCCTAAGTGTCTTATTCTTTTTGCAATATATGCAATTTTTTACATAATCTTTTACATGTTTTGAAATATTCTTCCAAAAGTAGTATTTTCTTATCTTCTTTAGCATTCTGGTTACTCCTGCATGAACACCTTGTATTGGGTCGTCATGGAATTGTTACACTAGCTTTTCTTGTCTGTCCTTGTCTACTATATACTCGATTTTTGGAGTAATAGCTATTAGCAAAGAAAAATTTCCTGATCCAAAGTCCCGGTTATCTTTATTCGACACAAATATTCTATTCGCAATTTCTTTAAATTCGCCTATTCCAACTAATTGGAATATGTCGTCATTTGCCTCAATTTGCAATTTTTTAACGTCTATCTTTTTGGCCTCATTTCCTAGCCTTGGGAGTAATTGATTCATATTAATTTTCCCATTAACAATAAATTAGTTAATTTCCACAATACATAAATTTTTTCTGCCATTTTTAAGGATAAATCTAGTTTTATCCCGGTAGACTCGAAATTTTAGTCGGACATATTTCGCTACTTCTATTGGGTTTATGACTTCGTAACAATTTGGTTCAATTTTCTCTGGGTTTTTGCTGACGTTTATGTCATTGTACTGCACTGCACCGTGCTTTCTCGTTGCTAATCTAGTAGTTATCCTTACGACATTAGAGTTTACGCCCGATATTGTACTGAAATCGATATGTGACAGTGCGTATGCTCCGCAATTTTTCTTCCCTTGTATGTACTCCACCGAAAAGCCATATTCCTCTAAATCAATTCTTATTCTCGTTAGTCTGGACGAAGGATTTTTAAGGGAACATAGGTGGACTAGGGGGTCTATGGTCACTTCGCACTTAAAATTTTTTACCATATATGTACGGGCGGAAGTGATTAATACAGCAGTGAATTGCTAACAGTTCTTGTTCAACTGGTGCCTTGTTTGATTCACCTTTAGTGAAGGCTCTTGAGGCGTATGCGATTGGAAGTTATATTCCATCATATTCCTGGCTCAAAATTCCTGCGCACGCGAGCTTACTAGCATCTGTTGTGATGTAATATTCTTTCTCGAATTCCGGGTATTGTAATATTTGTGGACTGAGTAATCGCTCTTTAAGGTATGTGAATGCTTTTTCACATGAGTCGGTCCATTCAAATTTTACCTTTTTTGCGTGTTAAGCGCGAGACATGAAGGGAATAATAAGTAAAATTTGGTACAAACCTTATGCAGTAGTTGCAGAAGGCTATAAAACGTCTAACCTCGTCTGCGGTTGTGGGGCGTGGGTAATCCTGAATTATTCTAAATTTTGATGAGTCTAGTAAAATGCCTTCATTTGTACATCGGTGACCCAGGTAGGTCATCTCATGATTAAAGAAAGTTCATTTCTCCTGATGTAGTTATACCCTATACCACTATGTGGTTTGGGTATAATGACTTTGTGCTGCTGTTTGTAACAACCAAAAATATTTGACCTAGACCCATCTTTAATTATACCGATCGAATCAGAATCACTTTCTGAGTTGATTTAACAATGTCCGTCCGTCCGTCCGTCCGTCGGTCCGTCCGTCCGTCTGTGTGTCCATGTAAAGCTTGTAATCAAACTGCAGGTCGCAAATATGAATATATTTTGACGAATTTTGGTATATAAGCTTTTATCGGCCATGGGATGAACGCTATTGAAATTGGTGAGAATCGGTCCATGTTCAGACCTAGCCCCCATACAAATTACCCATATGAAATCGACATAAATTGCCATAAGATCCAAATTGTCATATAGATCTTACTCAAATTGGGTTTGTATGCGTTCATTACATCCACTAATGAGTAGTCCAAAAATGATCCCTTTGACCCCATATAGAGCTGCTTCCCGATCTTCACTTAAATCTATCAAAAAACAAAAATATTGCACAGATTTTTCTCAAATTTGGTTTGTATATATTTTTTCAAAATAAAAGTGACTTTACCAAATATTGTCAAGATCGGTCCATTTTTGGACCTAGTCCCTTTATAGATATAGCATCCGATATGAACTTTTTCATATCTGCAGCCAAAAAAATTAATAAAAATCCCACTCAAATTTGGTTTACGCTTATTTTCAATGTCCAGTTAGTTGGGCCTAAGAGATAGGGTTTCTAAACGCATGGTATAGGGTATCGTATAGTCGGTCTAGACCGACTATAATTTTCTTACTTGTTTTAGATTTGTATCTCTGCAAGTTTGAAATAACGGGTGATCCAAGTAGAGATACTTTTTTCAATAGCCTTTTTTTGACAGATCACGTGTGAGTTGTGTCATGCTGTCATGTTATTTTGTTAAGTATTGTTTGGCATTTCATCATGGGCAGACTTACTCCTGAACAACGTTTACAAATCGTTCAACTTTATTACGAAAATTCACGTTCTGTGGAGAATGTGTTTCGTGCACTTCGCTCAACTTATGGTCAACATAATCGACCTACTGAGCATACTATTCGCAACACTATCACCCATCTTGAGACCCAGCATTCATTGTTGGATAATATTCGACCGAATAGACCACGTCCAACACGCAGTGAAGAATATATAGTGGCCGTAGCTGAGAGTGTACACGAGTGCAACTCGGACTGAGGTATGGAACGACTTGGAGCATTTTACGTCGATATCTTAAATTGAAAGCGTACAATATACAGCTTCGCTCTATGGGCTCTTAAAAAGGTCCAAGAAGATCCGACGTTTTCGAGCCAAATTTTGTTTAGCGATGAGGCCCATTTCTGGCTTAATGGGTATATAAACAAGCAAAATTGCCGCATGTGGGACGAAGAGAAATCTGAAGAGATTCAAAAGCTGCCACTTCATCCAGAAAAAACAACGGTTTGGTGTGGTTTGACGGCGCCACTTCCCACACAGCATATCAATCAATGGATTTATTGAGAGAACACTTCGGTGAGCAGATAATTTCACGTTTTGGGCCGGTCGATTGGCCACCAAGGTCGTGTGATATCACACCGTTAGACTTTTTCCTGTGGGGATATGTAAAGTCTAAAGTTTATGCGGACAATCCCGCTTCGATTCAGGCCTTGGAGCAAAACATCACGCGTGTTATTCGCCAGTTACAAGTAGAATGCTCGAACGAGTCATCGAAAATTGGACTCAACGGATGGATCATCTGAGACGTAGCCGCGGCCAACATTTGATAGACATAATCTTCAAATGATAATAAACATTCCCCATTAAATTTGAACTTTCTGTGTTTTTTTTTTATTTAAAAAAGTAGGGAACCTCGAAATTTGATCACCCTTTACTTCTCTGAGATTTTTGAGCATGTGTCTCTCAGAGCAACCTATTACTATCAAGTCATTCATGTAAATAAATGCTTGAGATGGGGAGGTTTGTCTAATTCTATTTGGTGCAAACCAGACCTAAGTTCTAGACAGCAAAAATACTTGGCTCGTCGAAATTGATCTAGAATATTGTCAATTCTAGGGAATGGGTATTTGTCAGCGAGAAGATTCTTATTTACCTGACGATAATCGAAAACGAGCCGATGTCTTTGCTCTGTACTGTTTGGTAGGCTTTTCTTCGGTACTAACAATATGGGGCTATTATAACGTGGATGGTTCGATTATGCCATCTTTTTTAAGTTTACCAAATGTTTTTTTATTTCAGGTTTCTCAGAGTGTGCATTGCCATCGAATGGCACTGGAAAGTTATCTTCTACTAGGTGGAAACAATGAGGGATGAGAATTCTATTTATTTCGAGGTCGACATCTATAATGTACAGTGAAAAAATAGCACCTGATCCAATATTAGTTGAAATTTTACACCTAAAGTAGGTACTGAATTTTAAATTCAGGTTATAAATTTTGTAAGTTATAGGTGTATCATATTGGTTGTGTTGACTTAATTCTCTATTTCCCCCAAGGTGGACCCCTGAGGGGGCAATTCGTTTCCCTCTTCGCGAATGCACCTAACATGTTGGTGTTCTCGACCCCTACGGGTAGAATTGTAAGTTTGTCTGAAATTCCTGCCGCGACCGCGTCCATTTCCGCGGCCACGCTCATAACCCCTACTACTGCAGCGATTATTGCTGTAACCGCTAGTTGGAGTATAGTTGTAATTTTTGTTCCTAGGTTTATAATAAAGAATAATGTTTTGCTTCCCTGTTATCTCTATGCAACTACTTATATATTTCGCAATCGCCTTGTTCATAGAGCGAAACTGACCCGATTCCATTATAAGACCTACCCTCTCGTTGGAACAATTCTTGCTCATTGCACGTACCGCGCAATTTGTTGCGTATTTCTCCGCAAGTGGTGGTTGCAGTCCGTCAGATATGTAGGCGGACTGTAATGATTTCGTCAGTTCCTCTACTTCTTTTGTGTAATCGTTAGCTGTTTCCCTCGTTGGGTTAGGTGTTAAATCCTAGCCGTTATAAGATTATGACAGCGACTGCATCGTTATTCTCGTTAATGGACTCAACCAAATCTAGTGCGTCGAGAAATGTTAACAAATTGTCTGGATGACCGTTAAAGTCAGGCAATAGTTTGTTGGCTAGGCCCAAAAATTCCAGTGCCGATTGTGGCATGGCTTCAGTATGTTCCGGTGATTATGGCTGATTGAACGAAAAATCTATTCTCTCGTGGAGACTATGTGGTATTTTCAAGGCCATTTGCTTTCTCAATGCAACCGATATTAGTTGCTCCGTCGTATCCAGGAACAAAGCTTCGGCTGCTATCTTATGAGCCGAAGTTTAAGGGGCTTGTGAACAGTTTCCGTCTCTGTTGGTCTGTCGTTATTAAAACACTTATGCGATCTATCAACATGTTCCTTGATTTGCCTAACCTTCGCTATTAACTCTGACCAATCCATATGATGTTACTCATTCCCTACTTTAATCTAAACTTGGTCAAGACCCTTACCGAGTGAAATGGTTCTAATGGTTAAAAAATTGGTATCGTCTAACCGTTTGCGAAGCACTTCTTGTCTACATATCACTTTCTCTCTACGAACTTTCGATTTATCCATGATGAGAGGTTTGCCATGCTTATCATTTATTTAAAAATCTTGGAAAAGAGCGGTTCCCAATGCTGATGCTACTCTATCAGGCACACCAAATCTGTCACGTATCAAGGCAAAGTTGTAACAATCGTATCATTCTGTGTATTGTGAACTTGTGCTTCTATCCATATCTTCTTGAACCGATGGCGGTGTGTATGTTGAATCATCGGGATCTTGGTATATTGGTATTGATGACACAGACGTTGCTCCTTGCTCTTCAATTTCCATCACAAATGCATCCACTCTTAGTCTTCTCTATTTCCAGAGATTTTACTAACTCTGCAAATTTTGGGTTTTTCTTTTTGCTCTTGATTTGGTCTTGATATTTGTAAAGCAATCTATTCAATTTAATATATACACTATTTTTCGGCATTATTTCTATACCAAGTTTTTCCCAATCAACTTATCTTTTACTTGGAAAGTGAGTTATTTATAAACTTTTTTTGTTCTGTTTTAGCACAAATAATCTTACCCATAAAAACAAAGTTTTTATTAAAACTCTTTCTTTCCTTATGCATAAAATTTTGAAGTCTTATGTTGTCAGTGCATTGTACTGTTATGATTTCTTTGTTTGATGGTTTTATTGCTATTAAATATGTAATAAATATTATGTATAGATCAAAAACTTACACGTTGTTTTCCTCTTATTTTTCAGTGTTTTCTTATTTTCACTGTTTTTATATAACACACTTAAGAACTTTTCGCTATTATTTGAAAAATAACAATGACAAACAAAAGTAAAAAACGAAATTATGTTACTTTAAAATCCGTAATTGAAAAAGCACTGCATATTAAGCAGGTATTGATTTTTTTAAATTTGTCTGATGCAGCAATAAAATTAGTGTAAAATTGTTATTCATTCTTAAGGGGGAAATCCCAAACAAATTTTAAGAAAGAAAAATCAATTGTATAAAATATACCTGATTTATTTGACTTTTTAAAAGTAGTCATAATATTGAAATGTCTTGTATATACCTGAACTATTTCATCAGTTAAATTATTCAATAGGTGCATCGCTTATAATGTTAATTAAACCGCATTGGTTAGTATACCAAATAAACATCCTTTTTATGTTCAAAAATTTGTTGCAGTAATAATATTATTGAAAAACTTTCCAACGAAATTTTTAAAAATATATAAATAACTACCTGTGTAATCAACAACATGTTCTTCAGGGAAGTTGGTTTTTCATCTCTACGTGACTGTGCGTGACTATGTCAAAGTTAATCTTTTTTTCACAGCAAGTGTATGGACCAAGTTTTAGATCGAAACACGTAGAAGCTATAATATTTTTATGGTAGAATTTATGTTGGTTAATTTTTCAAACTAATTCTGGGGTAAACCTGCCGACCAGTTTTAGTGTTTAATCCTTTTAAAATCAAACAATTTTTTTTTAAGTTAGGGCAAGTTTGCCTACCAACTGTCAGAGCACCAATCATTCTGTTCTCCAACAGTGGTCTTTATTTTATACTATTTTTGTGCTAATTCAGCACTTAATGTTTTTGGTTTTTATAATTTACAATTTTAAATACTTACTTATACATACATAAAAATAAAAATCATATTCAAATAAAATCAAATCAATAAAAGTAAAACAAAAGAAAATATGTTCAAAAAAATATTTAAATAAAAAAAATGTGTTTATTAATGAAGATTGTGTAAACAAAATTTATACTTGAACTTGAAAAAAAGAAACAATGAGTGGCCTTCATGAAAAGTGTCATTTTTCACTTTTGGTAATTAAAGGCTAAACATTGTATTTGAGCTAAACATTGTATTTGAGTAGCAACAAAGTGTGCCATCAATTTTTTTTGGATTTATATTTCATACATGTTATTTTGAATTTAAGTTTTTTTGTTAGCAACAGAAATTCATTTGGTGGATCTCTACAAAGCGAAGAAAAAGCACTTGGATATTCTATACATTTAATGCGTACATTAACTGTTTATACTATCAAGTCACACTCTAAAGTTATTATTAATACTAGTTCAAATTAAGAATGTCAAACGGAAAAACCAATATGACGTAATCTAAAAATAAGAGTAAAAAATGTATATCACTTATTAAAAAGAACACTTGGCTAGAAGAAAAATACCTGATGATGAGTACAATCAATTCATAGCAGATTTAAATGAAGCCCATAGTTCTCTAGAGGATCGAAAAGAGTTGAGAATAGTTAGTGGAAAGTAAACTTAGATACATAACTGTATAACTGGTTATATGTTTTTACAGATTTAGATTTATTGGGCGCCACGGTTGTTTAAGATGCTCTCCAAGATGAAGTAGCGGATAATTTGATATCCTTGCAAAGGGCTGCTGTGAAAATACGGGTTCTTACTGGTGATGAAGTTGAAACGACTTTGAACATTGCTCTCTCCTGTGGCAATATACCCCTGAATGCCTTCAAATACTCAATCATAGATTGTTCCCGCAAAGAAGATATACTTTTACATTTAAATGCTTTTTAATATTTAATGTTTATTTTCTAATTTTTCATTGTTGTTTCGATTTTTAGTATTTAATATTTAATGTTTATTTTTAATTTTGCATTTTTGATTTTTAATACAATAAATAAACATATAATAAATCGTCAACGATGATGTTTATATCCATCAAGTGTGACCGGTCACTGTTCTTGTAGGATATGTATTATATGACAAAATGTTAAAACTGTACACAGGACCGAATAAAGAAGTATCAATGAGTTTGTTTTGCTTTCAAAACACACATTTTTTAAAAATCTTTTATAATTACTAACTCATTACTATTCATAAAAATAAAAATTGGAGCTTTTGCAAATATAACTAAAAGAAAATTAAAAATTTCCATTTGAAATTTGTACAATGGAAACATAAAATTTCATTTTAATTGTCAATTTTATGCGATATAAAAATTTTTAAAAAGTGGTATACATTTTTGACTGTTATTTTTAGTTTACGTCATATTGGTTTTTCCGTTTGGCATTCCTAATTTGAACTAGTATTCATAATAACTTTAGAGTGTGACGATAGTATAAACAGTTAATGTACGCATTAAATGTATAGAATATGCAAGTGCTTTTTCTTCGCTTCTACGAGTTTCGATCTAAAACTTGGTCCATACACTAGCTGTGAAAAAAAGATTATCTTTGACATAGTCACGCACAGTCACGTAGAGATGAAAAACCAACTTCCCTGAAGAACATGTTGTTGATTACACAGGTAGTTATTTATATTGTAGTGTAACCATGTTGTCATACCATAGGCACAGCGAATATCACCAACTTCGACTGTGTAGCATGACAAATTAACAACACATGTTAAAGTTGTCATGTTACAAATGTCGAAGTGGGTTACAAGAATATTAACCGTTTGCATTAATATATGACAACATGTAACCTAAACTGACACCTATAATTTAATTTACTTTTTTTGTTATTCTTAATAAAATATTGAGTGATTTGGGAAATCACTCAATACTAAACAACTAAGTTAATTCTCATAAGTAGTACATAAGACAGAACAATTATTGAATTAAATTAGACTTTTATTAACAACTGAATGGCACTTGTCTTTATTTGTAGTAATACTCTCAAAATCTTTTGGCAGTTCTTTTGAACGCCTATTAATAAGCTGAAACCCTTTCAGCTGGATAAATATAATTAAGGGCTATAGGAAAAATTAACTTTTACAAACTACGAGTAAGGATACATAAAACAATATCCTTCACATGGCGATCCTTGCATAAACGAACCGAAACTACCATAAGGGACCAACAAAATTTTTAAATGCACATTCCTGAAATCAAGAAAATTTATAAAATTTTTTTCTGAATTCTGATGGAAGAAATAGACGAAATTTTTCAACGCTGGGAGAAATACTTGGCTGAAGAATACCAACCAGGCCAAATCAACGCATCGGCACCAATATACAAACCAACACCAACAACAGCAGGACCAAAGGCAATCAGCATTGAGGAGTACCGAAGGGGCAAAAGGCAAGACCAGCAACAAACTGCGACCAACCCAAGCAGCAGCAGATACAAAAAAAGAAGAAACGAGCTGGCAAAAAATTCCAGAAGAGGAAGCAAGTGGCCTTAATATATCGGGAGTTAACATTGGCCGAAAATACTGAAGACAAACTAAAGCTAAAACAACAGATAACAAAGCTGCGGAATGAAAAAATTTTAGATATGTAGCCTAATAATAATAAATACATAAAATTCTTTATTACAATATAGAAATACTATTTACACTAAAATTAAATACATAAATGGTAGGACCCATTTGGGTTTACAAGATCGATAAGGAAATGGGTAAACCCCAGAGCAAAGTAGAAATTCAGGAAAATATTATAAACAATGGAATGCTAAAAATGAAAAATTTATGATACCAGAACATGTAATGACTGTGATTATAGTAGCATTAGTATTATATATAGCTTATAAAATTAACAGTTATTTTAAAAATTACGTACAAAAACACAGAAATATAATAAGCACAAATAATGCTATCACAGATGTTTAGAAATAAGAAGATAAAAAAAATAAATATAAAAATTGAAACAATATATATGGAAGGGTACATTACAGAATTAAAAGAAATATTGGGAAACTTAAAGAAAACCACAAGGAGAACATACACAGAAAAAACTAAACAAAATAAATTAGAAACCATTCAGGAAATAAAAGAAAGTTTTCTCACAGCTGAGACGGAAGAAAAAGGAAGCGAAAAAGTAATAGCACTGAAACTAGAATTTAATACAATTTAAAAGAAAATTGAAGAATATTTATTAAAAAAACCCAAAAGAAAAAAACAGAATGGCAGCATTCAATCTTGACACAGCTTCAAAAGCTTTACCATTATTCACTGGTAACTATATAGAATTAGAAAGTTTCATAATAATGGCAGAACTCATCAACAAAACCCTATCAGAGACAGAAAAAATAGATTTTCTTCAATACATTTATCATGCTAAACTAACGTCTAATGTTAGAACAGCAATAGGAAATTACAGCAAACCAGAAAATTTTGAAATACTAAAAAATTTATTAGAACAAAGATACAAAAGCACTAGAACAATACCTCAATTACAGAACAAACTAGGCACATTGTTCCAAGGAAAAATATCAGTTAATTCATTAAAAAAAAAAATACTAAATATAATAGATGGTCTAAACAAATTAGGAATAGAAGAATTAGGAAACACTGCATCAATAGCAGAAAAGAACGTAATAGTTAAACTAAATAATAAATTAGCCCTGGATACTTTCAAAAAAGGACTAAATGAAAACTTCAAATCGACCATATACGCGTGCGACCAACCACATTGCAAGAGGCATCGGAACTTGCAGTTGAAATTGAAAATGAAGAGAATACAACTCATAACGAGATTTTGTACATCAGAGGAGAAAGACCACGCTATCAGCAAAATCATAACACATTCACTTCCAACAGACAAAACAACAAGAGAAACCACACAAACTTTCATAGAAATAACAATTTCAACTCTAATTTCACAAGAAACAACAATTTCAATAACAATAACCACAATAACAACAGAAACAATAACTTCAACAAAAACAACAATAACACCAAATTTAATAGAAACGGTAGGGAATACCAAAATATCACCTCCAGAAACGACAACAATAGATATAAACACACCATAAAGAATTCGGGAAACCTAATAGGCTTGGAGTATATAGATACCCCAGACAGCCAAAACTAAGTGTATGCAAAATATCGGATAATAACACGAATTTCGTTATCGCAACTTACAGGAGCCGACATGTCAATTTGTCGCATGCAAAAGGAATTCGAAGGCGAACCATATGAACCAGATGGAAAATGTAAACTAACAGGAATTACCACAGGGGAAATCAATTCTTTAGGTACGATAGATTTAGAACTAACATTGGCTGACGAAAAGTGTAATCATTACTTTCAATTAGTAAAGTCAGATTTTCCAATAGAAGCAGACGGCATAATAGGTAGAGACTTCTTAAGGAAATACCTCTGCAAAATAGATTATGAACCATTTACAATTCCTTTTTTTGTTAATAGTAATACTATAACTCTGCCAATGCATACAAAAGCAATTATGTCACTACAAATAAACATACCTCCAAGAACGGAAATTATACAAGCATTAAAATGGAATTTAATTAAAGACAGCGTAATTTTTAATAGTGAATTAAAACCAGGTGTATTTTTAAGTAATTCAATAGCTCCCAAAAGCGGCATGACACATTTAAAAATTTTAAATACAACAAATGAAAAAATAACTTTACAGGGCATTAAACTCCAAACTGATCCACTAAAAAACTATGACGTATTAAATTACAACGACACAAACAGCAACGAACGTTTTAACAAAATTTTGAATGACTTGAAATTGGACCATAGCAACGAATATGAAAAAACAAAATTAAAAGAAATATTTAAAAAATATCAGAAGGTTTTTTGTTTAGAAGGCGAAAAATTAAGCGTCAAAAATTTTTACAAGCAGCATATTACAACTTCAAACAGCACTCCTGTTTATATTAAAATCTATAGATTACCACACTCATATACCGACATAATAAATGAAAAAGTAGAGAAAATGCTTGATGACGGAATAATAGAACCATCAGCTAGCCCCTACAATGCTTGTTGTATTTTAGAAAACTCAATGACAAGATTATCAATGACAAATTCCCACTAACTAGATTAGAAGACATTTTGGACAAATTAGGTAGAGCAAAATGGTTTTATACACTCGATATGACTAGTTCCTTTCATCAAATTGCAATAAGCAAAGACTCTAGACCATTAACTGCTTTTTCCACACCACACGGACATTTTCAATTTAAAAGACTACCATTCGGACTAAAAATTTCTTCTAATAGCTTTCAAAGAATGCTTACAATAGCATTATCCGGACTAGAATCCGAAGCATTTCTTTATGTGGATGACATAATCGTATAAGATTGTAGTTTAAATCACCACAACGAAAATTTAATAAAAGTTCTAGACCGATTACAAAAATACAACTTGAAACTGAATCCAAAAAAATGTAATTTTCTAAGACCAGAAGTAATTTACCTAGGACATTTAATAACAAAAGACGGTGTAAAGACAGACCCATCAAAATATGATATTATAAAAAATTACCCAATTCCAAAGAACGCCGACGAAGTACGATGATTCGTAGCTTTCTGTAATTACTACAGAAAATTCATACCAAATTTTGCTGACATGGCCAAAGCACTGAATGTACTATTGTGGAAATCAATAAAATTCAAATGGACGGAAAAATGCCAAATTGCTTTTGGAGAATTGAAGGAAAAATTAATTAACCCACCAGTGTTACAATATCCAAATTTTGATAAACCGTTTATTTTAATAACAGACGCATCTAATTACGCATTAGGAGCAGTCTTATCTCAAGGTGAAATAGGACAAGATTTACCTATTTCATATGCCAGTAAATCATTACAGAAACATGACATTAACAAACCAGTAATTGAGAAGGAGCTTTGGCAATCCATTGGAGTATAAACTTTTTCAAACCCTACCTATACGGCAGAAAATTTATAGTTGTGACAGATCACAGACCATTGATTTCACTTTTTTCACACAAAAATCCTTCATCAAAGATGACTAGAATAAGGTTAGTTTTAAGTGACTATGACTTCACAATTGTGTACAAGAAAGGAAAAATGAATACAAATGCCGACGCACTTTCCAGGATAGAAATTAACTCAGACATACTAAAGGAAATGATACCTCAAGAGAATGACGAAAAAGATAAAAAAGTATTAGTAACAACGAGGGCCATGCAAGATAAATTAAATGAGGCAAATAAAAATCAGAATAATGATGCAAATAATATAGGTACCAATGATAACGATTCAAATGAAATTAGAAGCGAAGAGGAAAAGAATATGGAAAGATGTAGTCCTCAGAGGTCTGATCAACTTCAAATATGGGAATGCACATCGATAAGTGACGTCAGAAATATAAGAAAATTAAAAATTAACAAGCTTGAAAATATAGAAGAGAAGGATATAATAATTGAGGATAATATTGTGCAAATTGGACGTGATGACAATTCATCGAAACCAGTTTCGACCATGAAGAAATCACGTACTAGAAATGAGAATGATATGGTATAGGATGTAACGACAATGCGTCGGAACAAGATTCGATTGTGAAGAAGTTACATGCCAAAAATATACAAAATAATAATAATATGCATGAAAGATTCAGCGATAACTTAGCAAAACTAGATTCGATTCTGAGGAAACTGATATCTAAAATGAGAAAGGAAAATATAAATGAATTAGCGCTATCAAAGGAAGATAAATTATTTAAAACATATACAAAAGAAAAATTAAAAGAAGCACATGCGATAATACGAATCGATAACAAAAGTCCTCAACTTAGAATATTAATATACAATGCCCCGAAAAGAATAACAGATGACATTTTAAGATATAAACTTATTGATGAATTCCACAATGCCACACACGCAGGCCATTTGGGAATAAGAACAAGTAAGAAAATTATAGTCGGTTTAGACCGACTATACGATACCCTATACCATGCGTTTAGGGACCCTATCTCTCAGTCCCAACTAACTGGATATAGTAAATAAGCATAAACCAAATTTGAGTGGGATTTTTATTAATTTTTTCGGCTGCAGAATGAAAAAGTTCATATCGGATGCTATATCTATATGGGGACTTGGCCCAAAAATGGACCGATTCTGACCATGTTTGGTAAAGTCTCTTGTATCTTGCAAAAATATATACAAACAAAATTTGAGAAGAATCAGTGCAATATTTTTGTTTTTTGATAGATTTAAGTGAAGCAGCTTAAGAGTTGTCCAATAGGGATCATTTTTGGACTACTGATTAATGGATGTAATATATACATACAAACCCAATTTGACTAAGTATTTTTTAATAAATATTCAGAACCTATATTTCTGACGGGCTTCCAAGGTCATTTCAAGATTTAAATAAAAGATTATTATTTAATTTTTTCTCTCCTACGTTTCGTTGGGATTTTCCAACTTCTTCAGGTATATTTTTATTAAATATGTAATCTTTTCTTTAAATTTCACATATTATTTTTTATATAAACATTAGTGTAAATTAAATTATTAAAAATATGTATAAATGTACAAATAAATAAAAAATTTTTTAAGTATCACATATAAATATTGCTTGGTATCACAGTTGAACTATTACTCTTGAAATGACCTTGGAAGCCCGTCAGAAATATAGGTTCTGAATATTTATTAACCAATTTCACTAAGATTTGTATGATAATTGGATCTTATGGCAATATATGTTGATTTCATAAGGGTCATTTGTATGGGGGCTAGGTCTTAACATGGACCGTTTCTCACCAATTTCAATAGCGTTCATCCCATGGCCGATAAAAGATTAAATACCAAATTTCATCAAAATATATTCATATTTGCGACCTGCAGTTTGATTACAAGCTTTACATGGACACACAGACGGACGGACGGACGGACGGACGGACGGACATCGTTAAATCGTATCAGATAGTAATTCTGATTCGATCGGTATAATTAAAGATGGGTGTAGGTCAAATATTTTTGGTTGTTACAAACAGCAGCACAAAGTCATTATACCCAAACCACATAGTGGTATAGGGTATAAAAACAGTTATCAAACTGAAACAGCGATACATTTGGAAGAACATGAGTAAAATGGTAAAGAAATTTGTGTCACATTGTGACAGTTGTATTAAAAACAAACAAACAAAACACATAAAAGAACCTTTAACACTAACGAACACACCAAACAATAGTTTTGAGATAATTTCAATTGACTCTGTAGGTCCTCTTCAGATTTCAAATGATTACATATACATTTTAACAATACAATGTGAGTTGACTAAATTTATTGTTGCACATCCCATGCCGACAAAGGATGCAATAACTACGGCTAGAACATTAGTCGAACAATTCATTTTGAAATATGGTCAATTTAAGGTACTTAAGTCCGACAGAGGGACAGAATTTACAAACGAATTTATACGTAACATATGTTCATATTTGCAAATTAGACAAATATTCTCAACCCCTTATCATCACGAGACGTTAGGAGCAATTGAGAGAAACCACAGAGTTCTGAATGAATTTTTACTGACACCAGCAAAGGATCATGAATGGGATAAATGGATTCCATACTTCACGTTTGCGTATAACACAGCACCACACATAGATACAGGGTATACACCATTCGAGTTAGTTTACGGAAAATTACCATACTTGCCATCTGACAGTTTAGATAATGAAAGAAAATTTTACAATTATGAGGATTATATAATTGAACTAAAAGGCAGACTACAGTACTCTTTAAATAAGGCTAAGGATATGTTGTCAAAGGCTAATAAACAAAGAATTGAAAATACAAAATATACAAATAAATTAAATTTAAAGATAGGAGACCAAGTATTACTTAAGGTAGAAAATAGAAATAAGGACCAAAGTCCATATAAAGGTCCATATAAAATTTTAAGAAGAAATAATGTAAATACTGTAATTAATTATAATGGCATTGAAAAAGAAGTACATAACAATAATTTAAAACAATACTATACAAATAAGATATAATTATTATACATTAAATAAGATTTAACATTGTAAAAACAAATAAGATATAATTATTATACATTAAATAAGAATTAACATTGTTAGAACAAAAATATAATTATTACACATTAAGTAACCATGTTTAATATAATGCCATAGAATAAGAAACATTTTCCCCATAAATTTTCTCTTAAGGATGAGGGTGTAGTGTAACCATGTTGTCATACCATAGGCACAGCGAATATCACCAACTTCGACTGTGTAGCATGACAAATTAACAACACATGTTAAAGTTGTCATGTTACAAATGTCGAAGTGGGTTACAAGAATATTAACCGTTTGCATTAATATATGACAACATGTAACCTAAACTGACACCTATAATTTAATTTACTTTTTTTGTTATTCTTAATAAAATATTGAGTGATTTGGGAAATCACTCAATACTAAACAACTAAGTTAATTCTCATAAGTAGTATATAAGACAGAACAATTATTGAATAAAATTAGACTATTATTAACAACTGAATGGCACTTGTCCTTATTTGTAGTAATATTCTCAAAATCTTTTGGCAGTTCTTTTGAACGCCTATTAATAAGCTGAAACCCTTTGCTGGATAAATATAATTAAGGGCTATAGGAAAAATTAACTTTTACAAACTACGAGTAAGGATACATAAAACAATATCCTTCAAAATATATTTTTAAAAATTTCGTTGGAAAGTTTTTCAATAATATTATTGTTGCAACAGTCAAATTTTTGAACATAAAAAGGATGATTATTTGGTATAGCAACCAATGCGGTTTAATTTACATTATAAGCGATGCACCTATTGAATAATTTAACTGATGAAATAGTTCAGGTATATACAAATAAAAAACGAAATTATGTTATTTTCCAGTGCATAACAAATAAGTCCAAATATTGCTAAATATTTTCTGCGACTCCAAATCACTAATAGAAATAATAATAAATTTTCGGTATTGTAGGGTAAACTGCTTTTTAATTCTGAATTTCAATAGATATTTTCTGAAATTCAATTGATATTTTCTGAAATACATTTGATAATTTCTGAAATACATTTGATGTTTTCTGAAATATATTTGATACTTTCTGAAATACGTTTGATGTTTTCTGAAATACATTTGATACTTTCTGAAATACAATTGGAAAAGGTGTAGTTGTTTACACATCTCCCCGGTGATCGACCTCAATTGATTTTTTTTTTTTTGTTAATAACTAGGTCGTTTAGCATTATTTGGTTCTGATGTTGGTGAATTTTTATATTATTACCACAATGACCACAATAACAACAAGTACAGCTACGACAAAATTACAAAATTTAGAATAACAAGAATAATACAGAAACATCATATTTTTCATTTTTTTTTACTCTTTCAGTGATTTCTCGGGATTTTAATTAATTTAGAAATAGAAACCTTCCCATGATTTTGATGAATTATTCTCACTAGCTGACAGATTGATGGCCTGATCGTGATTTCCACAGACGGACAGACGGACATCGCTTTATAAACTCCGCTTGTTATGATGATCACGAATATATATATATTTTGTTGTGTTCAGATTTTTTTCTAATTATTACAAACGGAATGACAAACTTATATATACCCACTGCACCCTGGAGTGGAGGGTATAAAAAAAACTGGATAAATCTGGCCATTACACAAAAAATAAGAACATTTTTTTAATGTACACTTATTTTAAAAGTACCTTTTTTAAAACAGTTTAAGACGCAGGTGGAGGGTATTTAAATTAATTTATACCCTCCACTCCAGTGTGCAGAGGGTATATATAAGTTTGCCATTCCGTTTGTAATAATTAGAAAAAAAATTTTGGACCCCATAAAATATATTTATTTGTGATCCTTATAACAACCGGAGTTGATATAGCGATGTCCGTCTGTCCGTCTGTGGAAATCACGATGACGGCATCAATCGGGCAGGTAGGGTGCTCGTTGATATAAAAAATGATTCATTAACGTCCTGAAAAGTTTGCTATTGAAAATCGTCCAAAGCGGTCGATTAGGGCCCGAGATTTGAATGAAGAACTAAAAAAAGTCTTGAAAAAATATAATTTACTATGTTGTTCTTGTCACGATCACGCCCTGAATAGTGCAGCTACAGTGATCATTTTTAGTGAGAATGATTCACCAAATTCATGGGAAGATTCCTATTTCAAAAATCATTAAAATCGGTTGAACAGGTCCAGGGAAATCTCTGAAAAACTAAAAAAAAAAAATGAAAATTATGATGTTTCTATATTGTTCTTTTTGTTATTCCAAATGTTGTGTTGTTGTCATAGCTGGACTTGTTGTTTTTGTGGTCGTTGTGGTAATAATATAATAAAAACTAACCCTTTGTACATATTTTTATTAACTCTGGTAGAAAAATTTAAAAGTTTCCATTGTTTTGGCATCACTCTAAAAATTTGTTAGATCATTTCTGTTATTGCCACGAGCCTGCCTGCAAAATTTCAGATCGAATGGCTCACGGGAAATTGGTTAAAATCGATCCAAAATTTTTTCGACAAGCAGACACTTCGTGTTAATATAAAGGGAGTAAAAATTCACCAACATCTAAAGCAAATAATGCTAAAATACCTAGTTGTTAATAAAAGAAAACAATGTAAATATAGCAAAAAAAAAAATTTTATCTATAAATTTATTTATAAATTTATATAAACATACTAGCTCGACCCGGCAAACGTTGTTTTGCCCTCAATGAATTTTTTATTTTAGTCAGAATCTGTATATACATACCTATATAAAAAAACGTTTTTGCATTTGTTAATATTAATTGAAAACTGTTAAAGAAAATCCATGTTTTATTTATGAAAATGAAAATAAATATTTATTGCAACATACATATAATAATGACCAATATATGTCTATTATTGTAATTCTAAAAAGAATTAACAATATTTTTAGCTTCATTATTCTGGCAGTAAATGAAAACATTTGCTGGCTTTCCGACACAGGGACATGCCACATATAGTTGCTCATGGGAAAACAACTGTTTTCGAGGTCCAAACCACATATTTGCAATGATTGTTCTTGAGATTTATTAATGGTCATGGCAAAGCCCAATCTGATCGGAAATTGTAATCTTTTGAATATTACCGGTGTGTCGGTAGGAATCATAGGAATTCTTGGCAGCAAAACATGTTTTCCTTAAAACTTTCCTTTGAGAATTGTGGCCTCAATAACATTGGGCATTATTCTCTCAACAATTAACTTGGTTCCATTACATATTCTCGGAGCGTTGAGGTTACGTAGCAAAATTATTGGAGAACCAACTTTTAATTTTAATAAATGTGGCGGTAGACCGGGCACATCAAGTGAATTCAAAAAATTCTGTTGGAGAATTGACTGCTTCATTTTCTTTAACAACACTATCCATAGATTTGAAAGAAGACGTTTCGGAATCAATCAAGTCCTGAATAACAACATGTTATCGACATCGACATTGTTGCGGCTAAAATAGCTCTTTCACCTAACCACACACAGAAAACTGATTCGTTGTGGCTACCAAGTTTATTGCCAACCAAATTGCGATGAAGCAAATATCCGAATTTTGAGTCCATGACAATTACAATTCTATCGTCTTTACAGTAAATATTTTATCACAATAGAAAATGAAATATGGCCATAAAATTTATATTAATACAATCGAAAATACAGTTGTTAAACTTTAGAACAATTCCGTTTGTAATTTTTTTTTCTGTGTGCAATCATATTTACGATATTGATTTTGAATGCCGAGGAATACATTTTCAATTAATTCATCGCGTGACGATATAAATTGACAAAAATCTTGTGGATAGTTTAATAGTTTGACTGGTTGGGTTAATATTGATTTTACCTTTACCAAGATCGAGTAGTTGTTTTCAAAATTGGTCAGCCATTTGATCATTTTGTAATCGTACTCGCATGTTTGTTGTTAATTTTATAGTTTGAACGCTACTCCATAATGTTGATGATTTTCAGCAGGCATTTATTTCGTCAGCATAGGTTGATTTTGGTATGACTGGCAATGTTTGACGAAGATCTCCAGATAATAAAATAAGAGCTCCACCAAAAAGTCTTTCATTGCCTTTCAAATCTTTTAAAGTTCGATGTAATGCTTCTAAGGAATGTTTGTGAACCATGGTACATTCATCCCAAATAATAATACTGCATTTTTGCAGAACTTTTGCCATACCGGAATGTTTTTTGATATTACAGACGATGATTTGAGAGCTGAATGAGCTGTACGACCACCATGCAATAATGTTGCGGCTATTCTGGACGAAGCAATAGCCAATGCAATTTTTCCTTACATTTTGGTTAGAATGTTTATATATAAAAACTTTTGTGAATTTTGTAACTTATAAAATTTAAATAAATTTGACAACTCATTATTTTTTGAACGCCAGCGCCGTCTACCGGGTCCAACAAAAAATTTTTGGCATCATCTAACATCCTGAATAATAACATTAATATTATCGACATCGAAATTTTTTGCGGTTTAAATAGTTCTTTCACTTAACCAAGTAGTTGTTTTGAAAACTGGTCAGCCGTTGGAGAGCTCCACCAAAAAGTCTTTCATTGCCTTTCAAATCTTTTAAAGTTCTATGTAGTGCTTCTAAGGAATGTTTGTAAGCCATGTTATATTCATCCCAAATAATAATATTGCATTTTTGCAGAACTTTTGCCATACCGGAATGTTTTTTTAACGGTGATTTGAGTGCTGAATGAGCTGTACGACCACCATGCAATAATGTTGCGGCTATTCCGGACAAAGTAATAGCCAATGCAATTTTTCCTTCCTTTTTAGTTAGAATATCTTATATATAAAAACGTTTGTGAATTTTGGAACTTATAAAATTTAAATAAATTTGACAACTCATTATTTTTCGAACGCCAGCGCCATCTACCGGGTCCAACAAAAAAATTTTTGGCATCATCTAACATACATATATGTACATTCTTAGTTTCAGTAAAATCGCACCGTAAATAAGAATATTCGAAATGACTTTACCCCAGCGCCATCTATCGGGTCCATTTATACATACAAAAATTTCCTATGATAAAACATACATACATTCTGAATTGTAGTCAAATCGCACTAAATAAAAAAAATAAAAAAAAACAAAAAATGAGGAGTTTAACTTCTTATATACATATAAAATTCTCGTGTCGCGGTCTCTGTAATTAAACTCCTCCGAAACGGCTTGACCGATTCTCATGAAATTTTGTGTGGATATTGGGTAGGTCTCAGAAACATACAACAGGTATTTTTTTTTTTGATATCTCAAGTGGGCGTGGCACTTATGGCTATCATAGTACTCCAGATATCTGATTTTAAAAGTTCTCTTTGTATGGGGGGTACCCCTCCCAGTGGCCATATCAAAAAAAAAAAAAAAATAAACGTTGTCCGATTCTCAGACCTATCCAATATGCGCACAAAATTTCATGAGAATCGGTCGAGCCGTTTCGGCGGAATTTTATCACAAACACTGCGACAGAAGAATTTTATATATAAGATTAAATAATACAAATAATATACATATATTATATATGTATATCCATAACAACTGCACGTTAGAAATAAGTCGGTATATTATTTTATTTACATAACATTCTGCAATATTTTGTTGTGGAGAAAATACATTTCTTTTGCATTAACAGAGTGTCAGCGTGACTATGCCACAGTAGATGGCGCCACAATTTTTGTTTGTTATAATTAGCTTTACAATAGTTATTTCTGTTTTAACATGAATGTTAATATTTTCAACTGGATATCATACAGAACAATGTTAAGAGTATACACGGGCTGGTCTTTTATTTCATACGTATTTTCATTATTCTTTTACAAATATGAACATAAGTTAGGCATATTAACTTTTTGTTGTCTTTACAAAATAGAGTTACCGAGTTCATCAATGAGTTTTTTGCTTTCAAAACAGTTCTACATAGTTATATAGAATTATTATTCTGCTTTACCTACAAAATATCTGATTGCGATTACATCTAATTTTTAAAAATTGTTTATAATTACTAAAGCATTATTATTCACATAAATACAAAATTGCACTTTTTAAATTTTTCATTCAAATTTAAGAAAATATCAATTCTAAAAACTGGAATTAAAAATTTCCAATTATAAATTTCAATTAATTGGATTTCAGAAAATCATATCAAAACGTCGGAAATTATAATTTTAAATTTAGAAGACATCAATTGCATCTTTAATATATAAATTTTATTCGTTAAACACAAATTGAAATTCCAAAAAAAGAAACACCAAATACCTATGCTTACATTTAAAAAATTTTTACATTTAAAAAAATCTTGACATTCAGGAGAAATTAAT
The DNA here is from genome assembly GCA_963682025.1 of Cordilura impudica. Taxonomy (NCBI): domain Eukaryota; kingdom Metazoa; phylum Arthropoda; class Insecta; order Diptera; family Scathophagidae; genus Cordilura; species Cordilura impudica. The sequence goes on along the minus strand of OY821522.1, from coordinate 15,560,993 downwards.
AGCTTTTCGGTCCGCGATTCAGTAACTTCTTTTAACGATAGTCGAATCGTTAAAAAAAGAAAATTGCAAAATTATCAGTAAAATTTTTAAACGATATTCGCTATTGTTAAAGTCAGCTGTTGTTGTTATCTAAACGACAACTATTTTTGTGTTGTTTATTCAATCGATAAAAACTTAAATTTTTAGGTTGAAATGTCGTCATACATAAATAAAAATCATAAAATAGTGAAAATATTTTGCTTTAATTAAAAAACTTTTTTATATAAATAAAAAAATTAAATAGCATATTCAATTCATTATTTCATTTTCAAATAAATACACAGAAATATTAGTAAAAAATATAGATATTAAACATAAACATAAAATCATCATGTCAAAAACGAAGTAATTTGTTTTTTTCTATTCTTCTTTGTGTTTTTCGCTTATTTTGACAGAGATGCCACTCGTTTACAATTTAAATAAATAGAAAAATAGATTTGTCGACTGTCGTTAAGATGTATGTACTTAGTGAATCACTTAATCCTTAGTGCAAACAACAATAGCTGTCGATATATTTTGCGATTGTCGGATCGTTGAAATTTACAGAATCACACTACAGAAAACATTAATTTAAATTCAATGAATTTTAGAAAACGTCAAATGATATTTAAGAATTGCGAACAAAAAAACTGTTACATAAATAAACGCAATTGGATGAGAATGTTATTTTTTATATATAAATTTTCACAATTTTTTTTGGATGAAAGTTTGAAGTTTTTCTGAAAATAAAGAGAACAAATTATTTTATTTAAAATGTTTGGGACATTTGGTTTTTAGCGTGTGGCATCCCTAATTTGAATATTTATTATTATAAATTTATTCTCTATGTTTTCCAAATATGGCAATATTTTAATAAAAAAATTGAGAGAGTTTTTTTTTTGTTATTATTTTGTTACTCCATTCGACCTATATGGCCGCAATGAAGAAATATTTGGCCAGTTAAAAGAAACTATACAGCCATCTCTAATTAGCACGATTTAATGCATATAGCCACCCTACACAACCATTACCTTTGCAATGGAGGTTAGGGCGAGCTATTTAATTAGCAAAAACTAAATTAAAATTAAAATTAAAAATTAAAAATTAAAAATGAAAACGAAAAATGAAAAATGAAAAACGAAAACGAAATATAAAAAATAAAAAATAAAAAATAAAAAGTTAAAAATAAAAAATAAAAAATAAAAAATAAAAAATAAAAAATAAAAAATTAAAAATGAAAAATAAAAATAAATGAAAAACTAAAAATTAAAAATTAACCAGTTAAAATAATAAATAATAATAAATATTTTTATATTAGAAGAGCACCTGCAGTTGTTTGCTATGTGTGATACATAGATGACGCTTTCTGTTTGATTTAAAAAAAGTGCCATAAAAAATCTTTAATTACTAGATGTTTACATATCTCCACTGAAATCGGACTCACATGATTTTTTTTACATATGATAATTTGGATCTTATGGCAATTTAAGTCGATCTCATAGGGGTCATTTGTACGGACACTAAGGTCTGAACATCAAACAATTTTCACCAATTTCAATAGAGTTCTTCCTATGGCTGATAGAAGCTTACATATCAAATTTCAGCAAAATATATTCATAATTACGATTTGTACACACAGACGGACGGATGCACGGGCATCGCTAAATCGACTCAGAAACTGATTCAAATATCTTTTGTAGTTACAAAGATAAGCATAAAGTCATTATACCATGATCAAATAGTGGTATATGGTATAAAAATGAGATCCTTTTCGTGGGCGGATTACCATATTTCATCTAAAATATTATTTGTTAACTTCAACTTGCCATAATTTTCATAATGAACCAAAAAAAAATTAAAATTCTGCTACGGAGAGTACTTCATAATTAAATAGACTTTTAAACTTGCTTTACTTTTTATGAGCGGACAATTATTAAAGTGATAACAATCCCCTCACGATGCTACTGGACAATATATTAAATTATTACCTTCTTGGAGTACTATAATAATGTATATTATAGTCTGTTTTTGATAGTTATTCGAGGATTGTATTTTTTTTTTTTATGTGTAAACATCTATACGCGCAGGGGGGTAAATTTCTATTTCACAATACAATCGCAAAAACAGCGTAACACATCGGTGTGAGCTGAAGTGTAAATCGGTGTGACTTTATCTGATTGTATTTGTGAAAAAATTATGATATGTTCTTTTCTAAACATGTTCCAATTGTCTTTCAAAAAACATCAATTGTATTTCAGAAAACATCAATTGTATTTCAGAAACCATCAATATAATTTCAGAAAACATCATTTGAATTTCAGAAAACATCATTTGAATTCCAGAAAACATAAATAGAATTTCAGAAAACATCAATATAATTTCAGAAAACATCAATTGTATTTCAGAAACCATCAATATAATTTCAGAAAACATCATTTGAATTTCAGAAAACATAAATAGAATTTCAGAAAACATCAATATAATTTCAGAAAACATCAATTGTATTTCAGAAACCATCAATATAATATCAGAAAACATCAATTGTATTTCAGAAAACATCAATAGAATTTCAGAAAACATCAATTGAATTTCAAAAAGCATCATTTGAATTATATTATATTATATTATATTATATTATATTATATTATATTATATTATATTATATTATATTATATTATATTATATTATATTATATTATATTATATTATATTATATTATATTATATTATATTATATTATATTATATTATATTATATTATATTATATTATATTATATTATATTATATTATATTATTTATATTATATTATATTATATTATATTATATTATATTATATTATATTATATTATATTATATTATATTATATTATATTATATTATATTATATTATATTATATTATATTATATTATATTATATTATATTATATTATATTATATTATATTATATTATATTATATTATATTATATTATATTATATTATATTATATTATATTATATTATATTATATTATATTATATTATATTATATTATATTATATTATATTATATTATATTATATTATATTATATTATATTATATTATATTATATTATATTATATTATATTATATTATATTATATTATATTATATTATATTATATTATATTATATTATATTATATTATATTATATTATATTATATTATATTATATTATATTATATTATATTATATTATATTATATTATATTATATTATATTATATTATATTATATTATATTATATTATATTATATTATATTATATTATATTATATTATATTATATTATATTATATTATATTATATTATATTATATTATATTATATTATATTATATTATATTATATTATATTATATTATATTATATTATATTATATTATATTATATTATATTATATATTATATTATATTATATTATATTATATTATATTATATTATATTATATTATATTATATTATATTATATTATATTATATTATATTATATTATATTATATTATATTATATTATATTATATTATATTATATTATATTATATTATATTATATTATATTATATTATATTATATTATATTATATTATATTATATTATATTATATTATATTATATTATATTATATTATATTATATTATATTATATTATATTATATTATATTATATTATATTATATTATATTATATTATATTATATTATATTATATTATATTATATTATATTATATTATATTATATTATATTATATTATATTATATTATATTATATTATATTATATTATATTATATTATATTATATTATATTATATTATATTATATTATATTATATTATATTATATTATATTATATTATATTATATTATATTATATTATATTATATTATATTATATTATATTATATTATATTATATTATATTATATTATATTATATTATATTATATTATATTATATTATATTATAATTATATTATATTATATTATATTATATTATATTATATTATATTATATTATATTATATTATATTATATTATATTATATTATATTATATTATATTATATTATATTATATTATATTATATTATATTATATTATATTATATTATATTATATTATATTATATTATATTATATTATATTATATTATATTATATTATATTATATTATATTATATTATATTATATTATATTATATTATATTATATTATATTATATTATATTATATTATATTATATTATATTATATTATATTATATTATATTATATTATATTATATTATATTATATTATATTATATTATATTATATTATATTATATTATATTATATTATATTATATTATATTATATTATATTATATTATATTATATTATATTATATTATATTATATTATATTATATTATATTATATTATATTATATTATATTATATTATATTATATTATATTATATTATATTATATTATATTATATTATATTATATTATATTATATTATATTATATTATATTATATTATATTATATTATATTATATTATATTATATTATATTATATTATATTATATTATATTATATTATATTATATTATATTATATTATATTATATTATATTATATTATATTATATTATATTATATTATATTATATTATATTATATTATATTATATTATATTATATTATATTATATTATATTATATTATATTATATTATATTATATTATATTATATTATATTATATTATATTATATTATATTATATTATATTATATTATATTATATTGTATTATATTATATTATATTATATTATATTATATTATATTATATTATATTATATTATATTATATTATATTATATTATATTATATTATATTATATTATATTATATTATATTATATTATATTATATTATATTATATTATATTATACTAGCTGGACCCGGCAAACGTTGTTTTGCCCTCAATGAATTTTTTATTTTAGTTAGAATCTGTATATACATACCTATATAAAAAAACGTTTTTGCATTTGTTAATATTAATTGAAAACTGTTAAAGAAAATCCGTGTTTTATTTATGAAAATGAAAATAAATATTTATTGCAACATACATATAATAATGACCAATATATTTCTATTATTGTAATTCTAAAAAGAATGAACAATATTTTTAGCTTCATTATTCTGGCAGTAAATAAAAACATTTGCTGGCTTTCCGACACAGGGACATGCCACATATAGTTGCTCATGGGAAAACAACTGTTTTCGAGGTCCAAACCACATATTTGCAATGATTGTTCTTGAGATTTATTAATGGTCATGGCAAAGCCCAATCTGATCGGAAATTGTAATCTTTTGAATATTATCGGTGTGTCGGTAGGAATCATAGGAATTCTTGGCAGCAAAACATGTTTTCCTTAAAACTTTCCTTTGAGAATTGTGGCCTCAATAACATTGGGCATTATTCTCTCAACAATTAACTTGGTTCCATTACATATTATCGGAGCGTTGAGGTTACGTAGCAAAATTATTGGAGAACCAACTTTTAATTTTAATAAATGTGGCGGTAGACCGGGCACATCAAGTGAATTCAAAAAATTCTGTTGGAGAATTGACTGCTTCATTTTCTTTAACAACACTATCCATAGATTTGAAAGAAGACGTTTCGGAATCAATCAAGTCCTGAATAACAACATGTTATCGACATCGACATTGTTGCGGCTAAAATAGCTCTTTCACCTAACCACACACAGAAAACTGATTCGTTGTGGCTACCAAGTTTATTGCCAACCAAATTGCGATGAAGCAAATATCCGAATTTTGAGTCCATGACAATTACAATTCTATCGTCTTTACAGTAAATATTTTATCACAATAGAAAATGAAATATGGCTATAAAATTTATATTAATACAATCGAAAATACAGTTGTTAAACTTTAGAACAATTCCGTTTGTAATTTTTTTTTCTGTGTGCAATCATATTTACGATATTGATTTTGAATGCCGAGGAATACATTTTCAATTAATTCATCGCGTGACGATATAAATTGACAAAAATCTTGTGGATAGTTTAATAGTTTGACTGGTTGGGTTAATATTGATTTTACCTTTACCAAGATCGAGTAGTTGTTTTCAAAATTGGTCAGCCATTTGATCATTTTGTAATCGTACTCGCATGTTTGTTGTTAATTTTATAGTTTGAACGCTACTCCATAATGTTGATGATTTTCAGCAGGCATTTATTTCGTCAGCATAGGTTGATTTTGGTATGACTGGCAATGTTTGACGAAGATCTCCAGATAATAAAATAAGAGCTCCACCAAAAAGTCTTTCATTGCCTTTCAAATCTTTTAAAGTTCGATGTAATGCTTCTAAGGAATGTTTGTGAACCATGGTACATTCATCCCAAATAATAATACTGCATTTTTGCAGAACTTTTGCCATACCGGAATGTTTTTTGATATTACAGACGATGATTTGAGAGCTGAATGAGCTGTACGACCACCATGCAATAATGTTGCGGCTATTCTGGACGAAGCAATAGCCAATGCAATTTTTCCTTACATTTTGGTTAGAATGTTTATATATAAAAACTTTTGTGAATTTTGTAACTTATAAAATTTAAATAAATTTGACAACTCATTATTTTTTGAACGCCAGCGCCGTCTACCGGGTCCAACAAAAAATTTTTGGCATCATCTAACATCCTGAATAATAACATTAATATTATCGACATCGAAATTTTTTGCGGTTTAAATAGTTCTTTCACTTAACCAAGTAGTTGTTTTGAAAACTGGTCAGCCGTTGGATCATGGATAATAAAATGAGAGCTCCACCAAAAAGTCTTTCATTGCCTTTCAAATCTTTTAAAGTTCTATGTAGTGCTTCTAAGGAATGTTTGTAAGCCATGTTATATTCATCCCAAATAATAATATTGCATTTTTGCAGAACTTTTGCCATACCGGAATGTTTTTTTAACGGTGATTTGAGTGCTGAATGAGCTGTACGACCACCATGCAATAATGTTGCGGCTATTCCGGACAAAGCAATAGCCAATGCAATTTTTCCTTCCTTTTTAGTTAGAATATCTTATATATAAAAACGTTTGTGAATTTTGGAACTTATAAAATTTAAATAAATTTGACAACTCATTATTTTTCGAACGCCAGCGCCATCTACCGGGTCCAACAAAAAAATTTTTGGCATCATCTAACATACATATATGTACATTCTTAGTTTCAGTAAAATCGCACCGTAAATAAGAATATTCGAAATGACTTTACCCCAGCGCCATCTATCGGGTCCATTTATACATACAAAAATTTCCTATGATAAAACATACATACATTCTGAATTGTAGTCAAATCGCACTAAATAAAAAAAATAAAAAAAAACAAAAAATGAGGAGTTTAACTTCTTATATACATATAAAATTCTCGTGTCGCGGTCTCTGTAATTAAACTCCTCCGAAACGGCTTGACCGATTCTCATGAAATTTTGTGTGGATATTGGGTAGGTCTCAGAAACATACAACAGGTATTTTTTTTTTGATATCTCAAGTGGGCGTGGCACTTATGGCTATCATAGTACTCCAGATATCTGATTTTAAAAGTTCTCTTTGTATGGGGGGTACCCCTCCCAGTGGCCATATCAAAAAAAAAAATAAACGTTGTCCGATTCTCAGACCTATCCAATATGCGCACAAAATTTCATGAGAATCGGTCGAGCCGTTTCGGCGGAATTTTACCACAAACACTGCGACAGAAGAATTTTATATATAAGATTAAATAATACAAATAATATACATATATTATATATGTATATCCATAACAACTGCACGTTAGAAATAAGTCGGTATATTATTTTATTTACATAAAATTCTGCAATATTTTGTTGTGGAGAAAATACATTTCTTTTGCATTAACAGAGTGTCAGCGTGACTATGCCACAGTAGATGGCGCCACAATTTTTGTTTGTTATAATTAGCTTTACAATAGTTATTTCTGTTTTAACATGAATGTTAATATTTTCAACTGGATATCATACAGAACAATGTTAAGAGTATACACGGGCTGGTCTTTTATTTCATACGTATTTTCATTATTCTTTTACAAATATGAACATAAGTTAGGCATATTAACTTTTTGTTGTCTTTACAAAATAGAGTTACCGAGTTCATCAATGAGTTTTTTGCTTTCAAAACAGTTCTACATAGTTATATAGAATTATTATTCTGCTTTGCCTACAAAATATCTGATTGCGATTACATCTAATTTTTAAAAATTGTTTATAATTACTAAAGCATTATTATTCACATAAATACAAAATTGCACTTTTTAAATTTTTCATTCAAATTTAAGAAAATATCAATTCTAAAAACTGGAATTAAAAATTTCCAATTATAAATTTCAATTAATTGAATTTCAGAAAATCATATCAAAACGTCGGAAATTATAATTTTAAATTTAGAAGACATCAATTGCATCTTTAATATATAAATTTTATTCGTTAAACACAAATTGAAATTCCAAAAAAAGAAACAAAAAATACCTATGTTTACATTTAAAAAATTTTTACATTTAAAAAAATCTTGACATTCAGGAGAAATTAATAGCTTTTAGGTCCGCGATTCAGTAACTTCTTTTAACGATAGTCGAATCGTTAAAAAAAGAAAATTGCAAAATTATCAGTAAATTTTTTAAACGATATTCGCTATTGTTAAAGTCAGCTGTTGTTGTTATCTAAACGACAACTATTTTTGTGTTGTTTATTCAATCGATAAAAACTTAAATTTTTAGGTTGAAATGTCGTCATACATAAATAAAAATCATAAAATAGTGAAAATATTTTGCTTTAATTAAAAAACTTTTTTATATAAATAAAAAAATTAAATAGCATATTCAATTAATTCATTATTTCATTTTCAAATAAATACACAGAAATATTAGTAAAAAATATAGATATTAAACATAAACATAAAATCATCATGTCAAAAACGAAGTAATTTGTTTTTTTCTATTCTTCTTTGTGTTTTTCGCTTATTTTGACAGAGATGCCACTCGTTTACAATTTAAATAAATAGAAAAATAGATTTGTCGACTGTCGTTAAGATGTATGTACTTAGTGAATCACTTAATCCTTAGTGCAAACAACAATAGCTGTCGATATATTTTGCGATTGTCGGATCGTTGAAATTTACAGAATCACACTACAGAAAACATTAATTTAAATTCAATGAATTTTAGAAAACGTCAAATGATATTTAAGAATTGCGAACAAAAAAACTGTTACATAAATAAACGCAATTGGATGAGAATGTTATTTTTTATATATAAATTTTCACAATTTTTTTTGGATGAAAGTTTGAAGTTTTTCTGAAAATAAAGAGAACAAATTATTTTATTTAAAATGTTTGGGACATTTGGTTTTTAGCGTGTGGCATCCCTAATTTGAATATTTATTATTATAAATTTATTCTCTATGTTTTCCAAATATGGCAATATTTTAATAAAAAAATTGAGAGAGTTTTTTTTTTGTTATTATTTTGTTACTCCATCCGACCTATATGGCCGCAATGAAGAAATATTTGGCCAGTTAAAAGAAACTATACAGCCATCTCTAATTAGCACGATTTAATGCATATAGCCACCCTACACAACCATTACCTTTGCAATGGAGGTTAGGGCGAGCTATTTAATTAGCAAAAACTAAATTAAACGACAAGTTATGTCATATAACCGGAAACGCATGCATATAAGTATATAAACGAAATGCATGCCGATCAGCAACCACGATGACCAAAAAGCAAACACCGAAATAAATCCGAAATAATAGAAAAGACGAAAACCAACCCAAAGAATTTGCTGAAATAATTTGGTATTAAGTTTAACAAATTGTTTACTTTTTCATTTACATTTATTATCAAGAGTCAAACCGAGGTGGAGGGTATCAAAGATTCGGCACAGCCGAATTTAACACTCTTACTTGTTTTTTTTAATTTAAATTTTACATTATTTAAAAAAAGACTGGATAAACGTATAGAAATTTTGTTTATTGAATATGGTTTAGCCAGTCTATACTTCACTTTTTCTATGGTTCGTATTTCCAAATAACTCTTTGACAAAAGAATCTCAGCCGTATTTCGACCACTGGGCGATCACTAGTAGAATATAGATATACATATACATATACATAATTTCTAATTTTTAATTTTAAATTTTTAATTTTTATTTTCAATTTTTAATTTTAATTTAAAACTTTTATTTTTAATTTTTAATTTTAAATTTTAAATTTTAAATTTTAAATTTTAAATTTTAAATTTTAAATTTTAAATTTTAAATTTTAAATTTTAAATTTTAAATTTTAAATTTTAAATTTTAAATTTTAAATTTTAAATTTTAAATTTTAAATTTTAAATTTTAAATTTTAAATTTTAAATTTTTAATTTTTAAGTTTTAATTTTTAATTTTTAAATTATAATTTTAATTTTTAATTTTTAGTTTTTAGTTTTTAGTTTTTAGTTTTTAGTTTTTAATTTTAAATTTTTGTTTTTAATTTTTAATTTTTATTTTTTAATTTTTAATTTTTAATTTTTAATTTTTAATTTTTAATTTTTAATTTTTAATTTTTAATTTTTAATTTTTAATTTTTAATTTTTAATTTTTAATTTTTAATTTTTAATTTTTAATTTTTAATTTTTAATTTTTAATTTTTCATTTTTAATTTTTAATTTTTAATTTTTAATTTTTAATTTTTAATTTTTAATTTTTAATTTTTAATTTTTAATTTTTAATTTTTAATTTTTAATTTTTAATTTTTAATTTTTAATTTTTAATTTTTAATTTTTAATTTTTAATTTTTAATTTTTAATTTTTAATTTTTAATTTTTAATTTTTAATTTTTAATTTTTAATTTTAAAATTTTTAATTTTTAATTTTTAATTTTTAATTTTTAATTTTTAATTTTTAATTTTTAATTTTTAATTTTTAATTTTTAATTTTTAATTTTTAATTTTTAATTTTTAATTTTTAATTTTTAATTTTTAATTTTTAATTTTTAATTTTTAATTTTTAATTTTTAATTTTTAATTTTTAATTTTTAATTTTTAATTTTTAATTTTTAATTTTTAATTTTTAATTTTTAATTTTTAATTTTTAATTTTTAATTTTTAATTTTTAATTTTTAATTTTTAATTTTTAATTTTTAATTTTTAATTTTTAATTTTTAATTTTTAATTTTTAATTTTTAATTTTTAATTTTTAATTTTTAATTTTTAATTTTTAATTTTTAATTTTTAATTATTAATTTTTAATTTTTAATTTTTAATTTTTAATTTTTAATTTTTAATTTTTAATTTTTAATTTTTAATTTTTAATTATTAATTTTGAATTTTGAATTTTAATTTTTTTATTTTTAATGTTTAATTTTTAATTCTTAATTTTTGAAATTTAATTCTTAATTTTTAATTTTTACTTTTTAATTTTAAATTTTTATTTTTTAATTTTTAATTTTTAATGTTTAATTTTTTATTTTTATAAATAGATATTGTTTTTAGTGATTTTTCTTCCTATTTTACATGCCCAAAATACGAAGAAGTCCGGTATCGGGAAAAATTCTCAGATTTATATTTCTGAATTCCGAATCCCGGGAGTAAAAAAAAACAATTCCCGTTTAGCATAAATAAATTTCCAATGCGAATATGACTTTTTGTTGGCATATAAAAAACCATCATCCACAAAGTCAGAAAAAGTTTGTTGTTGCGCTTTTAATTTTTAACATATGAAATTATTTTTTTCACACAGTTTGTTTGTCAAGTAAAATATTTCTGGAAAAATTTTTTTGACTTTAAATATATGGAACTTAAAAATAAATAAGTTTTTTTTTGCTGTAGAAAACAATGTTGCCATGTTCCAAATAAAAATGAAAAATAATGTGTTTTTTTAAAGAGCTTTTTAAAGTTTAGTATGTTATGCATTGCATATTTAAAAATATGAATAGTATATAAATAACGTTTTAAAGTCGGTGCGAAGTATGTGAATACTAAAATTGATGTACAGGAAAAGAGGTGCATTTCAAAGGTTTAGCTGTGCTGAACTGTTGGAATAAGAATAGCAATACAATAATATTGACAACAACAGTCGATAACATTAAATAACGGTGTTCGATGGAAATTAAATATAACTTGCCTGACGTATAGTGACTGAAACTTGGTAACGTTGTGGTAGTTGTTCTTGAATAACCACCGCTCGGGTTACCAGTCGCAGTTGTACTATTTGTCGAATCGAAGTAAATGTTACCGCTTTTGGTATTACCACAGCTACCAGTGGGCAATAATATCATTGAGGTTGGGTTTATAGTATTTTGAGCATGATCTTGATGTGAATCAAGATGCTGGAGTTGAGGCTGAGCATTATTTTTATGACTTGGAGATCTATTGATTATATTAATCTCACTGCTGAGATTTTGTGTGGATTCTGCAGGTGTCGATGGTAACGCCTTGTTAGTTGAACCCATCGTAATAATTTCGTGTGATTCGCGTAGATGTTGGTTTCGTCGCAAATTCGTCGGCGCTGACATTGAGCCACTGGCATTATCTGTTTCCAAGATTGTTAGAGATATTTCAGCAGTGGGTGTGTCATATACGACATCAGAAGACAAGCGCGTTTCCTTTTCTATCGTATTCGCATTGTAATTATTTACAATATTTTCGATGTGGCCAATTGTTGTGTAACTGCCGTTTTCATGTGCAATGGCTGTATGATGTTGCGGTAAGTTCAAACAAAACAAATTATAAATAAAGCAACAAAGAAAATCATAATATATATATATTAAATAGGCTATGTATGTTCCTGCCAAAAATTGGAGTTGTAAATTTATAAAATTTTGCAAAAGCCACCATCTTGCCATATAAAAATCATATACAAGTATATAATGGGTATTCTAAATAGGAATTTAGCAAATCGTTGAATTATATAGGAATTGTTCATCAAAAATACTGTCTTTATGATAAAAACCATTATTATATGTATTGGAATCAAATAACGATTCATTTTAGGAAAATTTTTAATATTATCATGATAATTATATGAGATTATTATATTTTTATTGTTTTAGATTGATTTAAATACCTATTTCTATATTTATCACGTTCTATTAACGTCTGTTAAGTACACATTTGTCATGATTCCAAATATCATTACAACATTTCAACGTAGAGGGAAACTACTTTTATTTCCCAAAAAGCTTTTCAAAAAACAAAAAAGGTTTTTCAAAAAATAAAATTCAACAATGCTCTATTTGTACAATACAAAAATTGTGAAGAATTTTTCGAATTGGAATAGGTAAGGGTTCATTTCATTCCTAATAAAATTCACTTTATAACTACATATTTAAACATATACATATGTATGCGCTTAATGAAGTGCTTTTTTACCCATATGAAACAATATGCATATATGAAAATCTTAATTAAGCCATTTTCAAAAATTAAAAAAATGTAAAACCAAGAAGTTAAACATTTTTAACTGGTATCACGATTTTTTGAAGGTGTTACAAAGTTTTTGAACATTCTTTTGATATGTGCTGAATTTGACCTACAAACTTCACTACGTCAGTGGACAAGTAGGTACATAATAACTGTATCACACTGTTAACAATAATTCATTGAAAATCAGTAGTAAACATTTTTATTTATTTTATTTGTTTATATATTTATTTAATATTTAAAAAAGAATCAGATTTTCAATAACCCTAACATAATGCTACAAGTTTCTTAACATTACCGTTGTTCGAGATTTATATTATATTTATTTATGAACAACTTGTTATTTCCAATAGAGGTTTAATATTCTCTGTCTAACTTTTATAGCTTGTTACTTTAATTTCTTTGCTTGCTACTAACTAAATTGTACTCTTATATTGTTATATACAAATACTTCAAATTTATAACGGTATTTTGTTTTGTTGTTAATATTAATTTACCTTGCTCTGTAACCTTGCATTAAACTTGAAATTGAAAAGTCAACTGCCTTGCTGCAAATTTTAAACCGAAAATAAAAACTAGTACAGCCGTGCTGCTTATAACTAATAATAAATATTATCCCATATAAACTGTCAACGAGATTAAATAAGAGAAAAAAACCTTTGGATTGTAATTTAATGAACTTTTGGAAACCTGTTAACGACCTGGCATGGACCTTGAACGTGAATGTACTATTCTGTAAATTGGCTGTCTGGAAATAAAATATATTGTAGAACATTGATGACGTCTTAAGCCTTGTGTATTGGAACTTCTTTCTACTATCGGAATAGAGACATATCCACCAGCTTTACGTTTGCCTTGTCCGAAACAGAGTTGGTTGTGCTGTCTTAAAATTAACACTTTGATTGCCGTGAAATGGTTTATTACTGACGTACCCGTAACCGTATGTATAAAATCAATTTAATTTATTTATAATTATGGAAGATATTTCATTAATAATAGAAGAACAGCGAGGGCTGTTCAATAATTTGAAAATAACCGCAGAAAGGTTTGAAAGTAAACCGAGGGGACTTAAGACCCGAGGTTATGCTCAGAGTATTCTTGAAACTGTAGATGGTATATCTCAACAATTTAATGGCACCCATTACCAACTTATTAGCATAATTCACGAAAAATCCATTAAGTCAAATGATGTCCCATATTTTCTGAAGAAACCTACAACGGTTTTCAAGACTTTTTTCAAATGTTAAAGGGGAGATTACTATATATTATTTCTGATGCACAGCAACCTCACTCACCTATGTTCCATTCGAGTATATTTCATGCTTCGTCTACAAGACCAAATATAACCATACCAGCTGAACCTCGGTTGCCAAAAATTAATATACCTTATTTTCTGGTGACTATTTATCATGGATTGCATATAGAGATATGTTTATATCATTAGTACGTAACAATGCATCGTTGTCTGGATATTATAAACGAGTATCCAGCGTCTGAAGAAAATTACGAATTAGCCTGGGATGCTCTTAATAGACGATACCATAATAAGAGAAAAATTGTAAACACTCTCAATTCCCGTCTCAAATGGTACAGCCGAAAGTATACAAATTATCTTGGACATTCCGGCTTATAGTCAATAAAAATGCTCAAAGATTTGAGTTTATTATTTATTAATATTGAAAATAAATATAGAATAATAAACTCAAATCTTTGAGCATTTGTATTGACCATAAGCCGGAATATCAACAGAAACTATAGATAAAACACTGGTCGAATACCAAATTTAAAAACTTAAATTATCTTGGACACTACACGTAACTGCTTAGCTTTATTAATACATTGGGTGTTACTATGATGCTATTACTATGATGCTATTACTTATGATGCTATTATAGTTTATATAACAGTCAATCGCCTTGATACCCAAACTAGAAAAGAATGGGAACACTCCTTAAAAGCCACGATTGCGATTCCACAAATTAATGAACTTTTTGGTTTTTTGGAAACCTCGTTTAGGACTCTTGAATCAGTTGCAGAGCCAACGTATTTTACTCCGAGGGTAAAACATCAACCAACATCAAGAAATTCTTTTCGAAAAAATATTCATTTAACAACTTCAAATAATGATAGCTTGTTGCAAGAAACGACATCTATTGTACAAATGTTTCAAATTCGCTACAATGTCCTCTTCTGCCAAACGTGAACTTATGAAATCAAAAGGAATTTGTCATAATTGTCTGAACATTGGTCATTTGAGTGTCACTCAACATCTCGTTGTCATACATGCTATCAAAAACATCACACAATAATGCACAATGAATTCTCTTATCAAGGGACAAGACATTCAAATTCAGATCTAGCAGCTTCAAATAAAAAGAATACGACGCAGTCAGCAGAAAGCTCTGCTAATATAACAGTACAATGTGATACACTTGCTGAACCGCAGGTTTTATTAGCAACAGTGCGTATATATGTAAAAAAAACCTAGTGGTACCTTTTCTCTGAGAGCATTGTTAGACCATTGCGCTCAAGCTTCTTTAACCCTTTCACGCTTTTTGTTGGCTATAGGCAACATTGCTTATTTCCCCCTAAAAGACTAAGAAATACATATTTTTTCAGTGTTTTTTTTACTGTGTTATTCTTTGGTATGTTTGTTTACATATTTGAGCATGCTTGATCATGTCATTTTCTTTGTTTGATCAGTCGGAATATTTTTTTATTGCAATCGGACGCAATCTCTAATTTTTAGTGTGATTTTAAAATTTTAATAAAAACTAAAAAATTTCAAATACTTATAAAAAAAAAGTATGCAAAACAGTAAATAACAGTTAAGAGAATGTGTACAAAGTGTTTTATGTAAACAAAAATAGTTTGTTTACGCTCTGGAATTTTTTAAAGACAATGTTGTCTAAAGGCAACAGAGGTCAATAATAAACCTTTTTTAAATATTTTTTTTATGTATAAGGTATGGATCCAAAAAAAATTGTCGGTTCTTGAAATAGAAAAGATCGCGACCCTTGATATAGAAAAATCGCGAATTTCGACCGGAATAATTCCGATGACGATGAAGAGGAACATAGTGAGGATGATGGAGAGGAACCTGGTCAGGATGGTGATCTGGAAAGTTTGCTCGAAAATAGTATTCAAAGCCTCAGTGAAAGGGAGAATGAAATAGAGTTGGATTTACTTCAGCAAATTGTGGAAGAAGACGATGCTGAAAATACTATGAATAAGAGTTCAGAGATAGTTCAGGAGGTTTTTGGAAAAACAAATTGTCGATGCTTAGGTGGAGAAATATTCAGTTGGATATGAGAGATGTCTCTGGGAAACGCAAGATCAACGGAGATAAAGTCAAGCAACCAATAGACTATTTCTCATTTTTTTTGATGATGAAATATTTCAACAAATTTGCGACGAAACTAATATATACGCATTACAGACCAGTGGTGATGAACTAAAATGTGAGGTTCATGAAATTCTGAGATTCATTGGAGTACTTCTTCATCTCGGAGTTATAAAAATACCTCAAATACGAATGGCCTGGGCAAGAAATTTACGACTAACTGCAATAACAGAGTCCTTGAAGCGGAGCCGATTTGAAAAGCTGAAAACGTTCTTTCACATGAATAACAACGCCAAACAAGCCCAAAAAGGAGATCAAAACTTTGATAAGTTGCACAAAATACGTCCGTTGTTAGAAAAAATTAGAGGAAAGTGCAATGAAATCGAACAGGAGGACGACGACGAGCAAATGATATCTTCAAAGGTAAGTGTTTTGTTCAACAAAAAATTGAATGAGACGTTATATAATTTGTAAATGTTTGCTTATATTTCTAGGTCGTCACAGCGCAAAACAGCACCTTCCTAACAAACCTCAGAAGTGGGGCTTCAAAATGTTTTCAAGAGGTGGAGTATCAGGGCTCATCTACGATTTTTCTCTCTATGTTGGAGAGTGTATGTGCCAGTCATTTGGATTAGGAATTTCTTCAGATATTGTTTTACATTTGTCTGCAAATCTTCCTGAAAATCAGAATTTCAAATTGTTCGTTGATAACTGGTTTACTTCCATAAGCCTACTGAATGCTCTGAGCCAAAAGGGAATTTTGGCAGTAGGCAACATTAGCAGCAATCGTTTGGGAAAATGTAACCTGAGTCATGAAAAGGAGCTGGCTAAAAAGGGTCGAGGATCATATGATGTCAAATATGAAGCATCGTGTAATATAATTGCTTGCCGATGGTATGACAACAAAAGCGTTCAGCTGATTTCAAACTATGTTGGTGTCAATCCAGTTACACAATGTGATCGATGTCAAAAGGAAAAGAAGTACGTTACGATTCCTCGTCCAGCGATCGTAGAATGCTATAATAAACATATGGGAGGTGTTGATTTGAGTGATATGTTGTTGGAGCTCTACACCGTTCTAAAAAGTGGTACATGCGCATAGTTTACTGGTGCATAAATGTGGCAGTAGTAACTGGCTGGCTTTTATGCTGCAGAGATTTACGACTTGACAACTCATCAGCAAAGCATATGACACTTTTGAATTTTCAATCGGGCATAGCTATTGAGTTGCTTGGAGCCTCTAAGGCGGCACAAACAGCAGCTCCGCGTAAGAGAGGTCGACCGAGCTCACTTCTACCACCTCAAAGTCCACTTACAACATCTCCCATTCCATCGCCATCATTGCCATCACCGTCGACCCTATCGCCTCAAGGTGATTCATCACCAGCACTATCTGAGTGCTCTTCTCCATCATCAAAAAGATCATATGTTATGGACCCAACAAAATCATCAAGATATGATCAAACAGGTCACTGGATTGAGTGGGGCTCTAAGGGCAGATGTAGATTATGTAAGACTGGCTTCCCGAGATCGAAGTGCTCGAAATGTAATATCCATTTGTGCTTCAGACCACAAAAAAACTGCTTTGTAATATTTCATACATAATATCAATATTTTGTAACTTTTCATTATAATTTCATACAAAATGTAATAAATCAAATATTATTTCCTAAAGAATTTAAACTAATTTCAATAAAAAAAGTAAAAACCTCAAACAATTTTTATTAAAAATTACGGGGCCAATGTTGCCTATAGGCAACATTCTATAACGGACTAATCAGGATACGCAGGTCCTTGAAATTCATATGAGTGACTCCTTAGACCTCTACGAGAGCCCTTATGTACTAAAAAAATTTTAGGTCCTCTCAAAATAATTCGGACGTGAAAGTGTTAATTACGGAAATTGCTAAACAAACGTTAAAGTTACCAACATTTAAAACATATGCACAAATAAGTGGAGTTGGAGATGATAAAGGAATCATGGTACGAAAATATGCAAATTTGTTATTTCAGTCTAAAACAGAATCTAATTTCGAAATAAACTGTAGTGCTTTTGTTATGCTATCAATAACACATTATCAACCAGTTTCAGCTAATACAGATAAACTTCCAAATACTTATGCATTTCAATTAGCAGATGCAGAGTTTTTAAAACCTGGCGATATTGATTTATTACTTGGAGGAGATATCTATGGAGACATTATCCTACCAGAACAAAAAAGGTTTAAAAACAGCATTTTTCTACAATTAACTCACTTCGGCTGGATAGTGTCAGGACCTACATCAAAATTTGTTTACGGCGATAGAATAAATGTAAACATTTGTTCACTGGATGAACAATTAAAAGCCTTTTGGGTTCAAGAAGAGATTATTGAGAAACGAGCGTGGACAAAAGAAGAACTTTGTGAGCAGTATTTTAAAGCAACAATAACACGAAATAGTAATGGTCGCTACACAGTTGCTCTACCTTTTAAAAGTTTAATAAAGGGAAAATCGATTCCTACATTTAATCAGACTGATTATAACACTTTATCCCGATAAAAACATATTGAATATAAATGTAAACGAAATGGTAAGTGAGAGCTTATAAGGAAGATTGGCATATACCCTGATGAACTAGAAAAAAATTGTCATTTCTTACCACACCATGGTGTGTGGAGAGAGAGCAGTTCTACTACAAAACTAAGAGCAGTGTTTGACGGTAGTAGTAAAAGGACACAACACTTTTCATTAAATGATAAATTGGCGGCAGGTCCACCACTGCAAAATGATCTACCCACAGTTATCAACCGATGGAGAAGACTTAAAATTGGTTTCAGGTCAAATTTGGAAAAAAAAATGTTTCGACAAATCAATATAATGAGCGAACACCAGAAATATCAGCAAATATTATAACGAGATAACTCAAATAGTGATATACAAATTTATAAACTTTCTACAGTTACCTACGGGACGACTTCTGCCCCATTTCTAGCTATGAGAGTACTTCACGAACTGGCCAAAGATGAAAGGAAAAAGTATCCAATGGCATCTAAAGTTTTTCTTACTGATACTTACGTCGATGACGTAATCTCTGGAGCTGATAACTGGAACGAAGCAATTGACTTACAAAAACAATTATGTAATATGTTAAATGAGGGTGGTTTTACATAACGAAAGTGGACTTCGAATAGTGAGGAACTCATGAACACTATACCGTTTGAATACCGAGAATTAAAAAATAATTTCGAAATAGATAAAAGAGACAGTCTTAAGGCTCTCGGTCTAGAATGGTGTACGAACACAGATACATTTTATTTTAAAATTAATTTTGAGCGTAGTGATGAAGTTACCAAGAGATCTATACTATCAGATGCTGCAAAACTCTATGAGCCCTTGGGCTGTCTTTCGCCTTCAACAGTAAAAGCAAAAATAATGTTTCAAAAACTCTGGTTGCTAGGAGTAGATTGGAATGATCCACTTCCGGAAACCTTAGTGTCTGAGTGGTTACAATACATGCAAAATTTAAAGAATCTAGAACTGGTTCACATGGATTTAGTGATTCGTCGACGGCAGCATATGCAGCCGCTGTTTATGTTAAAGCGATTTATGAAAACGGATGTTCTTTAGTAACTCTTCTCCAAGCAAAAACAAAAGTAAGCCCTTTGAAAAGATTATCTGTACCAAGACTGATTATGTAGCGCTACACTTTTAGTTAAATTACTACACAAAGTACTTGAACATGAAATTGAAAAAAATAACCTATTGGACAGATAATATAACAGTTCTGTGTTGAATACGAGGTCAGTCGTCTAAATGGACCGTATATGTTGGTAATCGGTTTGCGGAAATTCACAGCATGTCTAGTGCTACACAATGGAAATATATTGCTTCAAATGAAAATCCGGCCGATTGCGCATCGAGAGGCATATTTCCAATGGCTTAAAGAAAACATAGAAAATTGGCCAACTCAACCCTCATTCAAATATGACACTGAGGAAGAAGTCCACAAAAACTATGTCGCTTTGAATACGAATAAAGTTAATTCGACAATTATTATTACTGGTGCTACAAAACCAAATACTTCTACTTCTGCCGACGATATCAATGATTATTATTATTTATTTATATTCAAACTTTACTCAGCGCTAGAAACGCTTGTTCGAATCAATGCATATCTTCATCGATATCGATATAACGTTTCTTGTCATAAACACCAAAATCAAACAAATGGTAAATGTAAGATGACTTATCAAATTATCACAACGCATAGATTTCGCCGATGAGATACAAAAATTAAAGAAATATCGAAAATTATCGTCTAATAATCATATTTCTCTGGGAGGACGATTGCAAAATTCAAATTTAAATTTCAGTTCAGAGCATCCTATTTTACTTAAAAAACAAAATCCACTATCCCTTCTTATATTTACAGATACACATATTAAAACATTGCATGGTTCTCTACTACAGATGCAGTCCTTTGTGGCGAGAACTTATTGGATATTTCATGGGCGGAACATCGCAAAAATGGTGGTGCGAAGTTTTGTAAAATGATGGGTAACCTGTGTAATGTTCGCTTGACGCCGACACGTCCGTTTAAACACAGCGGCGTCGATTACGCTGGACCAATAACTCTAAAACAGTCAACTGCCAGAAATTCTGTTACAGCAAAAGGTTATATATGTTTGTTCATATGTATGGTTTCAAAGGCTTTGCATCTCGAAGCTGTCACTAATCTATCAACAGAAGCATTTATGGCAGCATTCCGGCGATTTGTTTCACGTCGGTGTAACTGTACAGATCTGTACTCTGATTGCGGTACAAATTTTATATGAGCGAGCGAAGAACTGCAAATACTCTACAATCGCAACCGATCTTCACTACCAGATGAAGTGTTACAGAAACTTGCAACTGTGGGAACTCAGTTGCACTTCATATTGCCCGTCAGCCTTAATTTTGGCGGTCTCTGGGAGGCCAGTGCAAAATCGACAAAACACCTCCTTAAACGTTTACTTAACAGCAGAATAATAACTTATCAACTAAGCACTCTTCTAGCACAAATTGAAATTGCTTAAACTCAAGTCCGTTATGCCCCCTGAATAATGATCCAGCAGATGCCAGCGCTTTAAAACACTCTCATTTTCTCATAGGAGGAGCATCAAATTGTGTACCTGAGCAAGATCTAGTTGACTGCAAAATTGATCACCTTAACAGATGGAAGGCAACAGAAAAGCTTAAAAAGCACTGCGTTGGAGAAATGAGTTTTTGTGCCGCTTGCAAGCTAGACCGAAGTGGTTGAAACAAACTAAAAATATTCAAGTGGGCTCGTATAAAGAAGGTACATCCCGGAAGAGATGGACTTATTCGAGTTGTAACGTTACAATCACGTGGGAAAATCTTCAAGAGACCCGTATCGAAAATAGCATTACTACCTTCAGATGAAGACCATGGGGAGTTACGTAAAGGCGATGACACACTTATGAGAGCTGAATGAGGAACAGATGTTCTAGGAGGGAGAAAATGTTCGAGATTTATATTATATTGATTTATGAACACTTGTTTTTTCCAACAGTGGTTTAATATTCTCTGTCTGTTATTATTAGAAGTATTAGAAGTTTTTTGGCTATTAACTTCCTAACTTTCAAAGGAAAATACACACCAACACTATACGCCTCAGACTAAATCATACCTTTCAGACGAAAAAATTAACATGATAATCAAATTTTAATTTTTCATCCACAACAATTCCCAATACCTTATAGTGCGTTACATATTCAATTAAAATATTACTTATATAGAGTCCACATGCACTCCGAGGTATACTACCAAAACATATAGCAAAAGTCCTTAATGGATATAACGACATATTATTCTCCAAAGAACAGTATTCTGTCAATATCACAGTTTATTAAATTTACAGAATTTATTACAAATGTACCTTTTTCCAAACTCGAGAAGTTGTATATAATCTGCATAAATGTGAACTTTACAGAAGGTTAGCATCTCCAATAAATCGTTGACGTAAATCGTAAAAAATAACGATCCCAAAAGGGAGTCTTGATTCACCCCTCGATTCATCAACACCTTTTGTGATGAACTTCAATCTATTTGTAGAAACTGCTCACGATTATGCAGAAGTGAAAACATAAGCTTGCAAGCTGAAGCAGAAAAATTAGATTGATTATACATTTTCGTTAGAAGATTTTTGTGATATATCGAATTAAATACTTTGGTGAAATCAAGGAACACATCAATTGCACTAAGGACTTTATCCAGACAATGCCTTACAGCTTCCACCAAATCCATGACCACCGACGAGGTACTAATGAGCTCTAAAACTTGTTGATAAGGAGGTATTAGCCTTTCCATATCCAAATTCTCCAAAATTCGATTACGTAAAAAAATTTCAAACATTTTGCCGTATATCGGTAAAATTCTAATTGGTCTAAAATCAGAAAAACTTGCTGGGTACCTAAACTCCGACATTGTGTTACAAATATGATTCAAATTAAATAAAATATATGGGAAAATTGGTCCTAAAAAATGTATAGACAACCCATCATACCCACACACCTTACCCTGATCCAACCCAAAGCACTTGTGATTTCTACATCCTCAATTCTCCGTAAAGAGAAAAGTTCCCTGAGCACCCAGATTATCTATGAAATCTTCCTCAACGACATCAATCGGCGCCAATACAAAGGTTTCGTTTAGCTCATCTGCGTTAATATCAATCCGATACCTGTCATTCCCAATGATTCCAGTATCCTTCAGCCTGCTCCATATAGATTCAGAATTACATTCGCTAAAAATTGTACAGCACAAACTTCTCCTTATCCTTCTCGTTACAATTTTGAACCTGTTTCTGTATTTCCGGAAATTGGATGATGGTAGGACAAATTTCTTTTGAATATTAAGATAAATGAATTTATGAAAAACCTCTGGCATGGTTAGAGTTTTAAAACAAATTGATATTCTGTTGTGGGGTGAATGCACAATCACGCACAAGAAATCAATTTGAAGCTTTGGATCGAATATGAAAGATTTCCATGGAAATAAAAATTTATTTGGTGGTGCTTTATTATTGTTAGCAGGAGACGTCAAGACGCGTCCATGAGCTGTCGCCATTTTATTCTGAATCACATTACTTATAAGTTGGCTCATTTGTTGTGCACAGGAAGTTTTCAATTTAATATTTAATAAAAGTTTCTAGTGTGTTTATGTCCGAATGGCGAGCAGATGGTCTACGAATGGCTTAGGAGTTTGATGGCAACCATGTCAGATTTGATATTTAACACCCAGATGGCTCTGGTGCTATTATAACTTCTTTTTAACTTTTGTTCTTAATTTAACGAATAATTTTTTTTATCATTCTTAAACTGTTTTCTTTTTTTTGACCTTCATTGTACCCTTTTGCAAAATAAGAACCGGTCCTTTTTATTGTTACGCGCGTCAAGTAATTTTTATACAAAAAAAAATTTTCGTCGAGCAATAAATTTTGTTGTATTTACAATTGAAAAGTTTTTGAAAAGTTTTTGCTAATAAAGGAAAGTATATAATATACTTCATCTTTGGAAAAAAAAACCTAACTTAATTGAAATTGTGTTTTTTTTTATTTGCTGCGGATTTTTTCGAGCTCCAGATTGGTTCCAGATAGTTACGCTAACCTCCCCCTCCTATGCAGTCGTTGTAGAGCAAAAAATTTCAATCGGATTTTTTTATTGGTCCTTCGAACCGGATATATAAGTGGAACAACCTTTGGGACGTGTCGATCTTCGTTGGAAAAAATCTCTAATAAGGTGAAGTCGCTTTCATATTATATTATTTCTAATCCTCAAATATTTTCATAAATATTAAAGTTCGTCTAATTTTTATGGAAATAGTTTTTGTGAGGTAAAAAGTGTTGGAAAAAAATACTACTATATGTAAAAGAAAAAGTATTATATGTAAAATAGTACAAATATACACTTTTTGAAACGCCCTGTATTAACTCCGAATGTTTAAAAACCACCTTACATGATTTATCGATCTGGCAATAATTATTGATCATCTGCGCCCAGTTGATCATTGTTGGAGTAGTCATACTATTTTTTATATTATACATTGCGTTTTACATTCCTTCACTTTCATGTGTGTTTATAGTTTTCATGAAAGAAGTGTTTTAATTAAAATATCAAAGGAAAATAAAGAAATTAACAAGAAATTGTGAAATAGTGTTAATGTGTAAATAGATAAACAGAGAAAATAAATGGATTGAGTGGAAGCTGTATACGTAATTTGGTTACAGTGGTGAGCAAAATAGTTAGAATTTTTTCTCATAAACTTTAAAACAATTATTGTTTTGTTTTTCTTAATCTTTTGGTGAGTTTTTTAGTTATTTAAAATCACTATAAATTATTTATGACATTTTCCATTGGCATATTTTTACCCTTTGAATTTAAAATTTTTTTTTTTTTTTTTTGGTTCTCTAATTATATTTTATCGTGCCTTCGATTTGATAAACATTTCCATTATATTTGTATTGAATTTGAGCTTCAGTTTATTAAATTGTCAGTAGATCCATATTCTGGTATAATTTATTTTTTATTTCGTCATTGTTTTATTTAATCTTTTACTAAGTTTGGATTAGCTCGTTTGATAGTTATAATCGATTAATAAATTTGTACCGAGCAAACGGACGTGTGAATTGGAAATTAATCGATTGTTTTAAATTTAATTAAGGCGGAAACCAGCACTTTTATATATTTGAATATTTTTTTTTTGTTTTTTTTCTTAATTCTTTGCAAAATTATTTCCTTATTGCAATTAATATGACTAAATCGCAAATACTAGTCACATTTGAAAAATTGGCTGCTCTTTTTCTTGAGTTTGAAAGCGATTTTATTGTTATACCGCAGGAGAATCAATCTACGTATACTATTGAGCTTCGAAAGGATGAGTTTAAAGTTTTGTGGGAAAAAGTGAGGGTTGCCACGAAACGTTTGCAACGAGTAACGCCATAAAGGATTCTGAAGAAGATTGCGAAGCGGCAAAGCAATTGTATAAAGAGTGTAGGCTAGCTTACATTACAATCGCAGCACAGATGGGTGAACTATCACAATCTTTCGTGAATAAACCAGTGCTTTCTTCCACTCGGTGTGGAGCCAACTCGGCTGGTGCTCAGAGCTCTATAGGTAATCGTATTCAAAATTACCAAATTAAGTTACCACCTTGTACGGCGGAGGTATTTCATGGGGATTATAAATCTTGGCCCTCTTTTCGTGATATGTTCACAGCAATCTATATTGACGGGGTAGAGTTGTCTGGAGTTGAAAGGTTGTTTTATTTGCGACAACATACACGGATGAAGCGTTAGACATAGTGAAAAAATCTCCTCTTACCAATGATGGGTTTCAAAGGGCCTGGGATAATTTAAGAGAGAGATATGAAAATAAGAGGATCCTGGTAAATAGTCAACTTAAAATTTTGTTTAATTTAGTTCCTGTCAAATCCGAATCGGCTAGTGAAATAAACAGATTGCAAAGGGAAATAAATAATTGTATATCGGCCCTTCTTCTGCATGAAATTAATATCTCCAGTTGGGATCCAATACTTGTTTATCTTTGCTCTTCAAAATTGCCAATGCTTTCATTATCACTATGGGAACAACAACTGGACAAAAAGACTGAAATTCCTAAATGGTCTGACTTGGATACATTTCTTACTGCTCGGTTTCGATCCTTAGAAAGCGTCACAGAAGTTCGAAGTTTGGATCTGCCGAATCAGATCGTGAAGTCTGCTCCGGGATATTCTGCTCAGTTTGGGAATAATTCTTTTTCGAAAAGGAAAGTGAAGACTTATCAGGTTAAGATTAGTAAAAAGTCCTGTATATTATGTTCGAGAGATCACTTAATTAGATTTTGTCCGAAGTTTTCAAAAATGAATCCGGAAGAAAGATTTGTAGTCGTAAAAAGGCACAATCTTTGCATTAATTGTCTGGGCGATGGTCACAAATTAAACAATTGTAGCAGCAATTTTAGTTGTTCAACCTGTAAACTTAAGCATCATTCCATGTTGCATAGAGAAGTCTCAGGTTCGTCAACTAGTAATAGTACCACGGAGGGACCAAGTACTAGTCATGGATCGGCACCGCATAATAGTGTACAGAATTGTTTTGCTACTACTTCAAGGCAGATTCTTCTAGGTACAGCTATGGTTAACATTGTTTTGCGAGGTGAAGTGTTTTCAGCTAGAGCCCTTATTGATTCGGGCTCTCAGGCCACCTTTATTTCGGAAAAGCTGCAGAGGAAACTCAATTTGCCTCTTAAAAATATAAATGTACAAGTTTTTGGCCTAAACGATGCATTAGCTGGTTCTGTCCAAAAGCAATGCTCATTTACTCTAGGTTCTATATTGGATACTAAATTTAAAATGCATATTGAAGCATTAGTACTACCCAAATTGACCGGAAAGCTGCCTAGCTCGACTTCGTTGTTAGGGATCAAGTTGGCTGATCATAATTTTTCAAAGTGTGGTCAGGTGGATATGTTAATTGGAGCTGATATTTATCCAAAGATCATGCGTGATGGTGTTAAGAGAAACGTTTTAGGGAACTTGATGGCTCAGGAAACCATTTTTGGATGGATTCTTACAGGTCCACTGCCGGACGCAAGGCAAGCGGCATTTACTGCATGCGTTTCTTTTTATGCTGAAGTGGGGTTAGACAAATAATTAGAGAAGTTTTGGGCATTAGAAGAACCGCCACTAGCCTCCCAGTGGACCCCGGAAGATGAGTACTGTGAGGTCCTTTTCAAGAATACTACCAGACGAAATGCGGAGGGGCGTTACGTAGTTTCGCTACCTCTTAAACCTCAATCTTCCATAGATAGTGGGCTAGGTTTTTCTCGAGAGAAAGCTGAGCGTCAGTTTTTGCGAAATGAAATATCTCTTCTGAAGAATCCAAATCTTAAAATGGTTTATGACAATGTGCTTTCTGAGTATGAAAGTTTAGGGCATATGGTTGAGGCTAAATATGCTGAGTCAGAATTTGCAAAGTCATTTTATTTACCACATCATGCCGTTTTCAAGCCAGATAGCTCCTCGACTAAAGTCAGGGTAGTATTTAATGCTTCAAGTCGGTCTTCTTCGGGATTAAGTTTAAATGACATTTTTACACAGGGCCTGTTTTACAGAATGATTTAATGTTGCTGATTATAAGATGGCGTTTTTATCGTTATGTTTTCAATGGCGACATTGAGAAAATGTACCGCCAAATTCTTGTAGACCCAAAGGAGACTAAGTTCCAAAGAATTGTTTTTCGTAGGCATGCGAATGAAAATTTGAAAGATTTTGAATTGAAAACTGTGACCTTCGGTGTTAATTGTGCCCCCTTTTTAGCCATAAGGGTTTTGCTTCAACTAGCAGATGACGTTGAAGATAAGTAGCCACTAGCATCGAAAATTTTACGACGCATGATGTATGTGGATGATGCTTTGGCAGGAGCGCATGATATTTCATTGGCGATAACGGCACGTGATCAGCTAAGGCTGGCTTTATCCTCGGCTGGATTTTCGATGAGAAAATGGACATCAAACGATGAGAGAATTCTGCAAGGGTTACCAACGGATCACCTTTTAAGAGAAAACTTTTTAGAAATTGATGAAGAAAGTATCACAAAAACACTGGGTATTAGATGGAACGCTAAATTTGATCAATTTTATTTCGCTACTTCTCCAATTCCTTTAAAAGACAGTTTTACGAAGCGAGAGGTTTTGTCCATTATCGCTAAACTTTTCGATCCCGCGGGTTGGTTGGGTCCGATTGTCATTGTTGCCAAAATGTTAATGCAACAGATTTGGAGTGAGAAAACTGATTGGGATGAACATCTCGCTGAAGGTAGTGGTGTAAAATGGAGACAATTTATTTTGGACTACGGGTCTATTGGTAATATAAAAATTTCACGATGGGTAGGTTTTAAACCGTCGGCTAAGTTAGAGGTTCATGGATTCTCTGACGCATCCGAAAAAGCATACGGCGCTTGTGTCTATGTTCGCCTTCAAGACGAAGATGGCTCAATTAAATCTCACTTGCTTTTAGCCAAATCTAAAGTTGCTCCCCTTAAAACTATCTCTTTACCTCGGCTTGAACTATGTGGGGCTTCTCTACTCGCTGATTTGATGGACACAGTGCGGAAAGATTTAAAGTTTGATGAGACGCAAACAAAATTTTACACATGGAGTGATTCCATGATTGTTTTGGCTTGGCTTCGGAAACCGCCGAATTCATGGACAACGTTCGTTGCAAATCGTGTATCCAAAATAATAGGAAAGACTGGTAAGGACTGTTGGAGGCATGTCAGCTCGAATGATAACCCGGCGGATTTATTAAGTAGAGGTGTACGCCTGCAAGATTTAATCGAAAATAGTCTGTGGTGGCATGGTCCTACGTGGCTTTGTTCCTCTTCTGATCGTTGGGATAGTTCCCCTGGTGAAGATTTTGGTACTAGGGAAGAAGAGAGGTGTCACACTGTTTTTTTCTCGTATTTTAAATCTTATTGTGATTTGTTAGGAAATTTTTCATCATATCCTCGGGCACTTCGTGTTATGGCATTAGTCGTTAGAGGACTTTATGGCATTCTTCAGATTAACAGGCCTACTTACTCATCCTTGGAAGTTGGCTCAGTTGAGATAAAGTCCGTTAGAGAAAAACTTATGATAGTCGCCCAAAAAGCTGCATTTGCAGATGAGTATTATAAGTTATCGAATAAAGAACCCATTTTAAATAGCAAGTTGTTGAACTTAAATCCTTTTTTGGATGACAAAGGTATCATTCGAATTGGAGGCCATTTGGCTAACGCTCCAAATTTAACATATAGTGAGAAATTTCCGATTTTGTTACCCTCAAATTGTCATTTTTCGATGCTTTTGGTAACCTTCATTCATAAGGTTACGTTACACGGAGGTAATCAGCTTATGCTGAGGGTCCTACGGACCGAATTCTTTATTCCTCATGCCAAAAATTTGATTAAGACTGTCATTGGTTGTTGTAAAATTTGTACAATTCAGAAAAAGGCGACCCAGAGTCAAATTATGGCAGCGCTTCCTACCTCGCGAACTGTTATTTCACGCCCTTTTACGACCACGGGAGTGGATTTCGCAGGTCCCTTCGATATACGAAATTATACAGGGCGTGCGTGCTTAATAACAAAGGGTTATGTATGCGTATTCGTATGTTTTGCTACTAAAGTGATCCACTTAGAAGCAGTTAGTAGCTTGACAACTCCTGCCTTCATGGCAGCATTTTCGAGATTTGTTGCTCGTCGCGGTTATCCGAAGGATATGCACTCGGATAATGGAACGAATTTTGTTGGTGCGTCAAAGGTTCTGAAAACTGAATTTCGCGCATTTCTTCGCAGCGTCGGCTTAGACGTTAATACAGAGTTTGGGCCTCAAGGCATTAATTGGTATTTTAACCCCGCCGGCGCGCCTCATATGGGAGGTTTATGGGAAGCTGGGGTTAAAAGTTTTAAACATCATTTTCGGAGAATTGCAGGGGGTTTGAAGTATACCTTTGAAGAATTTTCCACTTTGCTGGCTCGAATTGAATCCTGCTTGAATTCGAGACCTTTATGTCCTTTGACCGAAAATGCTGAATGTTTAGACATTCTGACTCCGGGTCACTTTCTAATTGGCGGCCCTCTTTTAGCGCCACCTGAAGTCGAAATTTTAGAACTTCCGATGTCAATTACTAATCGCTGGCAAAGCGTTAAAGCGTTAAATCAGCGTTTATGTGCTAGGTGGAAGGACGAATATCTAAAAGATCTACAAAAACGTAACAAATGGAAGTTTATACAGAAAGATCTTATGGTTGGTGAAATGGTTGTTATTCGAGAGGACAACTTGCCAGCGAACGAATGGCGCTTAGGCAGAGTTGAAAAAGTTTTTACGGGTAAAGATGGTCATGTAAGAGTGGTGGAGTTGAAAACAGCGCGTGGTCTAATTACCAGACCAGTTGTGAAGCTTGTAGTTCTTCCAACATATTAATTTTTCTCTTTATTACATATAACTTGTACAGTATCATGGTTTCACCCAAGAAGTACACTGAAGGTCGTCGTACCACCAAGAAAATGGTTTGCCGAGTCTGTTTGGGAGACCATCCAATACGTTTCTGCAAAAAATTCCTACAGGTGAACTATCAGGAACGTATGCGGCTAGTATCCATATATAAATATTGTGCGGGTTGCTTAAGTCACGACCATACCTGGCGTACTTGCGAAAGTACAGGTACATGCAAACGCTGTGGCGATATGCATCATACGCTACTTCATAAATCGGGTAATAGACCACGTACGTCAGCCCTGAAGCCATTAAAGCGTTTGAAGCATGTACCGAGTAAAAGAAGCGTTCGTCCGAGAACTCAGCAAGTGGACCTAGTTTCTCCGAGCTTCAGGAGAGTGAGAGACCAAGTTCGTCTCAAGCTCTGGTTGTCAGGCATTCGAGGAACGTTCAAACACCTGCACAAAGATCTAGACGAGTCAACCGAAGGAGCAGATCGGAAGGTGCTGTTTTATTGCCTACTTATCATATTATTGAGAGCATCATGTTAAGACCTACGCCGGTCATAAAAATCGTAGCAAAGGAACGATTTATTTTTGAACGAGCGTTGATAGATCCTGGTGCGGAATGCTCTATTATCTCAAAGGAAGTGGTCCGTCGTCTTGGAGCGTAAACAGTTCGTGTGGGAAACATGGAGAGATGTTTGCTCAATATTCACGGGAACCACGGGATGAGTACGATATTGGAAACTTATGCTGAAGTTAGGTCGAAATATCGGGTGATGACTCCTGCTAAATCAGTTGATGCCAGGATTATGGATGAATCCCCGGGTCTTCAATTGGCGGATCCACAATTTCCTGTGGCTGCACCTGTCAATGTCATGCTAGGTGGTGATATTTATAGCCGGATTATACGAAATGGGGTTTCTGGCGGCTCGTTCGGCAAACCATTGGCGCAACTTACGATTTTTGGATTCATAATATCCGGATCATGTTCCTCGTAATTGGTGATCGGGTATTTGTTTCGAATCATGATACATAAAATTTAAACTTGATTTTTTTTCCTCTTTCTTTCCTTAGTTTTCTTCTCTTTTATTTATTTTTACTTTGAGCGACTGATGCTGTTGGAGTTTGCTGTTGGCGCTTTATTCTACATATTATTATTTCATACGAAATCATTAATGGAATAAACAATACTCATGAATTTCATTTGAAACCTTTGTTTTTTATATTTGTAGTTTTTTCTTTTTTTTCTTTTCCCTAGGTTAAGACTTTGAACAAGAACGGTTTGGATATTGCAGTACTGCAAGGCGGCCGGGATGTTTATGTCCGAATGGCGAGCAGATGGTCTACGAATTGCTTAGGAGTTTGATGGCAACCATGTCAGATTTGATATTTAACACCCAGATGGCTCTGGTGCTATTATAACTTCTTTTTAATTTTTGTTATTAATTTAACGAATAATTTTTTTTATCATTCTTAAACTGTTTTCTTTTTTTTTGACCATCATTGTACCCTTTTGCAAAATAAGAACCGGTCCTTTTTATTGTTACGCGCGTCAAGTAATTTTTATACAAAAAAAAATTTTCGTCGAGCAATAAATTTTGTTTTATTTACAATTGAATAGTTTTTGTGTCAATCGAGATAGCTACTAGGATCTACCGGTGCTAATAAAGGAAAGTATATAATATACTTCATCTTTGGGAAAAAAAAACCTAACTTAATTGAAATTGTGTTTTTTTTTATTTGCTGCGGATTTTTTCGAGCTCCCTTTTGGTTCCAGATAGTTACGCTAACCTCCCCCTCCTATTCAGTCGTTGTA
The DNA here is from genome assembly GCA_963682025.1 of Cordilura impudica. NCBI lineage: Eukaryota > Metazoa > Arthropoda > Insecta > Diptera > Scathophagidae > Cordilura > Cordilura impudica. The sequence goes on along the minus strand of OY821522.1, from coordinate 15,528,354 downwards.
GAGCAAAAAATTTCAATCGGATTTTTTTAAGTGGTTTACAAACCAAAAATTAATTACCATACATCATCATAACAATATTTTTCTCATTCCTAATTATTCTTATTTTATTTAGGAATTTTAATATAAATACATTTAAGTTGTGCAAATGTCACGAATGAGATAACCTGAAAGTGTCCCTAATGTTCTACCACAAGGCCAAATGTGGGTGTTCTGCTCGATCTTGCCTATCACAATCGCGTAGAGTTCAGTTACAACTTCAGCGACTAGAGGAAGAACGAGCACCGAATTTTGGATCCAATCTCGAATATTTAAACAAAAAATATCAACTTCATCCAACAAATTTCCGCTAGTCCGTAATTGGTTTCGAGAAATCCTTGATCAACAAAATTTATTATAACAACCTGATACTAGTCGATAAACTAAGGTTAGCACAAATGATAAAAGCACAGATACAACTGTTTATTGTGCTATGCCTTCACCGCAAATTAACTACCAATGCACAAATAAATCAACCATTTGCTCGACTTTTTTCAGACATATTGCAATTAATACTGTAATTTATATGCAAACTTTCGACAGGGCCACAAAGTTTTTATCCACCACCGGTCCCAACTGATACTGCTACACAGCCACCTCTAGTCGCTATCACCAAGAAATGCGGCCAACTCACGCTGAAGTCAACCAGCTCCCATCACGAGCTTCTACTTACCCGAACAACTCCTCATATCAATCACCCACACTTAATTACATATAACACGAATTGTTCAGATGATGTTCCATAAGCATTTATTCAAAATGTATAAATTTAATCCGTTCCGAAAGAATTGTCTGCTTTTTCTGGCTATCCAGAAGAATGGCCAACATTTTTTTCCACCTTCGAATGGTCGACCGTTATATGCGGCTTCACAAATGCAGAGAACTTAATTCGCCTGCAAAAAGCCTTAATAGGTGACGCCGCACAGTGGCTAAAAATAGTTTTTCATTGGCCAAAATTCTGTAACTTTTGAACCGATCAAAATATTTAAGTAATTTTTTTTAATGGACAGATATTTAGTTCAGCTTAATGTTTGTATTTTAATAATAATTATAAACATTTTTTGTAATAATGGGGTTTTTTAATGTTACACTCAAAAAAATTTTTTGACTAAAAAAAAATACTAAAATCAACTGGAGATTTTGCTATTATTACTGAAAAATTAAAAATTTTTTTTGTCAAATTTGCAAATTTGTTTACACTCTAAGAATATTTACACTTAAAAAAACGTTAATAATATTATCTAAAAATCTTGCTATTACTACAGAAAAATTTATTATTTTCTGCTGTCAAATTTGATAATTTTAAAAAACCTTTTAAAAATAAAAACTGCAATGGATTTTAATTGCACTTGTAACAATAGTAGGTTCTGTTTATTATTATTTTTTACTAATACTATGTTTTTCGTACTTAAATAACAACGAAAGGCAATTATAATTGTTATTCATTTGACTCAAATATTGACTCAAATATTTTGTTCTGTGTTATTTCTGTTCTTTAGTAGTTTTTTTACTTCTTCATCTAAATCCCGATGTTCCACTTTCCATTGATTTCGAATACTGGAGATGAACGGATCTGACATTGCCAATAATATAATAAATAGATCCTCATTTGTGGAATTTCGTCAAATTTTTCCTGAGCCTCCTCTGATAGATCTCCAGGTGGCACCAAATGATATTTAATAACATCTTCTCCATGATAAAGGATTTTGTGAACTATTGCAGACATATTTCTCCATGAGTAGTTGGTTGTATATATTTTTGCAGTATCCTTAGCATAATCTCCAAATTTTCTAGAGTCAATTTCTTCATTGCACGCAAGTACTTCTAGGATTATTTTAAATCTGAAAATAAGGTTTAAATCCACTCCTGTTATTTCAGATGCTATTTCTAGATCTGAAAAGAATCTTCTTGTGGTATTGCCATCATTTGTATTGCCTGACCCTTGTTTTGGCTGATCTATAATCAATCCAAATTTGCGATATTCATCTTGAACATGTTTCTTTTTTGAACTTCTTAACTCTTTGTTGGTTTCGTTGTTTCTTATTGATCCTGAAGACCCGAAATCCAAATCATAACTGATTTTTAGTATGTGTTCCATAAGTCGTACTCCTGCGTGTAGTGGTGATAATCCAAATTCATATGCATCGGTATTATCTAATGATTTTGTCGGGACTTGGCTTAATTGGCTTGATGTTGCTTGGCATATAATGCAGCTGAATGCAGCCTTCGTGTTAGACTAATTGGTAGCTTCCCTCAATTTGCTGCCCATCTAACTGTAATTGTAATGGCTGTAGTGTTGCAATTTGGGCCTTGATATCACTAACTTCTTTGTTAATGGTATCATGAGTTTCTTTTTTGAATTCAAATTTGATTGGCCTGCAGTATTTCGTATGATGGTGTCTCATTTTTCCAAATATCCATTGTTTGCGTTGTACTAGTCGAAGGCTCTGAATCTTCCAAAATATTTAGTGCATTGTTAGGTGAAATAAAAAGGTATAAAAAAGGTATGATAATAAAAAAAAACTGGTTATTAATGAATTACATCCTCTGTGTATTGACATTCTTACTTACAGATATATACTGGTAATAGAACAAATAATGACTATTATAAGCTATAAAATACCTAAAGCTATAAAATACCACACACACGGCTATTTAAATTATCGTAATTTGAAATTTTTTAGAGTAATTTCATTAAAATGAAAAAAGTGTTCTACCCACGGGTCGTCACGGGTAAAAAATTATATATAGGTTTAAAGAGGACACCTTCACCTTTCTCCGGGTCGTATACGTTTCTTGTTCCCTTTTGTTCCCTAGAAGTTCTATTCCACTAAAATTTGAGAAAAATATAGTAGTTTCATAAATATTTCATAACGCCCCTAATGTTATACGGTAGAGCTGCGACCACTTACAACAACTAAAGATTATAATCCTACCAACACTATAAAAAAGACCGCAGGTCATTACCGATGACAGCTTGCGAGTAGTAACCATTAATTTTTGATAAAAAAACAAAAAAAAATCACCTTTTCTGAAATTAAAAAAAAGTTGAGTTTGACAGCATGCTATGCCCACAATTAGCAATAGTTTAACCTAATTTTTTGGCTACCTTAATCTGGGTATATTAGCTACAAAAAGGCGTTAAACTTTTAAAAATCGGTGACAAAAAAATTGGACTTTTGGCCAATGAAATCAAAATTTCAGCCACAGTGCGCCGTCCGTAGCGTCCATCAAATGTGGGTTCATCCTTAAATGTACCTGGGGTAATCCAGGTACTCCGTTTGCTATATGGCCAACCTGAGAAAATAGTTAATTCAATTGAAAATAAATTACGAACATCACCAACTGTTGACGAAAATGATTTATGAACTCTTACCTGCTTCGCCATAGATGTCCGCAATTTTATTTCCACTACAAACTCCAGTAATTTGTGTGACGAACTAAACAATTCATTGCTTCTTTTTGATGTGATACAGAAACTCTCCCTTTCGTATCAAATATAATGGGTGAATCAAAAAATGCAGTTGATCAACCAAAACAAAAAGGTCTAGTTTGTCTGAAATTGCCAAACGGATCTTTAGAACTGCAAGCAGTAGAGCAGTTGCCCACTGTTTGAATAAAATAAACAAAGAAAAAACAAACATCTCTACTAATATAATGAAGTGGTAATGTGTGTTTGTTTGTAGGAGGTAATCTCCGTAACTACTCATCTGATATTCCTGAAAATTTCGCAAGTTTTACTGCGGATATGCTAAGGCTATAATTTTTCTAATATTTTTAGTGGGCGTGGCAAGTCCCATATAACGAACATTACTAATCTATACTAATGTAAGAAAGAGGTAATGTGTGTTCGTTTGTTTGTTTTTTGGAGGTAATCTCCGTAACTACTCATCTGATGTTCCTGAAATTTTCACAGAGTCTTATTGCGGATATGGGAAGTGCTATAGGCTATAATGGGCGTGGCACCTCCAATACAAAGAACCTTTTTAATCTGTACTAAAAATTTGAAAAAAATTTGGCAACGCTATGCGTGAGTAGAAGCGTGTAATATCAGCTGGTCATTTTTTATTTAATTAAAAGTCTTAACTATTTTTTAATTCTTTTTGTTAACTTTTTCGTGTTTTTTTCTGTACAAAATTGCACTGTCATATGAAGGTTTTCCACATATACGTCAAATAGATTGTTTTTGGAAATGTAAATCTTACATCATACTGTTTTGCTGTTGCTGCCATTTTGTCTGCTGTATTTGTAAATTGTTGCTGTGTTCAAGTGTATAAGTTTTATGCAATGCCAGGTCCAGCTCCAGTGCGGAACTTGTCAAAAGACAATAAGCAAAACCCTAGCAAAAGTGCAATGTGGTGTCTGTGTGGTACGGTTGCACTTATCTTGTACTGACGTTCCGCAGAAGGTGATTAGTCCATTGAAGGATATAAAGACATTGTCTGTAACGTGTCCCTAGTGCCAAAATAGTCAAGGAGATGTCTGTGCATTACGTGAGGAGCACAGCCAAGAGAATAGCGAATCCGTTAAGATGGCGATTGCTGATGCTATTGCTGATTTCAAGTCTGAGGTGGCTGCTTGCCGTAATAAGCTGGGGTCTGAAATTGTTGAGCGTTAATCAATCATGTGGATTCGTCTAAATGGAAAATTAATGCTTTGGAAATGGAAAACAATGTTTTGCACAGAAGAATGAATCATACAAACATACTTGTTGGGGGACTGCCTTCTGGGTCGAATGATTTATATGCTACATATATAACAACGTGTCCTTTTTTCAAAAAAAATATAACCAACCAGGATTTATTTCATGTATGTTATATAAGTGGCCGAAAGCTAGAGTACTTGATGCTATTAGCGGTGATTTGGATCGTTGTGTCCACCTTAACGACCATTGTTCTCCGGCGACAGGCAATCTCAATGCTCTATGTAGAAAGCTTCTTAAGCGATGAATTATTTAGAAGTATAAAATTATTAATGCTGATAATTTGAAAGCAAAACTTACATTTGCTGATGGGAAGGAAGCTGTGTATGATTCTACTGGCTGTGCTGCTCTGTATGATGGTGATGTAGATAGACAGTATTTACTTATTTTTTGTTTTTAATTTTTTTTCTTTGTAACAGGTTAATCAGGATATAAATGTTCTTGAGTTAAATATTTTATTTAATTTTGTCTCCTGATTGTTCTGGTAGCTATCTTTGCAAACTTATCTGCAATTCTTTTGTAGTAATATATTAATTTTTCATCTTAACTTTCATCTTTGTTATGAAATGATTATTATTTTTCTTTTTAACTTGATTTAATTTTGATCTAATTTTTTTGCTTACGATTAGTTGATTATGTAATGGATTTGTTATAGAAATTGTTTAAGAGTTTGCTAGTGATGTATTTTACTCTAAGTTTTTCTTTCTTTTGGTTCCCCACAGTAATGTCTGTAAGCAATTATGACGTCTTTTGACAATAATATTGGTCCCGTGGTTAACAATAACTCGTATTTAAAGTCTTCGTTGCATACATACGTGAACCAGCTTAATGTGGCGCATATTATTCGCCAAAGTATCCGTGCTTCAGCGAATTCTTTCAAATTCGATGAGTTGAAAAGTATACTTAATGGCTCTTTGTTGAATATTGTTGCTGTTTCTGAAACGTGGCTTAAACCATACATTTATAGTCAGACCATTTCTATTCCTGTTTATAGATTTGTGAGGAATGGTCGTTGGAAGTCGAGAGGTGACGGTGTTGGTATCTATGTATTGGACAACATTAAATTTAAGATTGTGGCTAAAGTAGTGGACTTTGGGTTGTGTGAATCTCTTTTTATAGAAGCTTTTTTTTGTAATATTAGTTGGTTGTTTGGTGTGGTTTACTTGCCTTACGGGGACATATCATCTTTTGAAGAATCTCACAATGATCTGTTTCTTAGGTATGCAAATATTGTTACAGTCGGTAACTTTGATTGCAATTTGTTCGATATTTCTTATTCGCTTCGGTCGTTCTCTCTCCGTTTAAATTTGTCTGTTTCTCATGGCTCTAAGCCGACCCATTTTGATGTTGCACATGGTTCTGCCTCCTTGATTGATTATTGGTTGTTAAGTGATATTTCTATGGTTTCTTCTTCTGACCTGGTTCAATGTCCATCTATTTCTCGCCATGCTTTAGTCTTTGCATCCTTTAAAATAAATCTTAATTCATTTACTGAGTTTATTGTGTATCGTGATGTAAAGAGAATTGACTGGGATGGGGTTTATTCGGTTTTAGATTGGTTTAATTTTTCCTTAGTATTTGGTACTTCTGATACTGAACTTTTGTATAGTAGTGTTACATCTCGCCTTTGTTCCAACAGTTAGGAGAAAAATTGATTTAAGTCGGAACAACTGGATGATGTCAAGAGAGATCGTTTCTGCCAGATCATTAAGGGATATTTCTTTTGCTTCTTATCAGGCTGATAAAACTGATATTAGGTGGAAAACATTTTGTAAATATAGGAATCGCGCCAATAATATTATTGGTAGAGTGAAGAGGAAGTATTTTTGAGGAATTAGACTCGCAGGGGTTGTGGAGATTTCTGAAAGATTGGATACTTTGGTACCAATGAAATTGATTTTGATGCTGATGTGGACAGTATTAATGACTTTTTTGTTGAAGGGGCGAATTCTGGGAGCAGTGATCTATTGGATTTTATTAGCTGGGTTGAAATTGACAACTCTTTTTCTTTCAATAGCGTAGCAGAGCATGAGATTTTGGATTCCCTGCATAAAATTAAATCTAAGTCTGTTGCTGTGGATGTGATTTCTCTCCAATTCTTAAAGATTATATATCCCCATATTTCAGATACTTTTTGATAATTTAATTTTGACGACTTCGACGTTTCCGGAGGCTTGGAAGGTGGCTCGAGTTATGCCAATTCTCAAATTGAGGGTTGCGCGTGGTCCTGACGATTCAAGGCCCAGATCATTTGTTTTACTCGTTCAGCTATTTTTGAGTCGCAATATGCGTTTCGAAAGGGTCATAGCACCACATCTTTACTTTTGAATTTGACGGATATGATAAAGTGTGATTTGAATGATGATAAGTTGAGTGTCATTGTTTCCTTGGATCTCACTAAAGCATTTAATTCTATTTGCTTTTTAACTATGATTGAGAAGCTTAGGGATGAGTTTAAGTTTTCTAGTTCAGCTTGTAAACTTATTTTTTCTTATTTAATTGGTCGATCTCAGTTTTTTGTAATGAATGGGAGTCTTCGCTTTCTTATGTCTGGTGTTCCTCAGGGATCAGTTTTGGGTCCTCTACTATTTATTTTGTGCAGTAATAGCCTTCCTGTTCTTGATCGTGGTTTATGCAACATGTTCTTGTTTGCAGATTATGTCTTTTTACTCTTTAATTGCAATCGTAATATCCCTGACGTTCTTGAATGCAAAATTAATTACTGCCTTGAGCGCGTTTTACTTTGGTGTTCCATGAATTCATTGGCTATAGATTCGGCATTATGTTTGGAGCATTTAGTCGTTTTTTGTCTGTTGTTAATATTTTTGCTGGTGGTTATCAGATAGAATTTGTGAATCAGCATAGATGTTTAGGTATTCTCGTTGATAGCAAACTTTCTTTTGAGTCTCATATTGATCATATGAGCTGTAAAGTATCGGCTTCATTGCGTAACTTCTATTCGACAAATATATATTTAACTGGTAGTGTTATTCATAGGTTGGCTAATCCCCTCTTAATGCCGCAAGTTTTATATGGAGTTGAAGTTAGGTCTGGGTCAGTTTCTGTTAACCTTAATAAAATTAATAAAATTGTTAATACTATTGTACGTTTTATACATAATATTCGACGACGAGATCATATATCGTAATTTGTTAAAGACTTTCTTGGTTCTTCATTTAGAGATTTTGTACAGTATGCACCTTTGCGTAATATGTTTAAGTTTACCCATTCTAGTAGGAATCCAAAAATTTTTATTCCTAGAATAACTGTTTCATTGTTTGAAAGATCATTTCTTCTTGCCCGCTGCTGGAATTGTTAACCACATTATTTACGCATTTTTTCGCACTCCAACTTTGAAACTTCGGAATCACTTTTGTGAAGTGGTGTGAAACAAATTTGTAAATTTTTTCATGTATGTAGGTAGGATTTATAATAATTCAGCACTTTCGTTACGGCTGGGGAACCAATAGGAATTATTTTTGATTAAAGTTATAGTTATTATATATATTTTTTTATATATAATCATATGTATATAAGTATTATTATATTAAAGTTTTTATTCAGGAATATTGCATTGTAATATAGTTTATTGGCCTATGTGGCTTTTATATTACACTAGATGTAACCCGGTGTGCTTCGCTACACCCTCCCCCTCCCCCGCCCTACCGAATTGTTATGAAAAGGCTCACGCAAAGTCCCAAGGCTCTCACTAACACAGTTATTCAGATATATCACATTTAATATTAAGTTTGTAAAGGGTGCCATGCGCATTTGTCCAATCCTGCCCACTTTTTTGTCTGACTACTCACGTTAATAATAGATAACCTGAGATAAATTTTCAAAGCTCTCTCTATCATAGTACTTAATATATATGATATTAAAAATTTACTTTGTATGGGAGGTGCCACGTCCACTAAAAATATTAAAAAAAATACAGCCTGTAGCACTTCCGATATTCGCAGTAAGAATCAGTTAAAATTTCAGGAAGATCAGATAAGTCGTTACGGAGATTACCTCCTACAAACAAACAAACACATTACCTCTTTATTATGCTAAGTATAGATCATTAATATAGATTCATTTATTTTGATACTTGCTGATATAAAATGTTTTTTGTTTTTTTAATTCGGTACAACAATTATCAGATTTTTCGGCGTTCCTGCCCTGGAGGTACATGTAGCTGCCCATGAGAAGAACATGGATTTTCCAAATTAGATCTGGCACCACTCAACTATTGGCTTTGACTTAAAACATCACTTGGCAATTATTATTTTTTAGCGATTTTTGATTTTGCCCATTTTTGATTTTGAAGATTTTTGTTTTTGGGCGATTTTTATTTTTCGCGATTTTTGGGTTTGGCGATTTTTGATTTTGACGATATATTTTCCACGACAAATCACATTGATAAGTAATGTACTTCTCAAAAGACTGTTGCTTTCGTAGTACATCATATTTTTGATATAGGAGGTGCCACGCCCACTTATCCCATCCCGCCCAATTTTTATTGGACTACTCACATTAATATCGGATGGACTCGTGCAAAATGTCGAGCCTTTCCCAATTATATGATATTAGATATCTACTTTACATGGGCGGTGCTACGCCCACTGCTTCGATCACGCCCATTTTTTTGTTCGACTAATCACACAAAGAACCTATGGGCTCACGCAAAGCCACAAAGCTGTCTCTTTTACAGTACTCCAAATATATGACATTAAATAGTTACTTTGCATGGGGAGTTCCACGCCCATTGTTGTGAACCCGCCAATTTTTTATCTCACTACTCATATTAAGATCTGATGGTGTCTTGCAAAGTGCCAAAGCTTCCCTCTTTTAGTAAACCAGTTATATGATATCATATATTTACTTTGTACGGGCGGTGCCACGCCCACTGCTCCGATCACGCCCATTTGTTGTCTAACTAATCATATGAATAACTTATGGGTTTACACAAAGTCCCAAGACTCTCACTATAACAGTACTCCAGATATATGGCATTATATATTTTATTTGTATGGCAGGTACCACGCCTATTGGTGCGATACTGCCGATTTTTTGTCCGACTGCTCACATTAATAATAGGTGACATCAGACAAATTTGAAAAACTCTCTCTATCATAGTACTCGAGATATATAACATTGAATTATTACTTGTATGGGAGGTACCACGCCCATTTCCGGCGTGGCTACTAATATTAACAATAGGTGACCTCACATAAATTTGCAAAGCTCTCCCTATCATAATACTCAATATATGTATATGATATTAAAAATTTACTTTGTGTGGGAGGTGCCACGCCCACTAAAAATATTAAAAAATTATAGCCTATAGCACTTCCCATATCCGCAGTAAGACTCTGTGAAAATTTCAGGAAGATCAGATGGCTAGTTACACAGTAAGACTTGCGAAATTTTCAGGAATATCAGATGAGTAGTTACGGAGATTACCTCCTACAAACAAACACATATTACCACTTCATTATATTAGTAGAGATGTTTGTTTTTTCTTTGTTTATTTTATTCAAACAGTGGGCAACTGCTCTACTGCTTGCAGTTCTAAAGATCCGTTTGGCAATTTCAGACAAACTAGACCTTTTTGTTTTGGTTGATCAACTGCATTTTTTGATTCACCCATTATATTTGATACGAAGGGGAGAGTTTCTGTATCACATCAAAAAGAAGCAATGAATTGTTTAGTTCGTCACACAAATTACTGGAGTTTGTAGTGGAAATAAAATTGCGGACATCTATGGCGAAGCAGGTAAGAGTTCATAAATCATTTTCGTCAACAGTTGGTGATGTTCGTAATTTATTTTCAATTGAATTAACTATTTTCTCAGGTTGGCCATATAGCAAACGGAGTACCTGGATTACCCCAGGTACATTTGAGGATGAACCCACATTTGATGGACGCTACGGACGGCGCACTGTGGCTGAAATTTTGATTTCATTGGCCAAAAGTCCAATTTTTTTTGTCACCGATTTTTAAAAGTTTAACGCCTTTTTGTAGCTAATATACCCAGATTAAGGTAGCCAAAAAATTAGGTTAAACTATTGCTAATTGTGGGCATAGCATGCTGTCAAACTCAACTTTTTTTTAATTTCAGAAAAAGGTGATTTTTTTTGTTTTTTATCAACTTAAAATAATAAAAGCAATGAAAATTATACTGATGGCGTTATCATCGCTAAACTAATGACACCATATGATAAAGACTTTGTCCTTAAGGCGTTAAATGCATATAAAAGGAAAATAGAAATCTAACGCTAAATATTTTGGGTTTTGAACCTTATGAAAAAAGTCAATATTTTTACATCAACGATAACCTAACAAATGGCAACTTTAAAATTCTTTGCGAAGCAGTTAACCTTAAGGAAACGAAAATTACTACACTCAGCCTATTCATTTCGGGGACTTGCTTGCATCAAATGAATGCAAACGGATGAGCCAATTTGTATTGAAAGCTTAGATGCCCTAATTCATTTACTTCGCCTGGATGAATTCACAGCATGATGATTTTATTTTCTCCAACATGTTTCTTTCTAACTTGCTATTTTTACTCTGTTATCATTCTTTTTATTTCGTAAAATTACGAAAACTTTTCCACTGTGCCACGCCCAAAAAATCGCAAAACAGTCATTTCTAAAAATGAGGGTTTGTTTGTATTGATCAAATTTAGCTATGAACAAAATTTCATCGATATCTGAGGTGGTCGGGTTCAAAATTTCAGTTTTATCTTGATTTTTAAATGAAATTCATCAATTATAAACATATTTAAACAATCTTATATTTATACCCTATACCACTATGTGGTTTGGGTATAATGACTTTGTGCTGCTGTTTGTAACTACCAAAAATATTTGACCTAGACCCATCTTTAATTATACCGATCGAATCAGAATCACTATCAGATTCGATTTAACGATGTCCGTCCGTCTGTGTGTCCATGTAAAGTTTGTAATCAAACTGCAGGTCGCAAATATGAATATATTTTGATGAAATTTGGCATATAAGCTTTTCTCGGCCATGTGATGAACGCTGTTGAAATTGGTGAGAATCGGTCCATGTTCAGACCTGGCCCAATACAAATGACCCCTATGAAATCAACTTAAATTGCCATAAGATCCAAATTATCATATAAATCTTAGTCAAATTGGGTTTGTAAGTGTTTATTACATCCATTAATCAGTAGTCCAAAAATGATCCCTATGGGACAACTCTTAGTCATAGGCCCCATATAGGGCTGCTTCCCGATCTTCACTTAAATATATCAAAAAACAAAAATATTGCACTGATTCTTCTAAAATTTTGTTTGTATATATTTTTGCAAAATAAAAGAGACCTTACCAAACATGGTCAGGATCGGTCCATTTTTGGGCCTAGTCCCCATATAGATATAGCATCCGATATAAACTTTTTCATATCTGCAGACAAAAAAATTTATAAAAAGCCCACTCAAATTTGGTTTAGCTTATTTTCTATGTCCAGTTAGTTGGGCCTATGGGGTAGGGTCTATAAACGCATGGTATAGGGTATCCTATAGTCGGTCTAGACCGACTATATTTTTCTTACTTGTTTTATCTTATTTTAATTTGTACACAATAACTTTTTTAAAATATCATATTTATACCCTATACCACTATGTGGTTTGGGTATAATGACTTTGTGCTGCTGTTTGTAACAACCAAAAATATTTGACCTAGACCCATCTTTAATTATACCGATCGAATCAGAATCACTTTCTGAGTTGATTTAACAATGTCCGTCCGTCCGTCCGTCCGTCCGTCCGTCTGTGTGTCCATGTAAACCTTGTAATCAAACTGCAGGTCGCAAATATGAATATATTTTGATGAAATTTGGTATGTGAGCTTTTATCGGCCATGGGATGAACGCTGTTGAAATTGGTGAGAATCGGTCCATGTTCAGACCTAGCCCCCATACAAATTACCCCTATGAAATCGACATAAATTGTCATAAGATCCAAATTGTCACATAGATCTTACTCAAATTGGGTTTATATGCGTTCATGATATCCATTAATGAGTAGTCCAAAAATGATCCCTTTGGCCCCATATAGAGCTGCTTCCCGATCTTCACTTAAATCTATTAAAAAACAAAAATATTGCAGTGATTCTTCCCAAATTTTGTTTGTATATATTTTTGCAAAATACAAAGACTTTACCAAACATGATCAGGATCGGTCCATTTTTGGACCTAGTCCCCATATAGATATAGCATCCGATATGAACTTTTTCATATCTGCAGCCAAAAAATTAATCAAAATCCCACTCAAATTTGGTTTTTGCTTATATTCTATGTCCAGTTAGTTGGGCCGAAGAGATAGGGTTTCTAAACGCATGGTATAGGGTATCGTATAGTCGGTCTAGACCGACTATAATTTTCTTGTTGTTTTTTTTTTGACTAGTTTCATTATACCCTATACCACTATGTGGTTTGGGTATAATGACTTTGTGCTGCTGTTTGTAACAACCAATAATATTTGACCTACACCCATCTTTAATTATACCGATCGAATCAGAATCACTATCTGATTCGATTAAACGATGTCCGTCCGTCCGTCCGTCTGTGTGTCCATGTAAAGCTTGTAATCAAACTGCAGGTCGCAAATATGAATATATTTTGATAAAATTTGGTATTTGATCTTTTATCGGCCATGGGATGAACGCTATTGAAATTGGTGAGAATCGGTCCATGTTCAGACCTAGCCCCCATACAAGTGGCCCCTATGAAATCGACATAAATTGCCATAAGATCCAAATTGTCATATAGATCTTACTCAAATTGGGTTTGTATGCGTTTATTACATCCATTAATGAGTAGTCTAAAAATGATTAAATCTATTTTGTATAAAATTACGCCATCAAGGTCTCCTTCTGATGAAATTTTATTAAGTATGCTATTAGAGATGGAGAATATCATTATCATTTGAGGCCGCTTGTATATGTTCCTGTGGATGAAGATACTGCAGAAGCTTTAACACCAAATCACTTTCTGATGGGAAGTTTCTGTGGACTGATATCAATATGGATGATATCAATATGGATGATATCAATATGGAGTGATAGTGGCATATTGTTAAAACAAAACTGGTTAGTTTCTCAACAATATGCGAATATATTTTGGAAGAAGTGGATAGCGGAGTATTTTCCGTCATTAACTTGTAGGTCTAAATGGCACGACCGACCAAAACCTTTATGTAACGTTTGGTTGCTTGGTAAAGTATTGAAGATTAGACTGGCAAGTGACGGACCGGTACGATGTGTACTTACTTACTTACTCAACATGGAATTCTAGAGAGGCTTGCGGCGAAGCAGTCGATTTCCGATGTTGCTCCTGAGCGAGAGTCTGACATCGAGGAAGCTTCTTGTCATACTGCGAGGGGAATGCTAACGCCACGTCCAAAATCTCAATGATTGTTTTAAGATCTGGCAACACTTAATTCTAGTTACAGACAAAAATTTTCTAATTCTAAATTATGTAAAAAATTTCCAATTCCTTATTATTCTTATTTTATTTAGGATTTTTATTATAAATACATTTTGTTTAATTAATTAAATCTTTTATGAAACTTGTGTGTTTTATTCAAAATCCACGTGGAAGTCACTAGCGAAAGCGGCTGGCGTGCCTTGCCAACATATGTCGATGATTTGAATTTCATCATTCAATCTCAAATAGTTTGCGATTGATCACATATAAATCTGTTGATACTGTGAAGAATAAAGAAGACGTAGTACATTACCAAACTGAATTTTTCAATTCTCTTGATTTGTCAAGAATGACTCCGCATAACTTATGTAATTGAAGCAACAATTTTAGATTGGAAATTCAAAGGTGAAGATGCTTTAATATAATGCATCCCTGTGATTCCCTCTGATATGCCATTTGAGATTCGGTGATTACATTTTCTATTAACAAAGCTCAAGGTCAGTCGTTCCAAGTTTGCGGCATATATTAAGAAGTTCCTGTATTTTCACACGGTCAACTGTATATTGCATGCTCGCGTGTTGGGAAGCCGTCGCCTTTATACATTTTTTTATGAAAATCGCAAACCTAAAAATGTCGATAATAATCTTTTTTTGTTTTTTGATGTTGTCACTTTAAAACTTTAATGCTTTTTTGCACTCCTTTTTCAGGAAAATGTCGACTCTTTCTAGAAGATTTCATTTTTACTACATTGACGAAAACGTATATTATTGTATTGCCCAGCGACGTGAGCAGGGTTACTCTAGTTTTTTTTTTATATTTTAAAGTGCTGTTCTTCGTTTATCAGTTTTGCACTACGTCGATCTATATCGAGCTTTTATCTTTAGTTTGTTGCTTTTTTATATTTTGTTTACAATTCCTTACTTTAATATTTCCACCTTCATGGAGACCGGTTTTGAGTTTTATTTTTCTTTATAGTAATATACTGTGATACTCTTTCATGTAAACTGATTTATCATTTCTTCTCTAATTTTTTTGAAGATATTTTTGTATTTTGTGCAAAGTGCAAAGTGGCAAATAAATTGTTATTTTATTTGTTCTGTTTAAGATATCCTCTTTGTTTAATTGTACTGTTTTTAAATTAATTTTAATTCTTCCACACCCAACTTAAGTTATTTTTGAGTTATTGTTATTGCTCCTGTTCTTTATATAAGGTGTTCCACTCCGCACTATTCCATTTCTTTTTGATTAAATACTTACTCTCCAATAGACCAGTTTTGAGTTATTTTCTCTTTGGTTTATTATATTTTGATGTTATTCCTTAATGCATATCTTATAATTTTTATGTGGTTTGGGTATAATGAATTTGTGCTGCTGTTTGTAACTACCAAAAAAATTTGACCTATACCCTGTAACAGATTTTGATTTTGTTATTTTTAATATTTTTAATATGATAATTTATACAGTACATCTAATTGTATTGGCTAATAGATAACTAACGACTTATAATAGTCTTCCTCTCAAATACAAAAAAAAAAAGAAAAGAAAAATATAACAGCAAACCAATACATTTAGTTTACAACTATGCTCAAAGCAGGAGCACAACAAAAGTTGTTTAATAATTCATTTCAATTAAATATTTATGCTGACGTAAATTTCATAGTTGGTTATGTGGTTCTAATTATCCAAACCCGACTCCTGCTGAAATACTACACAGGCGACACCTATGTTTGAATTAATAATCATAATCGACTACTGTCGATCTATCATACCTAAAACGAGCAAACTGATGAGATAAATCACTACTTCCGTTCTTATGTCTGCTTGCTAAGCTTACAATCAACGTGACAAGCCTCAATTCATTATTTCAATCGTCTCAAATCGTGGTATTACACTAATCAATTGCATCAAATATTTGATCAAATTAAGTTTATTCACTTAAAATAAGTCGAGTTGGTGATATTATTTAAGTAAATATCGCGAAACTATAAATATACCGAAACCCAGATTATTGGGTTTTAATATCGGATTGTACCAACGGATCAGCAACGAAATCAACCCTCATGTATAGCATCCAGAAGTCAGACTGGAGAGGCATAGTTCACCTGTAACAACATGAACCTTTTTAGTACAAAATATTACTAAAATAACCATGCGTTAAACTTGGCATTACACAAATGTGGTGCACTATACATTTATGTCGATGAATGACGTCATCAAATATAGAATAAGAGTTAAAAATCTAAGTATAAATTTTAAAATTACTAAAATCACATTTTTATACCCTATACCACTATGTGGTTTGGGTATAATGACTTTGTGCTGCTGTTTGTAACAACCAAAAATATTTGACCTAGACCCATCTTTAATTATACCGATCGAATCAGAATCACTTTCTGAGTTGATTTAACAATGTCCGTCCGTCCGTCCGTCTGTGTGTCCATGTAAAGTTTGTAATCAAACTGCAGGTCGCAAATATGAATATATTTTGATGAAATTTGGTATATAAGCTTTTATCGGCCATGGGATGAACGCTATTGAAATTGGTGAGAATCGGTCCATGTTCAGACCTAGCCCCCATACAAATTACCCCTATGAAATCGACATAAATTGCCATAAGATCCAAATTGTCATATAGATCTTACTCAAATTGGGTTTATATGCGTTCATTACATCCATTAATGAGTAGTCCAAAAATGATCCCTTTGGCCCCATATAGGGCTGCTTCCCGATCTTCACTTAAATCTCTCAAAAATCAAAAATATTGCACTGATTCTCCTCAAATTTTGTTTGTATATATTTTTGCAAAATACAAGAGACAAACATGGTCAGGATCGGTCCATTTTTGGACCTAGTCCCCATATAGATATAGCATCCGATATGAACTTTTTCATATCTGCAGCCGAAAAAATTAATAAAAATTCCACTCAAATTTGATTTATGCTTATTTCCTATATCCAGTTAGTTGGGCCTGAGAGATAGGGTCTCTAAACGCATGGTATAGGGTATCGTATAGTCGGTCTAGACCGACTATAATTTTCTTACTTGTTTTGTATATTACTGTTGCCTTACATTTTTACTTCAACATAAAGAGAGCGAGTTACATATTTCAATTTTTCTTGTATTGACAATGGTTCATGCACACACTCTACAGTTGCTTATCTTGCCGGTTTAGACTTTTATATTGTATAGATGAAACAATATATGATGCTGTAAATAACATAGATACACTTTTTTTATACCCTATACCACTATGTGGTTTGGGTATAATGACTTTGTGCTGCTGTTTGTAACAACCAAAAATATTTGACCTATACCCATCTTTAATTATACCGATCGAATCAGAATCACTTTCTGAGTTGATTTAACAATGTCCGTCCGTCCATCCGTCCGTCCGTCCGTCCGTCTGTGTGTCCATGTAAAGCTTGTAATCAAACTGCAGGTCGCAAATATGAATATATTTTGATGAAATTTGGTATATAAGCTTTTATTGGCCATGGGATGAACGCTATTGAAATTGGTGAGAATCGGTCCATGTTCAGACCTAGCCCCCATACAAATTACCCCTATGAAATCGACATAAATTGCCATAAGATCCAAATTGTCATATAGATCTTACTCAAATTGGGTTTATATGCGTTCATTACATCCATTAATGAGTAGTCCAAAAATGATCCCTTTGGCCCCATATAGGGCTGCTTCCCGATCTTCACTTAAATCTCTCAAAAATCAAAAATATTGCACTGATTCTCCTCAAATTTTGTTTGTATATATTTTTGCAAAATACAAGAGACAAACATGGTCAGGATCGGTCCATTTTTGGACCTAGTCCCCATATAGATATAGCATCCGATATGAACTTTTTCATATCTGCAGCCGAAAAAATTAATAAAAATTCCACTCAAATTTGATTTATGCTTATTTCCTATATCCAGTTAGTTGGGCCTGAGAGATAGGGTCTCTAAACGCATGGTATAGGGTATCGTATAGTCGGTCTAGACCGACTATAATTTTCTTACTTGTTTTGTATATTACTGTTGCCTTACATTTTTACTTCAACATAAAGAGAGCGAGTTACATATTTCAATTTTTCTTGTATTGACAATGGTTCATGCACACACTCTACAGTTGCTTATCTTGCCGGTTTAGACTTTTATATTGTATAGATGAAACAATATATGATGCTGTAAATAACATAGATACACTTTTTTTTTTTGTTAATTCCAACTATAATGTTAATATCACTATTAAATTATAAGTTATGGCATGTTAAAATTGAAATAACTGTGCAGTGTTCCAATGTTTTGAGCTCAAACCATCGGCTGATCAACAAAAAAAAAAGGGAGAAAAAGGGTAACAGAAAAACCATGAAGTTCGTATCACGATAAAAAAAAAATCAACACACGTAACGTTCTACAAACCAGAAATCGTAAGTTATAATATACATTGTTCTTGACTAGCATGCGCTCGAGTTGAAATCTTAATACATAAATGTATTTAAAATTATATACATCATATAAATATTTTAAAATCAGCTCGAATACTGATAATATTATTAAAATATATTATAATATAAATAATTTAAGGAATAGTTAGAACTATAAATTTCTTAGTTTAACTAAAATTTATTTAAAAGGAAAAGAATACAAATGAATTTGTATAATAAAATAAAAATGAATTAGAAAACAAAACATGGAGTAAAAGGAGTTTTGTTGGGAATGTTGACACTTATACGAATAATACGTATGGTTTGATAAGTTAGTTTCTATGATATGATAACTTGCATATGCAGTTTTAATAGCCCGGATTTGTTTCTTTTTTTAAATTTGTTTTTTTTAACATATAAAGTCTTGGAAAGAGAAAGTTTTCTTTTCTTTTTATGTTGTGGCATCAGTGTTGCCATTTTAGCATTTTAGTTGCTAGATTTAGCAACTTTTTTTTTCTTTTAGCATCCAAAATTTATGAAAAGATGCTAGATGCTAACTTAGCATCTTTTATTAATAAAAAGTTGCTTTTAGCATCTTTTTTTTTATTTTTTTTCATTATTTTTGATCATACAATTTTAATTTTAATGGTATTGATATGTTTTAATTTCTCAAAGTGTAATACGAGAATTTTGTGTACTATTCTTTTTACCACTCTGCTCGTTTTTTTCAACAAATATAACAAAACATTTTGAAATAGAAGAATGTAAACACCAACAACAGTTTTTAATGAATTAAAAAGTCGATTGCAAAAAATATTATTGTAATAAAAAAACAAGTAAGATAATTATAGTCGGTCTAGACCGACTATACGATACCCTATACCATGCGTTCAGAGACACTATCTCTTAGGCCCAACTAACTGGACATAGAAAATAAGCAAAAACCAAATTTGAGAGGGATTTTTATACCCTATACCACTATGTGGTTTGGGTATAATGACTTTGTGCTGCTGTTTGTAACTACCAAAAATATTTGACCTAGACCCATTTTTAATTATACCGATCGAATCAGAATCACTATCTGATTCTATTTAACGATGTCCGTCCGTCCGTCCGTCCGTCCGTCTGTGTGTCCATGTAAAGCTTGTAATCAAACTGCAGGTCGCAAATATGAATATGTTTTGACGAAATTTGGTATATAAGCCTTTATCGGCCATAGGATGAACGCTATCGAAATTGGTGAGAATCGGTCCATGTTCAGACCTAGCCCCCATACAAATGACCCCTATGAAATCGACTTAAATTGCCATAAGATCCAAATTATATGAATCTTAGTCAAATTGGGTTTGTATGTGTTTATTACATCCACTAATCAGTAGTCCAAAAATGATCCCTATGGGACAAGTCTTAGTCATAGGCCCCATATAGAGCTGCTTCCCGATCTTCACTTAAATCTATCAAAAAACAAAAATATTGCACTGATTCTTCTCAAATTTTGTTTGTATATATTTTTGCAAAATACAAGAGACCTTACCAAACATGGTCAGGATCGGTCCATTTTTGGGCCTAGTCCCCATATAGAAATAGCATCCGATATGAACTTTTTCATATCTGCAGACAAAAAAATTTATAAAAATCCCACTCAAATTTGGTTTATGCTTATTTTTTATGTCCAGTTAGTTGGGCCTATAGGGTAGGGTCTCTACACGCATGGTATAGGGTAACCTATAGTCGGTCTAGACCGACTATAATTTTCTTACTTGTTATTAATTTTTTTGGCTGCAGATATGAAAAAGTTCATATCGGATGCTAAATCTATATGTGGACTAGGTCCAAAAATGGACCGATCCTGATCATGTTTGGTAAAGTCTCTTGTATTTTGCAAAAATATATACAAACAAAATCTGAGAAGAATCAGTGCAATATTTTTGATTTAAGTGAAGATCGGGAAGCAGCTCTATATGGGGCCAAAGGGATCATTTTTGGACTACTCATTAATGGACGTCATGAACGCATACAAAACCCAATTTGAGTAAGATCTATATGACAATGGGGATCTTATGGCAATTTATATCGATTTCATAGGGGTAATTCGTATGGGGGCTAGGTCTGAACATGGACCGATTCTCACCAATTAAAGATGGGTCTAGGTCAAATATTTTTGGTTGTTACAAACAGCAGCACAAAGTCATTATACCCAAACCACATAGTGGTATAGGGTATAATTATTTTGGATTTCAATTGTAATTTTTTATACCCTATACCACTATGTGGTTTGAGTATAATGACTTTGTGCTGCTGTTTGTAACAACCAAAAATATTTGACCTAGACCCATCTTTAATTATACCGATCGAATCAGAATCACTTTCTGAGTTGATTTAACAATGTCCGTCCGTCCGTCCGTCCGTCCGTCCGTCCGTCTGTGTGTCCATGTAAAGCTTGTAATCAAACTGCAGGTCGCAAATATGAATATATTTTGATGAAATTTGGTACATAAGCTTTTATCGGCCATGGGATGAACGCTGTTGAAATTGGTGAGAATCGGTAAATGTTCAGACCTAGCCCCCATACAAATAACCCATATGAAATCGACATAAATTGCCATAAGATCCAAATTGTCATATAGATATTACTCAAATTGGGTTTGTCTGCGTTCATTACATCCACTAATGAGTAGTCCAAAAATGATCCCTTTGACCCCATATAGAGCTGCTTCCCGATCTTCACTTAAATCTATTAAAAAACAAAAATATTGAACTGATTCTTCTCAAATTTTGTTTGTACATATTTTTGCAAAATACAAGAGACTTTACCAAACATGATCAGGATCGGTCCATTTTTGGACCTAGTCCCTTTATAGATATAGCATCCGATATGAATTTTTTCATATCTGCAGCCAAAAAAATTAATAAAAATCCCACTCAAATTTGGTTTTTGCTTATTTTCAATGTCCAGTTAGTTGGGCCTAAGAGATAGGGTTTCTAAACGCATGGTATAGGGTATCGTATAGTCGGTCTAGACCGACTATAATTTTCTTACTTGTTTTAACATCAAATTGAGTTTTTTTAATTTCAAATTAATAATTTTTAATTTTAGAGGTTTTTTTTTTTAATTTAATTAAAACAAGTAAGAAACTTATGTTTATATTAATTGTATATTACCAATGATTGATAATATATGTTTTTTGTTGATGAAGGAATTAAGAACCAAAGAATTTATTTAATTTTTCAATATAAAGGTAATGAAATTTGAAAAAAAAAAATTAGCATCTTTTTTTTTGACTCCAGTACGTTTTAGCATCTTTTTTTTGCAATTTAGCATTTTTACAATTTCAAATTATGGCAGCACTGTGTGGCATTAGGTCTAGTATGGTCAAGAACCCTCACCAATCCGACGAGCAAAGCCTTCAAGCTTTCCAAGCACCGACCATTGCTAGCCAGAAAGTCAATAATTTGAAATAGCTTAAATGTAATAATAGGAATTTGCAACATAAATAGAATGGCGCCCAACGATAAAGGCCAAAGCAAAGCCTTCAAGCTTTCCAAGCACCGACCATAGCTAGCCAGAAAGTCGATAATTTGAAATAGCTTAAATGTAATAATAGGAATTTGCAATATAAATAGAATGGCGCCCAACGATAAAGGCCAAATTTCTTTTTGACCTTTTCTTTCAATGTGATTGTTTAACTTTTAGTTATTGTGATCGTTACATTTTTTTACAACAGGTAAATGAGTCCTTAACTGATGAAATCTTTATGTATCAGCTAACGTTATGCAATTTACCTTCTTCACTATAGTATTTTACATAATCACGAGTCAAATGGTTTAACAGTAAATCATAGTTGCCAAACAGCCGTGATTGTGTCTAAAGTTTCGTTCAGAATATATATTGTATTAAGAGCAAGTCAGTTAAATCGTGGGTCGAATCATGTCTATATTTGCGACTCTATATGATATATATTTTTTTTTTTTCATCTTTTAGTTTAAATAAATTTGGCTTCAAATTTTGTTAGTCATAAGAAGTTTCTGTTAAAAGAAAAGATTTTCTTATCTGCAACACAATATTGAAATCATTCATTTTATTAAAAGGAGGGAGTTATCATTTTTAGATTTGTGCACAATTTTGGTCGATTATCAGTATTTTAAGTTTAAGTCAACATTCCCAATAATTAAGATAAATAAATAAAAGCATTAAGAATTTTAAGTAAATTTTGAAAGTTATATCCCAAAGAAAGAGAAAGACTAGAAACATTATAGATAGTGAAGACCCTTCTCAAACTTACACTCAGGTTAATTATACATTTGACGAAGAGTTTGAAAATCCATCTTCTACTAGAGCTAGAATCAGTAAAAGTCCAGTTATCACAAGATCTCGAACATTAGCTGTATCACAACAATTAGTTTCAGAGGACAATATGGAAAATAACACTGTAAATAATACTTATATGGCAAGTAGTAATAATCAACAGGAAAATATTGTGGCTTCAGGCATTAGTGTAGTTAATATGGAGGAGTTAACTTCTCGCTTAGAAAATGTTTTGACATTAAACCATAGGGCGTTTTTGAATGAGTTGTCTAGTTTAAAGCAGACCCTAGTGGATAATTTAAATGAAAGTCAGAATTTATATAATTTAAATACGAACCAAAATCAGATAACCCTCTTCCTTCGAATAGTGATTCATATCACAATCAAAGTTTAAACTTAGAAATACATCATCTAATAAATCTTTTAGAATTTAGAAGTGGAACTTCAATTATGATGGCACACAAGACGTCAATGATTTTTTGTTCTAAGTTGATACTTTGAAAGACAGATGGAACTGTCCTGCAGATCAATTTGTTGCTAGCTTTCACACCCTTCTTAAGGGCAAATCTGAGTCATGGATTTGGTCTTATTTTAGGCAAAATTCTAATAGTACATATGATCAACTGAAAATAGCAATTACTAAACAATTCGGCAGAATAGAGAATGACTGCGATAAAATAGTCAAAATTATTGAACGCAGACAATTACAGAAAGAATCTTTCGACGACTTCTTTACCGAAATGAGTGATAGCAAAATGATTGATTTAATGAAGAATAACGTCAAAGAATCGATTGGATCACTTTTATTTTCATATGATATATTTAGTGTAGATCATTTAGGAGATGCTGCAAGAAAATCAGAAAAGTTTTTAGCTAGGCAACAAGAAGTGAAGAAAAGACTTGTTTCTGAAATTGATTTAAAATATAAAGGTTTTCAGAAAAAAAGAGAAGAAAGAATTTGACACCAGCCATTTCAAATGTTGGAATTGTGACCAAACCGGTCATTCTTTATATGACTGTCCGTCCGACTTTATTTTGTTTTCGTTGCGGTGAGAAAAACATCCCAACACCCCAATGTAGAAAACACTCGAAAAACAAGAATGCGAGCGAGAAATGGAGGGTAACTCGCACTCCATAGAAAAGCCCTCAATAGAGAATATAAATAAATTTAATGATGTAGCGGTATCAGAAGAGAAAACAAAAAACAATAACTTAACAATTTTTGAAAACTTAAATACATCTACCAGTGAAAACGCTAGTTTTAATGTGATATCCTTACATAATAGGAAAGCAAAATACGAGGAAGCAAGAGATCATATTTTTAAAGAAAATAAGATTCCAAAGAAAATTAAAAAATGTAGAGAAAGATATAAGAAGAGAAGAAAATATTTAAAAATTTTAGAGTCCATTATGATAAATGAAATGGTTGACAATAGACCTTATGCGAAAATACTTTTAGGTTCAGTTGAAATTTTCGGTTTGCTGGATTTTGGGGCATCTGTAAGCGTTCTGGGGAAAACTTGCAAAAAGGTGGTAGAAGAACTTAGGCTAAAATTTAGTCCATTGTCAAATTCATTAAAAACAGCAGATGGAGGTCTGCAGGATGTAATTGGTTTTGTTGAAATTCCAGTATCATATAAAAATAATACGAAGAATATCCTGTTTTATTTATCGCCGAATTTGAAACAACCCGTTTATCTAGGTGTGAATTTTTGGAAAAGTTTTGAGATAGCACCCCAACTTTTTGTATCAGAAATTACCCTTGACAGTGAAACATTTAGTATAAGCATAAACACTAACACTCAAAATTTAACTGATTTAGAATTATATGATCTGAAACGTGTAATAGAAAAATTTCCGTCATTTAGTAGATCTGGGTTAGGTCGAACATCCTTAGAAACACACACCACGGATACCGGTAATTCAGAACCATTTAAGATAAAACATTATCCTTTGTCACCCCCAAGGCAACAGGGAGCTTACAAAGAATTAGATCGTATGTTATCATTAGGAGTAATAGAGGAGAGTAAAAGTCCTTTTTGTAGCCCTATAATTTTGGTCAGGAAACCAGGCAAAATCAGGCTCTGTCTCGACACGCGGAAATTAAATACTTTAACAAAAAAAGGATGCTTATCCATTACCCCATATAAATGGACTTTTAAGCAGATTACAGGATACTCATTTCATAACAGGTATTGATCTGAAGGATGCCTTCTGGCAAATACCTTTGGATGAGAATTTTAAAGAAAAAACGGCATTTGCAGTACCTGGTAGGCCGCTGTATTATTTTACAGTAATGCCTTTTGGGCTCTGTAACGCCGCACAGCGAATGAGTCGTCTTATGGATAAAACAATTCCTAGTCGACTTCGTGAGAATGTTTTCATTTATCTCGATGATCTGCTTGTATGTACTTCTGATATTGAAAGTCATATTGATATATTGCGCGAAGTTTATAAATGCCTTAAGTCTGCAAATTTAACCATTAATGTTGAAAAGAGTAGATTTTGCCAAAAGGAAATTAAATATTTAGGGTATATAGTAGGCCAAGGGTGGACAGATAAGGCAAAAATTGAGGCAATCACCAACTTTCCTTTACCGAAGACAATTAGAGAGATAAGGCGCTATATTGGCATGACCGGATGGTATAGGCAATTTATACCAAATTTTGCAGACCTTGCTTCACCCTTAACTGACTGCCTCAAAAATCTAAAGAATTTAAATAAACAATGGAAGCGGAAACATCTTTCCACCGCTTGAGTTTAAAACTGCAGTGTTTCGATTTTGAAGTCGAATACAGAAAAGGATCTGCGAACATAGCTCCAGATGCGCTATCGGGATTTGATATAGATGAGTTATCCTTTTCCTCTGTATCATCTTAAATAAGTTTAGAATCTAAATTTTTTAATTCCGAAGAATACAGCAACATAGCATCTGAAATCGCAAAGTACCCGCAAAATTTTCCAAACACAGTCGTCTCAGAAGGTTATGTATATCAGATAGTTAAGTTTAGAAAAGGTGAATATGTTGAAGAAAATAGCTTATGGCGACTCTGGTTACCTAGACAGCTTCGTGAAACAGTAATTCAGTAAAACCATGACGTAAATTCTTGTCATGGAGGCTTTTCAAAAACTCTGAACAGAATTAAAGAAAAATATTTTTGGCCAAATATGGCAAAAGATATCAAAATATTTGTATCAAATTGCGATATTTGTAAAATCGTAAAGCCCACTAATAAGATATTAATACCACCTATGGGTCAGCAAGTAATTACTGAGCGTCCCTTTCAGAGGATATACATGGATCTACTTGGTCCTTATCCGAGAACGAAAATGGGAAATTCAATGGTGTTTGTGGCGATTGACCACTTTACAAAATATATCTTTTTGAAGCCCCTTAAGAAAGCAACTAGTACAGCAATAATAAGAAAATATTTTCCATAAATTTGGTGCGCCACAATTTATCCATTCGGACAATGGTAAACAATTTGTATCCATTCAAATGTCTAATTTTCTTCAAGCCTATGGTGTCAGCCACGTCAAACCAGCTCTGTATTCGCCACAGGCAAACACATCAGAAAGAACCAATCGTGAATTACTAGTAAAGCTTCGTATATTATTGAAGGAAAAGCAGGATAAGTGGGATACTCATGTATCAAGGATAGCTGGTATACTTAGAAGTGATTAACACAATGCAATAAAATGTTGACCTTACTTCTATACTTTTGGATATAATGTGATTCAGCATGGTTCGGCGTATGTAATAATGAATAAATTAGGTTGTCTAAGAGATAGTCAATTCAATGTTATACCAAATGATTCCAGACTGGCTGACTTGCATGAAAAAGTAAAAGAAAACTTGGCAATAGCTCATGAAAAAGCTACAAAAAGCTGCAATTTAAGGTAGGACAAGAAGTTTACAGAAAGAATTTTGCGCAATCAGATATGAAAAAGGGCATAAATTCAAAGCTACTACCACCATACATAAAGTGTAATATTAGAAAACGAGTAGGATCGTCGTATTACGAACTTGAACATCTTAACGGCAAGTACATGGGTATGTATCATGCAAGAGATATTAAGGAATCTTGAAAGTTCAAATAGTTTATATTCTACCTGCTAAGTTATAATCAGGGTTTATTGGGTTTTAATATCGGATTGTACCAACGGATCAGCAACGAAATCAACCCTCATTTATAGCATCCAGAAGTCAGACTGGAGAGGCATAGTTCACCTGTAACAACATGAACCTTTTTAGTACAGAATATTACTAAAATAACCTTGCGTTAACCTTGGCATTACACAAATGTGGTGCACTATAAATATATGTCGATGAATGACGTCATCAAATATAAATTTTAAAATTACTAAAATAACATTTTTTTTTGTATAATACTATTGCCTTACATTTTTACTTTAACATAAAGAGAGTGAGTTACATATTTAAATTTTTCTTGTATTGATAATGGTTCATACACACACTCTACAGTATAGATGAAACAATATATGATGCTGTAAATAACATTGATACACTTTTTTTTAATTCCAACTATAATGTTAATATCACTATTAAATTATAAGTTATGGCATGTTAAAATAGAAATAACTGTATATTATATCCTTTCAAATTTTACATTTGTATGGTTGAACTAATATGGTTTTGAATTGCAGTGTTCCAATGTTTTGAGCTCAAACCATCGGCTGATCAACAAAAAAAAAGGAGAAAAAGGGTAACAGAAAAACCATGAAGTTCGTATCACGATAAAAAAAAAATCAACACACGTAACGTTCTACAAACCAGAAATCGTAAGTTATAATATACATTGTTCTTGACTAGCATGCGCTCGAGTTGAAATCTTAATACATAAATGTATTTAAAATTATATACATCATATAAATATTTTAAAATCAGCTTGAATACTGATAATGTTATTAAAATCTATTATAATTTAAATAATTTAAGGAATAGTTAGAACTATAAATTTCTTAGTTTAACTAAAATTTATTTTAAGGGAAAAGAATACAAATGAATTTGTATAATAAAGTAAAAATGAATTAGAAAACAAAACATGGAGTAAAAGGAGTTTAGTTGGGAATGTTGACACTTATACGAATAATACGGATGGTTTGATAAGTTAGTTTCTATGATATGATAACTTGCATGTGCAGTTTTAATAGCCCGGATTTGTTTCTTTTTTTAAATTTATTTTTTTTAACTTATAAAGTCTTGGAAAGAGAAAGTTCTCTTTTCTTTTTATGTTGTGACATTAGGTCTAGTATGGTCAAGAACCCTCACCAATCCGACGAGCAAATCCTTCAAGCTTTCCAAGCACCGACCATTGCTAGCCAGAAAGTCAATAATTTGAAATAGCTTAAATGCAATAATAGGTATTTGCAACAACCCATCTTTTATTATACCGAGCGACTCAGAAAGTGGTTCTGAGTTGGCGATGTCCGTCCGTCTGTCCGTATGTGTGTCCATGTAAACTTTGTAATCAAACTACAAGTCGCAAATATGAATATATTTTAATCAAATTTTGTGTATAAGCTTTCGTCGGCCATAGAATAAATGCTGTCGAAATTGGTAAAATTCGGCCAATGTTCAGACCTAGTCCTCATACAAATGACCCCTATGAAATCGTCATAAATTTCCATAAGATCCAAATTATCATATAGATCTCAGTTAAATTGGGTTTGTATGTGTTTATTACATCCATTAATCAATATTCCAAAAATAATACCTATAGGACAATTCTAAGTCATAGGCCCAATATAGAGCTGCTTCCCGATCTTCACTAAAATCTATCAAAAAACAAAAATATTGCACAGATTTTTCTCCAATTTGGTTTGCATATATTTTTGCATAATATAAGTGAATTTACCAAATATGGTGCGGATCGGTCCTAGTTCCCATATA
Source organism: Cordilura impudica (assembly GCA_963682025.1). Classification (NCBI taxonomy): domain Eukaryota; kingdom Metazoa; phylum Arthropoda; class Insecta; order Diptera; family Scathophagidae; genus Cordilura; species Cordilura impudica. The sequence continues at coordinate 15,499,528 of OY821522.1, read as the reverse complement.
AATATAGCACCTCATATGAACTTTATCTGCAGCCAAAAACAATAATAACAACGCCAAAGTTTTTTTATGTTTTATATATCCAGTTAGTTGGACCAAAGAAAGAGGGTCTCTAAACCATGGTCTAGGGCAGCCATGCACAACCCGCGGCCCAAGGGCCGCATGCGTCCCGATTTAACATTCCCTGCGGCCCGATTTAACATAAATTTTTTTTAATATATTCTTTATAATAAATTATTTACTATACTAAGAAAAAAAATATGTATTTCAAATAACATAAAAGAATAAGTATAAATATAATTAATTATGAAATTATGCAAATACAATCCTTTCATTCTCATACTCACAGCTATTTTTGAATTCATTGTGAATGAAATACAAAAGAAAATAATCTAATAGAAAACAAGTAAGAAAATTATAGTCGGTCTGAACCGACTATATGATACCCTATACCATGCGTTTAGAGACCCTATCTCACAGGCCCAACTAACTGGACATAGAAAATAAGCATAAACTAAATTTGAGTGGGATTTTTATCAATTTTTTTGGCTGCAGATATGAAAAAGTTCATATCGGATGCTATATCAATATGGAGACTAGGCCCAAAAATGGACCGATCCTGACTATGTTTGGTAAAGTCTCTTGTATTTTGCAAAAATATATACAAACAAAATTTGAGAAGAATCAGTGCAATATTTTTGTTATACCCTATACCACTATGTTGTTTGGGTAAAATGACTTTGTGCTGCTGTTTGTAACTACCAAAAATATTTGACATAGACCCATCTTTTATTATACCGATCGACTCAGAATCACTATCTGATTCGATTTAACGATGTCCGTCCGTCCGTCCGTCTGTGTGTCCATGTAAAGCTTGTAATCAAACTGCAGGTCGCAAATATGAATAAATTTTGATGAAATTTGGTATATAGGCTTTTGTCGCCCATAGGATGAACGCTTTCGAAACTGGTGAGAATCGGTCCATGTTCAGACCTAGCCCCCATACAAATGATCCCTATGAAATCACCATAAATTGCCATAAGATCCAAATTATCATATAAATCTTAGACAAATTGGGTTTGTATGTGCTTATTACATCCAATAATCAGTAGTCCAAAAATGATCCCTATGGGACAACTCTTAGTCATAGGCCCCATATAGAACTGCTTCCCGATCTTCACCTAAATATATCAAAAACCAAAATATTGCACTGATCCCTCTCAAATTTTGTTTGTATATATTTTTGCAAAATACAAGAGACTTTACCAAACATGGTCACGATCGGTCCATTTTTGGACCTAGTCCCCATATAGATATATCATCCGATATGAACTTTTTCATATCTGCAGCCAAAAAAATTAATAACAAGTAAGAAAATTATAGTCGGTCTAGACCGACTATACGATACCCTATACCATGCGTTTAGAAACCCTATCTCTTCGGCCCAACTAACTGGACATAGAATATAAGCAAAAACCAAATTTTAGTGGGATTTTGATTAATTTTTTGGCTGCAGATATGAAAAAGTTCATATCGGATGCTATATCTATATGGGGACTAGGTCCAAAAATGGACCGATCCTGATCATGTTTGGTAAAGTCTCTTGTATTTTGCAAAAATATATACAAACAAAATTTGGGAAGAATCACTGCAATATTTTTGTTTTTTAATAGATTTAAGTGAAGATCGGGAAGCAGCTCTATATGGGGCCAAAGGGATCATTTTTGGACTACTCATTAATGGATGTAATAAACGCATACAAACCCAATTTGAGTAAGATCTATATGACAATTTGGATCTTATGGCAATTTATGTCGATTTCATAGGGGTCATTTGTATGGGGGCTAGGTCTGAACATTAACCAATTCTCACCAATTTCAATAGCGTTCATTCCATGGCCGATAAAAGCTTATGTACCAAATTTCATCAAAATATATTCATATTTGCGACCTGCAGTTTGATTACAAGGTTTACATGGACACACAGACGGACGGACGGACGGACGGACGGACGGACATTGTTAAATCAACTCAGAAAGTGATTCTGATTCGACCGGTATAATTAAAGATGGGTCTAGGTCAAATATTTTTAGTTGTTACAAACAGCAGCACAAAGTCATTATACCCAAACCACATAGTGGTATAGGGTATAAAAATAAGCATAATCCAAATTTGAGGGGGATTTCTATTAATTTTTTTGGCTGCAGGTATGAAAAAGTTCATATATGATGCTATATCTCTATGGGGGCTAGGCCCAAAAATGGACCGATCCTGACCATGTTTGGTAAGCTCTCTTGTATTTTGCAAAAATATATACAAACAAAATTTGAGAAGAATCAGTGCAATATTTTCTTTTTTGATAGATTTAAGTGAAGATCGGGAAGCTGCTCTATATGGGGCCTCTAACTAAGAGTTATCCCATAGGGACCATTTTTGAACTACTGATTAATGGATGTAATAAACACATACAAACCCAATTTGACTAAGATTTATATGATAATTTGGATGTTATGGCAATTTAAGTCGATTTCATAGGGGTCATTTGTATGGGGCTAGGTCTGAACATGGACCGATTCTCAACAATTTCAACAGCGTTCATCCTATGGCCGATAAAAGCTCACATACCAAATTTCATCAAATATTCATATTTGCGACCAGCAGTTGGATTACAAGCTTTACATGGACACACGGACGGACGGACGGACATCGTTAAATCGAATCAGATAGTGATTCTGATTCGATCGGTACAATTAAAGATTGGTCTAGGCCAAATATTTTTGGTAGTTACAAACAGCAGCACAAAGTCATTGTACCCAAACCACATAGTGGTATAGGGTATAAAAAGTGCAATGAATCTGCAGAGCAAGCATCAAAAAAATTATGTTGTACAAAATGCAACTCGAAATTTGAAGCACTAAGCTTAAACCGAATGACAATACAACGACGTATCACCGATATTTCTGCTGATATCGTGACTAAATTTTCAAGAATATTCAAAAATTGTATCAATTTTTCGTTAGCTGTTGATGAATCTGCCGATGTTACTTCCATTGCTCAATTGTGTATATATGCCCGTTGTATAACATCAGATTATGAGATTTTTGAAGAACTTGTCGAACTCTATCCAATGAAAGACCAAACAAGAGGATCGGATTTATTGCAGGCATTATTATCTAGCATGCAGAAGCATAATTTGGATTTATCAAAGCTTTCTGGTATAGTGACTGTCGGTGCTCCTTCAATGATTGGTCCTAAAATCGGTATGACTACTCTTTTATCCGAACATATGAAACGAAAATTAATTGGCAAAAATCTGGGTTTCGACCATGTTATGAAAAAAGTTGTGAAAGCTGTAAATTTCATCCGATCACGTGGATTAAATCACAGACAATTTAAGGAATTTCTTAATGAAATTGAATGCGAATATGGTGATGTTGTGTACTATAGTGAAGTTCGTTGGTTAAGTAGAGGCAAAGTTCTGCAACGTTTCCTTAACCTTATTGAAGAAATTAAAATGTTTTTAAATGCAATAAGTCAGCCAGTGGATTATTTGGAAGATTCAAAATGGATATGTGATCTCGCATTTTTAACAGATATATGCGGCCATTTAAATGATCTGAACCTAAAACTTCAAGGAAAATGTCAATTAATCACGAAATTACATGGTCAGCTTTTCGAATCAAGTTATCATTGTTTCATTCCCAAATAGCCAATAATAATACCTGTCACTTTTCGAACTGCGATGAAATATTTAAAAAGTACAAGATGAACAGTAATCAATATGTTATTTATATTGAACAACTGCAGCAATCTTTCAATAAACGATTTGAGATCTTATCAATTTGGATCTTATGGCAATTTATGTCGATTTCATAGGGGTAATTTGTATCGGGGCTAGGTCTGAACATGGATCGATTCTCACCAATTTCAATACCGTTCATCGCATGGCCGATAGAAGCTTATATACCAAATTCCATCAAAATATATTCATATTTGCGACCTGCAGTTTGATTACAAGGTTTACATGGACACACATACGGACGGACGGACGGACGGGCATTGTTAAATCAACTCAAAAAGTGATTCTGATTCGATCGGTATAATTAAAGATGGGTCTAGGTCAAATATTTTTGGTTGTTACATACAGCAGCACAAAGTCATTATACCCAAACCACATAGTGGTATAGGGTATAAAAAAGAGAATTACACTTACAATATATGGGCAAAAGAATTCAAAAAGAAATGATTACATTCTTTAGTTCTGCAGTCAAAGAGAAAATTACAAAAATAATAAAACGGAATAAATATTTTTCAATAATCGTTGATTGTACTCCAGATGTTTCCCGTACTGAGCAAATGTCCTTAATTGTCCTATTGGTCTGTCCAAATAGTGATAAAAAACACATCGAGGTGTATGAGCATTTCTTAAGTTTTATTGAAATTGAGCTCTGGAGCTGAAATTACATATAAGATTGTAGAAGTATTAGAGTCACATAACTTGTCAGTGGCCAATATGAGAGGTCAAAGTTATGATAACGGCTCCAATATGCGCGGACGACATAGTGGTGTCCAAAGTAGAATTCCTAAGATAAACCCAAGAGCCTTTTTTATTCCCTGCAGTGCATATACCCTTAATTTAGAGGTAAATGATTCTGCGAGCTGTTGTGTTGAAGGTTTCATTTTTTTTATATCATTCAGCATTGTATGTTTTTTTGTTCATCGTCAACTCAACGCTGAGATTTATTAGAAAAACATATCACAGGTCCTACGTTAAAAGGACTAAGTGATACTAGATGGGCCAGTCGATTTGACGATATCACCTTAAAGAAGTTATTGCTGTTCTGTATGACTGCGTGAATGAGGATGAGCAACCTAATGTTACCACAGTCACAGCAGCGAGAAACAAGTCAGACGCCACAGCTATATTGCAAAAAATTAGAAAATATAAATTTATCTGCTCTTTAATTGTATCGTATGATATTTTATTTGAAATAAATGTAACTAGCAAAGCCTTTCAGGCAGTTAGTTTAAACCTGAGCCAAGCTGTAACGTATTTATCAAAGAGTATGGTGTTCCTTGAAGATTATAGAAAAGATTTAAAATTTGCTTATATTTTGGAGGAGGCTAAAATAATTGCAATTGATTTAGATATTGATGTACAATTTGAACCTGCATGAGTCCGCCGTCAAAGAAGACAATTTGATTATGAACAACGTGATGAAGTGTTCGATAATTCTAGACAAAACATTAAAGTAAATTTCGTTAACAATATCTTGGACCACGCGATACAATCACTACGAGATCGGAACGTAACAGTAAATTCGAATCATTGTATAACTTTGGAAATATCACCAATATAGCATAAGGAGATATTGTATGGATTTAGAACTTCTCCTAACTGACGGTGATCTGAAGGATATTTCCGGCTTGGATTTGTTTGACGAATTAAAATACCCCAAGAAGCATCTGTCCACAGATTGCTATGATTCTCCTGCTAAAATTATAAACTATTTTCTAGTTAATAATTTTACAACTGCTTTGCCAAATATATATGTTGCCTTACTAATCATAATTACATTGTCAATAATTTGGCGAGTGCAGAGAGAAGCTTTTCTAATCTTATATTAAAAAAGTTTATTTGCGCTTAACAATGCTCTAAGATCACCTTGATGGTTTAGCTTGCCTTTCCGTCGAACGTGATATTGTAAGTAAATTTGAACTGAATGATTTTATCAACAATTTTGCAGCCAGTAAAAGCTCGGAAAAAAAGTTTTTATATAAGTAAAAATAAAATTATTTATTTAAAAAAAAATTATTTTTCTCTTTTTTCGTAGGAAAAAAAATCAACCAACATTATACAGAGTGCATCATTTTGTCAGTGGTTACTTACTTTATTCCTTATTTGGGTATAAAGAAATTTTACATATTAAAATTTATATAAAACAAGAAAAAATAAAATATTTTTCTGCTGCATTTAAGTTTTATATGCTCAATAATAAAACTGGGAGTTTAATATAAAAATTTTTTTTTAATAATTCATAATTTAGGTTAAACAAAATAACAGTTTTAGCTATTCTTTTTTTTTCTGGTTACAAAATATTTGGCTCGATTAAAACCCTTGGCACAGGGCGCCACAAATGCTCGGGCCGGCGCACAGTGGCTGAAATTTTGATTTCATTGACCAAAAGTCTAATTTTTTTTCACCGATTTTTAAAATTTTAACGCCGTTTTGTAGCTATATACCCAGATTACGGTAGCCGAAAAATTAGTTTAAACCAGTGGTCGGCAAAACCACTACGCGGCGTTTTTGCTCTCACACATACATGCGCTCACATATTAAACAAAAATAAAAAATTCATCAGTCTCGCAAGAGCATACGAACGAAGGCGTTGATTCGATGATTTTTGTTTGAGATGCACTGAGAGAATAAATGTAAATTTTGAATATGAACTCTTGCTTAATAAAAAAATAAAACTATTAATGGACTAATTTTCGCATCCTAAGGAAAAAATTGATTAATTTAACAAGAACTTCTGAAGTTTTTAATATATATCCATATAATTTGAGAAAATTAAATGAATTTGTTAAAATATTGGAAACTTTACTAGTAAAGTACAGTATGCGTTTTAATATTTTTGAGCAAATAGAAAATATAAGTGACTTACATAATTATCTTTTGTTATGTAATATTGAAAGTCAAAATGTTGATATCAAAGAAGAACTTTTAAAAATGCCTTGAATCTACCGCTTACAACTGGTCCGATATCAAAGAATGAAATATTTAAATTATATTCGATGTTTGGGGCAACATATATATGCGAGTCATCATTATCCTCCTTAAAATTTATTAAAAATTAAACTAGAAACCGTGCTCATATGACATTGATATTGATCGTTTTATAAAATATGAATCTTAAAACTGGTTACATAATTATTTTTATTTGTTTACGTACTTTTTCTTATTTAAACCATAAGTTTCTCTAAGTGCATTGAGTAAGAGAGAGATTGCAGTTCGCTCACACTAAGCAACCTATGATGGTATGTGTTTGCCGAGCACTGGTTTAAACTATTGCTAATTGTGGTCGTGGCATGCTATCAAACTCAACTGTTTTTTTAATTTTAGAAAAAGGTGATTTTTTTAACTAAAATAAATGGTAACTACTCGCAAGTTATCATCGATAATGAGCTGTAGTCTTTTTTACAAGGTTCGTAGGATTACAGTCTTTAGTAGTTGTAGGCGGGCACAACGCTACCGTGTAATAATAGGGGTGTTCTGAAATATTAATTAAAGTACTATATTTTTTTTTGTCAAATTTCAACTTTAGTAGAATGGAAATTCTAGGTAACAAGAAACGTATACCACCCCGAGAAAGATGAAAGTGTCTTCTTTAACCCTATATATACTTTTGCACCCACCACGACCCGCCGGTAGAACACTTTTTTCATTTTAATGAAATTACTCAAAAAAAAATAAAATTACGGTAATTTAAACAGCCCCATAAGTATACAATGGTGTGTTCAATTCGTGCTTTAGGTATTTTATAGCTTATAATAATCATTATTTGTTTTGTTACCAGTAAAGATATCTGCTTACAAAATACACCACGCTTTTATATATTTGTATATTTGTAAGTGTTTAAGCGCAAATTCTTTTATTTTGCTCATTAATTTAGTTTGCCCTTTTGCAAACCCTCACCCTCTTTAAGGGTTAATTACTAGTTAGAATCTAAGTTTTACTCCTTTTTGTAAACATCTTTGTAGGGAGTATTTACATAGATTCTAGCGAGTAAACCGTTAACGGTATCTAAAAACATTGCTTGTTGCCTCTTTCTATCCTAGTTAGATGTAACTTTTTTTAATCTTCGTTTGTGTGCCAATACGAACAAATCGTCCCTACGGATACCTGAAGACATACAGTCCACTTAATTTTAAAGGTAATATATTTTATAATAAAATATTGAGAATTTTCTCATTAATAATAAAACACCAAAAATCTTGTTTCTTTTTATTTTCCCGCATTTACGGCAAACATTTGGTCCTTCGAACCGGATCTTTTATTCGAGTTTAAATTGGGAAATAATATTTAATTTAATTTGCAGAAATTCAGCCATCTTGCTGCATCAACAACAACTGTAACATCATCTTTAATTTTTTTAAATCTTCAATTTTAAAAGGTGCGTACATTATTTTTTAAATAGTGCAAGTGCTAATAAAAAATCGTGTTTATAAAATTAAAAGAAAAAGTGAAAATACATTTTTTTTTATTAAGATTAATTGTTACCTATAATAAAAAAGTATTTGTTCCTTAATACTTTTTTATATTATTGTGATTGATCGCGTTACAACCCTTCGTCGTAATATTTTTTTAAACAGTACCTTTGTTTTGACACTTTGTCATTACACTTCTTTTGGGTACTCTTTTTTTACAACAGTGCGTTTTGTTTACGTGGACGGACAAATTAAATTTTTTTTCGTGTTAAATTTATTTAAAAAATTTTTGTTCGTTTAATAAATAATATACGGAATTAAAATTGTTTAATTATTTTTTAATAATAAATTTTAAAATCGGTTCCTTTATTTATTTGCAAAGTGCCGTCGGGTTTGCGATTAGTGATCTTGTGTTTTTGCATACATATATTGATTTATTATTTTATAAAACTAACCCTTAACACTGTTGACAGCTATATATACATACATACGTGCATATATATTATCCAAGTGTTTTTAGTGTGTTTAGTGTGTTTATTCGCGTATACGATTTTTTTATATTTGAATATTTTACAAGCTGTGTTTGTTTACAACTTACACTAGCTTCATATCGACCTGCATACGTACCGTGTTGTTGTTGTTTTTTTTCATTTACATCATATTGTCACCCTACTGTCCGGTATAGTCGCGACATATTTAGCTTGTGTTTTTTTTATTGAGATTTATTTTTTGTATTCTCAATTGGCATTTTTTAATAAAATTAATTTATAAATTCAAAATTTTAGTGCATTTATCGTGTTTTTTCGGAAATTTTCGTTTTTATTAATTTTTTTTGAATAAAATTTTGACAAAATGCCTGAAACAGCCCTTGATGTTTTTATTAGAGATTCTGATGCTCTTATAAAATACGAAGCTAAATTTAACGACATTCGTGAGGAACTTCATTCGAGTTTTAATTTAGAAATACGCGGTAAGGAAATTAACTTGTTATGGGAACAAGCTAAATCTTCATACCGTACTTGTCTTAGTTATCTCGAAAATTCTGAAGACGCGGAACCCGAAGATGTTGACGCTGCTGAGTCAAAATACGAGGCAACATTTAACGCGTACGTCAATTGTTTAGCAATGATCAACGAGAAATTGCACAATTTCGAAACCAAGGCAAAATCGAAGGATCAGTCTTCGCCTGTAGACTTAAATTCTTCTGATAACTTCTGCCATAATTTGACTCTGCCGCCGTGCGATACAGACGTTTTCGAGGGTGACTATCTTTCTTGGCCCACTTTTAGGGATATTTTTACCGCGGTATACATAAATAATTCTCGCTTAAGCAATATTGAGCGTTTGTGCCATTTGGTTCGAAAAACGAGTGGTGAGGCGCGTGAAATTGTTTCAAAATGTCCACTTACTAATGCTGGCTTTGACATAGCTTGGCGAAATTTGAGAGAAGCGTACGATAATCCTCGTATGTTGGTTAACAACCAACTCAAAACGCTTTTCAGTCTTCCCTTTTATGATAAGGAGACTAGTGCGAATTTAAAAGCTTTACAACGCGGTATAAACGGTTGCCTTACAGCCATGTCTACTTATGACATTTCTACTCAAAGCTGGGATCCAATATTAGTTTTTATGTGCATTCAGCGGTTACCTGTAAATACTGTTAATATTTGGGAACAGAGTGTAAAAGACAAATCGGCCTTGTCTCTCTGGAAAGATTTGGACCACTTTCTGACAGAAAGAACCCAAACTTTAGATTGTCTTCGTGACTTAAGAAGTTCAGAATCTGTCAAAAAGGCTTCTGAACATAAAATAAAAGCGCATCATTCTAATGCTGCTTCTTCCTCTTCAAATGCCTCTTGCATTTTATGTAAAAATCAAGTCCACTTTTTACGATCTTGTCATCGTTTTAAAAGTTTATCGATTGCGGACAGATATTCTACCATTAAAAAGTTTCATTGTTGTGTCAATTGTCTTTCAAGAACACATGAAGCTAAAAATTGTAATAGCAGTTATAATTGTTCCATCTGCAATAAGCGTCATCATACGATGCTGCATCGGGAGTTGCCGAAATCTGATAGTTTAGTTAGGGAAACTCATAATTCTAATTCGGGTGCGAGTCCGGTTATAGCCTCTCGACTTACCAACTCCATACCCATGAATTCTTTCCCCTCTTCGTCAAATAGCAACAATGCCACAGCTCCTTTAAATCGACAGGTATTTCATACCTCACAAGATAGGACTGTGCTTTTGGGGACAGCAATGGTGAATATTATTCACCAGGGTACGACGTATCCAGCTCGGGCCCTTATTGACCCGGCTTCTGAAGCTTCGTTCATTTGTGAACGATTGCAAAATCGCTTGAAACTTTCGACGCATTCTACGAATGCTCAAATTTCAGGTGTTAATCAAGCTGTCTCTGCTACCTCTAGAAAACTTTGTTCTCTTCAAATTGGCTCTCCTATTGATTCATCCATTGTAGTGGAAACTAATGCTCTTGTTTTATCTAAAATATCGGGCAATTTGCCTTCATTTGTACTTCCTTCTCATCTTAGGAATAATTTGCCCAACCTTCGGTTAGCAGATAAAAACTTTTTCGATAGCAGACCTGTCGATCTTTTGCTTGGCGCTGATCTTTACCCTAAAATACTTTTAGGTGAAATTCGTCGAGATATTTTGGGCTCCTTATTAGCTCAAAATACTATTTTCGGTTGGATTATTACTGGTCCAATTTGTCATTCCCAAGTTCAAGTCTATTCAACTAAAGTTGATTTTTCTGAAGAAGATTGCCTGAATAGAAATCTTCTCAGATTTTGGGAACTTGAGGAAAATCCGAAAAGGAAAATTTTTTCAACTTTCGATAAAATTTGTGAAGAAAATTATAGGAAGACTACACGTCGAGCTTCTGATGGTCGATACATTGTGACCCTTCCATTCAAACCTGAATTCCCTCAACACTTAAATCTAGGTTTATCTCGACCAAGTGTTCTCAAACAATATCATCGCACAGAATCCTCTCTTTTACGAAGACCTGAGATTAAGAAATTGTATGATAGCGTCGTTAGTGAATATTTGGACCTAGACCATATGAAACTTGTTTCTTCTCCTTCATCGGCAACAACTTTTGCTTGTTACTTGCCACATCATCCAGTCGTTAAACCTGAACGAAAGACCACAAAGTTAAGAGTCGTTTTCAATGCCTCTAATAAAACTTCGAACGGGAATAGTCTGAACGACTGTCTCTATGTTGGGCCTACTTTACAGTCTGACTTAGTCCTATTAATTTTAAGGTGGCGACTTTTTAAATTTGTTTTTAATTGTGACATTACACAAATGTACCGACAAATTAGAGTTGATGCAGCGCATACTCCATTTCAACGTATCTTATTTCGAGATTCTCCGACGGAGGACGTTAAGGACTATGAGTTGCAAACAGTGACTTTTGGCGTTAACTGCGCTCCTTATCTTGCCATTCGGACATTGTTACAATTAGCAGACGATTCTGAAGCTGAGTACCCTTTAGCATCACACATTTTACGGAAGTGTATGTACGTTGACGACGTTTTGACAGGGACTCACGACATTTCAACTGCTTTGATCGCTCGTGATCAACTTATTGCAGCTTTGTCTTCTGCTAAATTTGAACTGCGAAAATGGACATCTAACGACCGAACAATTTTGGACAGATTTCCTTCTGAACATTTAGTTGATGCTAAGGTTTTGACCTTTGTGGAATCAAGTAGCTCTAAAACTTTGGGTATTCAATGGAACGCTCAACTGGACTCTTTTTACTTTAGTGTTAATCCTATTGCACATAAATCGAGTCACACTAAAAGAGAAGTTTTATCTACGATTGCAAAGTTGTTTGACCCTGTGGGTTGGCTAGGTCCAGTTGTTGTAGTCGCGAAAATGATTATGCAGAAGGTCTGGTTAGATAACATTAATTGGGATGATTCTCTACCACTTTCAACGGAAAACGAGTGGCAAAAGTTCGTTACTTCATATCATGAAGTCAACAATATACGAATTCCACGCTGGGTTCATTACACCCCTGATTCGTCCGTCGAACTTCACGTCTTTTCTGATGCCTCGGAAAAGGCATACGCGGGGGTAATTTATATCCGCATCGAAACCCCCAAAGGCGATATATATACCCACTTGTTGTCTTGCAAAACTAAAGTGGCACCTGTAAAATCAATTTCGATTCCGCGACTTGAACTTTGCGGAGCAGTTTTGGCTTCAGAACTTTTGAAGACAATACTGAGCGAAATCGATATACGACTTAACCAAGTTTATTGTTGGACTGACTCTACGATCGTCCTTGCTTGGTTAAAAAAGGATGCTTGTTCTTGGACCACATTTGTTGCAAACAGGGTGTGCAGAATTCAGGAAAATGTCGGTCAGCATAATTGGTATCACGTAAGATCTGAGGATAATCCTGCCGATTTGGGCAGTCGTGGTATTTCTCCGTCGGAGCTGGCAGATAATGACCTATGGTGGCATGGACCAAAATGGCTACGCCAAGAAAAAACGCAATGGAATATCTCTGATATTTCTCGTCTTGACACTGATATTGAGTGCCATAAAGTTAAAACTCATGCTTCGTTCTTTACGAACACGCAAGGAGATGACGGTTTTATCGACATTCTTGATAATTATTCGCGTTTTGATAAAGCGCTTCGCGTCATTTCTTATATTTTGCGATTTTTCTATAATTGTCATCCTTCCCATAAATCAAACCGTAATTTGTATGAAGACACTATTCTTTCTAGTATCGAGATGAAAAGGACTAAATTACGTTTAGCCATGGTCTCGCAGAAGTGTCATTTTGCAGATGAATATAAATGTCTTTTGGAGAGGAAACCTTTAAATACGAAAAGTTTTTTGATTCCTTTGAATCCATTTCTGGACAAAGATGGTGTGATGAGGCTAAATGGTCGTTTAGTTAAATCCCCATCTCTTTCTTATAGTGAACAGCATCCAATTATTTTACCTTATTCGAGTAGATTTACGCTACTTTTAACGGAGTTTGTTCATTTGATTTCCATTCACGGTGGAAATCAGCTCATGCTGCGAATACTTCGTATTGAATATTGGGTCCCTCGCTTAAAATCTAAAATTCGTGGAGTCATCGGCCGCTGCAAACGTTGTATTCTTGAAAGAAAACGTTCTTGTAGTCAAATTATGGCCGCTCTACCGCCTGAGAGGACTTTACTTGATAGACCGTTTACTACAACTGGTGTTGATTTCGCAGGTCCTTTCGATATTAAAAGTTTCACTGGTAGGGCTTGTAAGATAACAAAAGGTTATGTTTGTGTTTTTGTATGCTTTTCTACAAAAGCTATACATCTGGAGGCAACTTCTGATTTGTCTACGGCTACCTTCTTAGCAGCATTTCAGAGATTTATCTCACGCCGAGGTTGTCCAATCACAATATTTTCGGATAACGGTACAAACTTTGTAGGCGCGTCTCGTGAATTGCAGAAAGACTTTAAAACTTTTCTTAAAGATAGTCAGACCACTACGTGTTCTACGTATGCAATTCAGGGTCTCACTTGGCGTTTTATCCCCGCAGGTGCTCCTCATATGGGTGGCCTATGGGAAGCCGGTGTAAAGAGCTTCAAACTTCATTTTCGAAAAGAAGCTCAATCTTTTAAATTTACATTTGAGGAATTCGCGGCTCTGCTTTCGAGAATAGAAGCGTGCCTTAATTCGCGCCCTATTTGTCCTATGACAGAAAACCCTCAAGACCCGGTTGCTCTAACTCCTGGTCATTTTTTAATTGGCTCTCCAATTCTTGCTCCCCCTGAGCCTGAAATTAATGAAATGCCTATAAGTTTAATTAATCGATTTAGAAGAATGAAAGCTATTTCTCAACATTTTTGCCGACGGTGGAAAGAGGAATACTTGATTAATCTGCATAAAAGGTCTAAATGGCAAAATCCGAAACGCGAAATTCAAGTTAATGATTTAGTCGTTATACGGCACGAACAATTACCTCCAACTTCGTGGAGATTAGGCCGCGTCGTTAAAACCTACCCGGGTAGTGACGGTCACGTGAGAGTCGTCGATATACGCACTGTGAATGGGGTTGTACGACGACATATCGCAAAACTGGTCATTTTGACTAATCTAATCAATTAAATCTTACTTTATTATTTTCACTAATATTTGTTGTTTCCTAGCACTATGGACGCATTACCCACTTTCTTTGATGATGCTCTCTTAGATGACTACGAGGAAGCAATGGAAATTGTGGAACCGGTTTCTGCCGCAACCCCTTTGGCTGCACCCGTTGCTGATAAGGAGGATACACCGGCTCCTGTTGGTGTACCGCCTCCGTCTGCTGATACTCCAGCACCAGTAATGCCGTCGACTTCCGAACCTTTATCGGAAACCAAAGGAACCTCGAGCTCGAATGGTAATCCCGAAATCGCAAATCGCCACTGTAGGGTATGTAGTGGTAAACATCCATTAAGGGCGTGCAATAAATTTTTAAAATTGAGCCATGAGCGGAAGCTGCGAATGGTGATCCTTCACCGCTATTGTTCGCGCTGCTTAGCGCATTCGCACTCCGCAAAAGATTGCAAAAGCACATTTAAATGCGGTCAATGTAAAGGCGATCATAACACCCTTTTACATTCCGATCGTTCTATGCAGTCTGGTTCGAAAAAGAAACCATTACCTCGCACTCCGGCTTCTTCTTCTAAGAAGCCTCCGTCTGGCCCGCTCGTACCACAGTCTACCACTTACCGTCCGTCGTCCTCCGTTTCAAAGACTTGCCCCTTACCCATCCGTCATGTTGTCACGTTTTCCCCCACTGTGTTGATCAGACTCATCTTACCGACAAACTCCATTCCGATACGAGCAGCTTTGGACCCTTGCTGTAGCATTAGCTACATCTGCGAATCCTTGGTCCATCAATTGCGGCTGCCCGTATCTAAGATGGACAATATTGGATATTGTCGATTAGCTGTCGGTTCGTCGTTTGACCCAACACAACGAATTTCGCTCACGGCGAAAGTTACTAAAATGCGCGGTGTTAAGACTCCTTCAGAGTCCGTTCCAGATACTATACGGGAACATTTTGCCGGGTTCCAATTGGCGGACCCCCGTTTTAACGTATCTGGGCCGGTAGCTTTGGTCTTAGGACCTGAAGTTAACCCTCAGATTATTAAGGGAAAAATATATTCGAGCCCGGGTCTTCCAATGGCACAATATACCATATTTGGTTGGGTCATTTCTGGCCAATCGCCTCTTTAGAGGACAGGTCCCCTTGGACCTATGATCCCCTTGGATCAACGACCCCCTTGGGTCAAACCCGATCCCCTTGGATCAACGCGGTCCCTTGACCGCACGACGAAAATCCAGTTTATACTGGTCTGATCCCTTGATCAGCTGATCCCTTGATCAAAGAACCCAGTCCATACTGGTTTGGTCCCTTGACCATTAGTTTTAAGTGTTTTTTGAAAAAATGTAAAAAAAAAAAAAAAAATATATATACATGAAATATTTAAAATTATTATACTTTTACCTTTTCTTGCTTTTGTAACCTCTCTCTTTTACCTAGCTAAGACTTTGTTGCAACCTCCTCTAGTGTTGCAAGGTGGCCGGCAATGTTTAAGCGCAAATTCTTTTATTTTGCTCATTAATTTAGTTTGCCCTTTTGCAAACCCTCACCCTCTTTAAGGGTTAATTACTAGTTAGAATCTAAGTTTTACTCCTTTTTGTAAACATCTTTGTAGGGAGTATTTACATAGATTCTAGCGAGTAAACCGTTAACGGTATCTAAAAACATTGCTTGTTGCCTCTTTCTATCCTAGTTAGATGTAACTTTTTTTAATCTTCGTTTGTGTGCCAATACGAACAAATCGTCCCTACGGATACCTGAAGACATACAGTCCACTTAATTTTAAAGGTAATATATTTTATAATAAAATATTGAGAATTTTCTCATTAATAATAAAACACCAAAAATCTTGTTTCTTTTTATTTTCCCGCATTTACGGCAAACAGTAAGTAAGAATGTCAATACACAGAGGATGTAATTCATTTGTAACCTGGGTCTTTTTATTATCATACCTTTTTTATACCGTTTTATTTTACCTAACAATGGACTAATGCAAGTAGTAAAGAAAACGCACACAGGTAATTCATTTGTATAGTGGCTTTTTTAAATATTATTTTAGGTAGTAATGCACTAATGCCATTTTCTTACCTTTTTATTTTACCTACAAACATAGTATGACGGCTTATGAAAGGGCTTATAAGAAAGTGACATTTGAATATAAACTCAATTGCTATAATACATTTCAGCAATAACAGTTGCAAATAAAAATATTAAGAAAAATATGGAGAGCTTCAGTTATAAAGAACTGGCCGAAAAGTATTTTAGGAACTAAAACCAGGAAGACGTTCTTAGTTACGTTAAAATAAAATTAAACTTAAATTCGTGTAGCATCGAAATACAGGACAATTATCTAATTTCGCCAAAGCACTAAAAAACGGTATAAAGAAGTTAGCTAGAATAAACAAACGTTCTATATAAAAAGCGCAAACTGGTTAGAAGGCCAACTGACTATCGCTTCAGGAACAAAAAAGCAAGATAAGGCTGGAACACCACGCAAGTCATTGGACAACTGCAGCGGTAGATCTAAGAGGCGGAAACTTAAAGATGTTAACGATGAAATTGGATGTATAAATATAAAAGAATCTTTCCTACATCAATTACGATCACAGAAACAATTGACAGAAGTGGATATAATTGAAAAAGTTCTTAAAGCTAGTCCAGTGAGAACAAAACGGATTCTTAAAAGTATACCAACTCCGAATATATTCAGCTCAGATTGCCTGCGATTGAAAAAGGTTCAAATATGTATCCAGCATATCATCACATAACCGCTGCTAAAATGGACTGTTTGCCATCAAAGGACACTATCACAATCACACCCTTTTCGGCAGAGGTACAAGTACAATCTCTACTAGATCACACAGCCGAACGCTTTCTACAATCAATGAAAGAAAATGAGTTAAAGAACTATGAAAACACAAAGTTAGTTCTTTTTTGTAAATGGGGATGTGGTTATTCTTCGGGATAAAAATAATACAAACAAGTAGTATGAATATTTCGGACTCAGATATGTTCATGGTATCATTTTTTCCATTGCGATTGAAAAAGATTTAGGAAGATTCAGAGCCTTCGACTAGTACAACGCAAACAAAGGATGTTTGGAAAAATTTGACACCATCTTCAATGAAATACTGCAGGTCAATCAAATTAGAATTCAAATTACAACACTACAGCCATTACAATTTCAGTCAGATTGGTAGCAAATTGAAGTAAGCTGCCAATTAATTCTGACAATGATATATGGAAAGGCTGCATCCAGCTTCATTATATGCCAAGCAACATCAAGCCAATTAAACCAAGTCCCGACAAAATCATTAGATAGAACCGATGCATTGAATTTGGATTATCACCACTACATGAAAGAATACGACTTGTGGTTTAAGAAAAATCATTTATTTTAAATTGTTGAAAATAGTTTATTTTTAATTTGTTGAAAATAGCTTGTTGTTTTAAGTTTCAAATCAATAAACATACATTTTTATTTTTGACATCTGCTTATATTAAGTTTAAAATTATTTAATTTCTATATGTTAAACTCCGAATTCATAACACAGCAGATATATGTAACAAACAAATACGCAACAACAATTTATTTGTGTGGTATAGCGTGATTGTTTGTTTATTGCACTATACATTCGCTGTATCGGCAATAGTTTGCACATGAACAGAAGATGTCAAGAAATATCATTTGGTGCCACTTGGAGATCTATCAGATCAGGCTCAGGAAAAGTGGAATAAGGATTACAGATTTTATATTGAGCGCAATACTAGAAAAATTTCACGAAATTCCACCAATGAAGATCTATTTAATATATTATTGGCATCTTCAGATCCGTTCATATCCAGTATTCGAAATCAATGGAAAGTGGAACATCGGGATTTAAATGAAGAATTCAAAATACTACTAAAGAACAGAAATAACACAGAACAATAATAATTATAATTGCATGAATAATAATTATAAGTACGAAAAACATAGTATTAGTTAAACAAGTAAGAAAATTATAATCGGTCTAGACCGACTATACGATACCCTATACCATGAGTTTAGAGACCCTATCTCTCAGGCCCAACTAACTGGATATAGAAAATAAGCATAACCCAAATTTGAGTGGGATTTTTATTAATTTTTTTGGCTGCAAATATGAAAAAGTTCATATCGGATGCTATATCTATATGGGGACTAGGCCCAAAAATGGACCGATCCTGACCATGTTTGGTAAAGTCTCTTGTATTTGCAAAAATATATACAAACAAAATTTGAGAAGAATCAATGCAATATTTTTTTTTTTATAGATTTAAGTGAAGATCGGGAAGCAGCTCTATATGTGGCCTATGACTAAGAGTTGTCCCATAGGGATCATTTTTGGACTACTGATTAATGGATGTAATAAACACATACAAACCCAATTTGACTAAGATTTATATGATAATTTCGATCTTATGGCATTTTAAATCTATTTCATAGGGGTCATTTGTATGGGGGCTAGGTCTCAATATGGACCGATTCTCACCAATTTCAACAGCGTTCATCCTGTAGGCGATAAAAGCTCATATACCAAATTTCATCAAAATATATTCATATTTGCGACCTGCAGTTTGATTACAAGCTTTACATGGACACACAGACGGACGGACGGACATCGTTATATCGAATCAGATAGTGATTCTGTATAATAAATGATAGGTCTAGGTCAAATATTGTTGGTAGTTACAAACAGCAGTACAAAGTCATTATAACCAAAACAGATAGTGGTATAGGGTATAAAAAACAATAGTAAACGGAACCTCCCATTGTTACAAATGCTATTAAAATCTATTGCAGTTTTTTTTAAAGTTTTTTTATCCACATATGAAATGCTTTAATAAACAAGAAAGATTCAAAAAATAAAACAAGTAAGAAAATTATAGTCGGTCTAGACCGACTATATGATACCCTATACCATGCGTTTAGAGACCCTATTTCATAGGCCCAACTAACTGGACATGGAAAATAAGAATAAACCAAATTTGAGTGGGATTTTTATTAATTTTTTTGGCTGCAGATATGAATAAGTTCATATTGGATGCTATATCTATATGGGGACTAGGCCCAAAAATGGACCGATGCTAACTATTTTTGGTAAAGCCTCTTGTATTTTGCAAAAATATATACAAACAAAATTTGAGAAGAATCAGTGCAATATTTTTGTTTTTTGACAGATTTAAGTGAAGATCGGGAAGCAGCTTTGTATGGGGCCTATGACTAAGAGTTGTCCCATAGGGATCATTTTTGGACTACTCATTAATGGATGTAATAAACGCATACAAACCCAATTTGAGTAAGATCTATATGACAATTTGGATCTTATGGCAATTTATGTCGATTTCATAGGGGTCATTTGTATGGGGGCTAGGTCTGAACATTAACCAATTCTCACCAATTTCAATAGCGTTCATCCTATGGCCGATGGAAGCTTACATACCAAATTCCATCAAAATAGTTTCATATTTGCGACCTGCAGTTTGATTACAATGTTTACATAGACACAGAGACGGACGGACGGACATCGTTAAATCGAATCAGTTAGTGATTCTGATTCAATCGGTATAATAAAAGATGGGTCTAGGCCAAATATTTTTGGTAGTTACAAACAGCAGCACAAAGTCATTATACTCAAACCACATAGTGGTATAGGGTATAAAAATTATACATTTTTCTATAGTAATAGCAAGACTTTTAGATAATATTACTAACGTTTTTATACCCTATACCACTATGTGGTTTGGGTATAATGACTTTGTGCTGCTGTTAGTAACAACCAAAAATATTTGACCTACACCAATCTTTAATTATACCGATCGAATCAGAATCACTATCGGATTCGATTTAACGATGTCCGTCCGTCCGTCCGTCCGTCCGTCCGTCTGTGTGTCCATGTAAAGCTTGTAATCAAACTGCATGTCGCAAATATGAATATATTTTGATGAAATTTGGTATTTTATCTTTTATCGACCAGGAGATGAACGCTATTGAAATTGGTGCGAATCGGTCCATGTTCAGACCTAGCCCCCATACAAATGACCCCTATGAAATCAACATATATTGCCATAAGATCCAAGTTATCATACAAATCTTAGTCAAATTGGGTTTGTATGTATATATTACATCCATTAGTCAGTAGTCCAGAAATGATCCCTATTGGACAACTCTCAGTCATAGGCCCCATATGGAGCTGTTTCCCGATCTTCACTTAAATCTATCAAAAATCAAAAATATTGCACTGATTCTTCTCAAATTTTGTTTGTATATATTTTTAGAAAATACAAGAGACTTTACCAAACATTGTCAAGATCGGTCCATTTTTGTACCTAGTCCCCATATAGATATAGCATCCGATATGAACTTTTTCATATCTGCAGCCAAAAAAATTAATAAAAATCCCACTCAAATTTGGTTTAGGCTTATTTTCTATATCCAGTTAGTTGGGCCTGAGAGATAGGTATATAAACGCATGGTATAGGGTATCGTATAGTCGGTCTAGACCAACTTTAATTTTCTTACTTGTTTTAAATGTAAAAATTCTTTGAGTGTAAACAAATTTGCAAATTTGCCAGCAAAAAATTTTTAATTTTTCAGTAGTAATAGCAAAATTTCCAGTTGATTTTTTTTATACCCTATACCACTATGTGGTTGGGTATAATGACTTTGTGCTGCTTTTATTATATCGATCGGTTCAGAATCACTTTCTGAGTCGTTTTAACGATGTCCGTCCGTCCGTCCGTCTGTGTGTCCATGTAAACCTTGTAATCAAATTACAGGTCGCAAATATGAATATATTTCGATAAAATTTGGTATATAAGCTTTTATCAGCCATTGGATGAACGCTGTTGAAATTGGTGAAAATCGGTCCTTGTTCAGACATAGTGCCCATACAAATGACCCCTATGAAATCGACATAAATTGCGTTAAGATCCAAATTATCATATAGATCTTAGTCAAGTTGGGTTTGTATGTGTTTATTGTATCCATTAATCAGTAGTCCAAAAATAATCCCTATTGGACAATTCTTAGTCATAGGCCCCATATAGAGCTGCTTCCCGATCTTCACTTTATTCTATCAAAAAACCAAAAATATTGCACAGATTTTTCTCAAATTTGGTTTGTGTATATTTTTCAAAATATAGGTGACTTTACCAAATATGGTCAGGATCGGTCCATTTTTTGACCTAGTCCACATATAAATATATCACCCGATATGAACTTTTTCATATCTGCAGCCAAAAAAATTAATAACAATGCCACTCAAATTTGGTTTTTGCTTATTTTCTGTATCCAGTTAGTTGGACCGAAGAGATATGGTTTCTAAGCCATGGTATAGGGTATCGTATGGTAGGTTTTGACCGACTATAATTTTCTTACTTATTTTTTTTTCTGAATGTAAAAATAAAAAAATAAAGCCCCATATTTCACGCTAAAAGTTAAAAAAATTAAAAGCTTAACTTTGAGCTAGAATTCTTTAAAAAGTACTTAATTAATTTTAATGATTTTAAAACAGACTTAAGTTCAACTAAATATCTATCCATTAGAGAAAAAACTACTTAAATATTTTGATCGCTGCAAAAGCTAGAGAGTTTTGGCCAATGAAGAACGATCTTCAGCCACTGTGCGGCGAGTATACGTTATGCACTTAATGCAAAATTCAATTGCGAAAAAAAAATTTTCAATTTTCCATTCGTAATTTTATACAAAATAATACAATTTATTCTTAACTTTTTTATTGCACTTAGTATTAGACTGAATTCATTGGCTTGTTTTCATTTTACTAACATTGACCCAGCAATGGAAAGCCTACCCTAATAAAAGAAAAATACGTAAACTTTTCAGACTTACTTTGAAAATAATCTAACCCATAAAAACAAAGTTTTTATTAAAACTCTTTCTTACCTTATGCATATGAGTTTTGAATCTCTCCGTGACTGTGCGTGACTTTGCATGACTATCTTAAAATTAATCTTTGGTCATAACAAGTCAATGGACAACGTTTCAGATCGATCGAATGAGGGGAAAGGGTATTTAAATAACTCCGTAACTGTGCGTGACTATGAGTAACTACCTTTAAGTTAATATTTGGTGACTGCAAGTCTGTGGACCAAGTTTCAGATTGATTTGATGATTGAAATGCGGTTTAAATTACTCCGTGACTGTGTATGACTACGCGTGACTGTGTGTTTCTATTTTTAAATTAATCTTTGGCCACAACAAGTTAATGGACAAAGTTTCAGATCGATCGGATAAGGAGAAGTGAGGTTTTAATCGCTCCGTGACTGTGCCCCTCTCCGTGACTGTACCCCAAAATTAATCTGTAGTCACAACAAGGCTATGGGCCAATTTTCAGATCAATTGGATAAGGAGGAATGGGGTTGCCCCACGACAGGCAGACAGAGAGTATGAGTTAAAAGAAAGGGTTTAAAAACCAATAAGAAATTCTAATAAATACTGGTCAAAAAAAAAAAAAAATAACCATAAATTTAAAGGGTTAATTAACTGTATTGAAATGGTAACCGTGCTCAACATTTGTTATAATATTGAGTTTAAGAGGCAGATGGAGGGTATTGAAGATTTTCCACAGCCGAATTTAAAACTCTTATGCCGGTTTTCTCAATGTATTGTCAAACTGGCTTACTTAACCAGGACATAAATTTATTGTACCGATAAACTGCCTGTTAACAATTTTGGTTTTCTCAATGTACCGACAAAAACATTATTTTCAGTTGGCAATGCCCCTCAAAATACGTATGAAAGTTGGGAGAATTATTTTCAGTTGGCAATGCCTCTCATAATTGATATGAAAGTTGGGAGAATAATTTATCTGTACGATAAATAAATAATTGGCAGATGAGTGCCGGTTAGCTTTGCGACAAAATAAAAGCAAACCAGACATTGATAAAACCAAATTTCTTTAATCGGCAGTTTCTCGTTGGGATAAAATATAATCGCCTATTGAGAAAACGGGCATTACCGGTTTTTATTAAAGCTAATATAAAATATTTAAACAATAAATTTCGATAGTTTGGGTGTTGCTATTAATGAGAGTTCCGTTAACCGATGTGGTAATATATTTTTATTACTTTTTTAAAATGATCTTATTCCTTTTATATGCTTTTAAAATTCACCCTCTTTATCTGCTTGTTTGTTTGAGGCGGTAACCTGTAACTAATCATTCACCAACTTGCCGACTAGCTAGAGCTCTGAACCCTTTAGTATTAACTAAGGGTGGATAAAAATATACTATTTAATAAGACTGCAAATGATTTGATCATACCCCAAAAAATCGTTGGATTTATTAAGTATAAATATATTTCATAACTATAATAAATTGACTCATAATCACTTTCTGAATAGATTTAACGAGTCCTTCCGTCTATGCGTCTGTGTGTCTATTTTAACCTTTTAAACAAACTATAGGTCGAAATTATGATTACCTTTTGATGAAATTTGGTATATAAGCCTTTATCGTCCATAGGACGAATGCTATTTAAATTGGTGAAAATCAGTAAATGTGTATATATTACACGCACTAATCAGTAGTCTAAAGTATTATCAATATTATTTCGAAAGTTATATGTTTTTCTGGAGTCACCATTACATATTCGTATATTAGAACAATAACAGTTATTCCAATAGTCTTTGTTTCATAATTTTATTATCAAACTTATCTTACTTATCTGCTTCAGATGCTCTATAATATTTATACCCTATACCACTATGTGGTTTGGGTATAATGACTTTGTGCTGCTGTTTGTAACTACCAAAAATATTTGACCTAGACCCATCTTTTATTATACCGATCGAATCAGAATCACTATCTGATTCGATTTAACGATGTCCGTCCGTCCGTCCGTCCGTCCGTCTGTGTGTCCATGTAAAGCTTGTAATCAAACTGCAGGTCGCAAATATGAATATATTTTGATGAAATTTGGTATATAAGCTTTTATCGCCCATAGGATGAACGCTATTGCAATTGGTGAAAATCGGTCCATGTTCAGACCAAGCCCCCATACAAATTACCCCTATGAAATCGACATAAATTGCCATAAGATCCAAATTATCATATAAATCTTATTCAAATTGGGTTTGTATGTGTTTATTACATCCATTAATCAGTAGTCCAAAAATCATCCCTATGGGACAACTCTTAGTCATAGGCCCCATATAGAGCTGGTTCCCGATCCTCACGTAAATATATCAAAAAACAAAAATATTGCACTGATTCTTCTCAAATTTTGTTTGTATATATTTTTGCAAAATACAAGAGACCTTACCAAACATGGTCAGGATCGGTCCATTTTTGGGCCCAGTCCTCATATTGATATAGCATCTGCTATGAACTTTTTCATATCTGCAGCCAAAAAAATTAATAAAAATCCCACTCAAATTTGGTTTATGCTTATTTTCTATATCCAGTTAGTTCGGCCAGAGAGATAGGCGCATGGTATAGGGTATCGTATAGTCGGTCTAGACCGACTAAAATTTCGATAAATTCGATAAATTTGGGCTTAAACTCTTCGTTTTGAATTGTAAATTGAACTAAATAATGGATTGAGCCAAAAAAATGGCCATGAAAGTAATATTCTTGGACAAAATCATGAAAAAAATGGAAAAATGCTCCAAAATTTGGACAAAAATGCCCGTAACTTTTGAACCGTTGGACCAATGTTGGAGATTTTTTTTTGTAAATTGATCAAAATGAGCTCACCTTTGCAACGCGCCTCGATAGTTTTTGAGTTATGGATGTGAACGTGTAGGTAATATTTCATACGAACGTCAATTTGGGAAAAAATCTACCAACAAAAAGTAGGGGACTCGGTTTTAACGATAGAGGTATGGTTCCTTCGGCAAATTTTCATGGAATAACCCATAGAATACGGAAATCATAGGGAAATTGGTGAATTTTTTCACTCCCTACAAATCGACCCGCCCTAATACACATGTATATTTCTTTTGAATCTCTCTCCCACTTCCCTCAATATTGGTTTTTTGTTGATATATTTGACTACAATGGATTTTGATTTATCATTTGGTTTTTATACCCTATACCACCATGTGGTTTGGGTATAATGACTTTGTGCTGCTGTTTGTAACTACCAAAATATTTGACCTAGACCCATCTTTTATTATACCGATCGACACAGAACCACTTTCTGAGTTGATTTAGCGATGTCCGTCCGTCCGTCCGTCTGTGTGTCCATGTATACCTTGTAATCAAACTACAGGTCGAAAATATAAATATATTTTGATAAAATTTGGTATATAAGCTTTTATCAGTTATAGGATGAACGCTATTGAAATTGGTGAAATTCGGTCCATGTTCAGACCTAGTCCCCATACAAATGACCCCTATGAAAACGTCATAAATTGCCATAAGATCCAGATTATCATATAGATCTCAGTCAAATTGTGTTTGTATGTGTTTATTATATCCATTAATAAATAGTCCAAAAATAATCCCTATAGGACAATCCTTAGTCATAGGCCCCATATAGGGCTGCTTCCCGATCTTCACTAAAATCTATCAAAAAACAAAAATATTGCACAGATTCTTCTCAAATTTTGTTTGTATATATTTTTAGAAAATACAAGAGACTTTACCAAACATTGTCAAGATCGGTCCATTTTGTGCTTAGTCCCCATATAGATATAGCATCCGATATGAACTTTTTCATATCTGCAGCCAAAAAAATTAATAAAAATCCCACTCAAATTTGGTTTAGGCTTATTTTCTATATCCAGTTAGTTGGGCCTGAGAGATAGGTATATAAACGCATGGTATAGGGTATCGTATAGTCGGTCTAGACTGACTATAATTTTCTTACTTGTTTTAAATGTAAAAATTCTTTGAGTGTAAACAAATTTGCAAATTTGCCAGCAAAAAATTTTTAATTTTTCAGTAGTAATAGCAAAATTTCCAGTTGATTTTTTTTATACCCTATACCACTATGTGGTTGGGTATAATGACTTTGTGCTGCTTTTATTATATCGATCGGTTCAGAATCACGTAAAAAATATATTTTTTGCTTCAATTATTTATTATAACTCCGAAAGTACTGAGCCGATTGAAACTAAATAGATAGACAGCTTAAAGGTTATGTAAGTCTGAATTTTTCTAAATTTATTTTAATATTATCTGACTAATCGTTTTGAAGTTATCATTAGTTATGTGGAGAAACGTCTAAAAAAAATTTTAATTTTACTTAAACATTTTTTAAAAAAAACTGCTCCATAGAACTTAAAATTTTGACCATTTTTGTACTTATGTAGCCATGGTGCATCAAATCTATACAGCGGTTTTTGTTCGGCATTTTTGCTGTTGTCCTGTGTAATTATAAAGATATTTTAAATATTAACTCCCTGAAAGCGGAAGTCACTGTTTTTAAAAATTTGCTTAAAAATGTATCCAGTGAGAAATATGTAAATCTTTTCTTACTTAAATCTAAAATAGATAAAAACATCTATCCGAACTTGTTTAAACTTTTACAAGTTGCAATGAGCTTACCAATATGCTCAGCTGGTTGCGGGAGGAGTTTTTCGGCAATGCGGAGAATTAAAACCTGGCTTCGTTCAACAATGAACCAAGACAGATTTTCAAACTTTGCAATTTTAAACATTGAGAACAAACTATTGGTGAAAATCGGTCCATGTTCAGACCTAGCCCCCATACAAATGACCCCTATGAAATCGACATAAATTGCCATAAGATCCAAATTATCATATAAATCTTATTCAAATTGGGTTTGTATGTGTTTATTACATTCATTAATCAGTAGTCCAAAAATCATCCCTATGGGACAACTCTTAGTCATAGGCCCCATATAGAGCTGATTCCCGATCTTCACTTAAATATATCAAAAACAAAAATATTGCACTGATTCTTCTCAAATTTTGTTTGTATATATTTTTGCAAAATACAAGAGACCTTACCAAACATGGTCAGGATCGGTCCATTTTTGGGCCCAGTCCTCATATAGATATAGCATCCGATATTAACTTTTTCATATATGCAGCCAAAAAAATTAATAAAAATCCCACTCAAATTTGGTTTATGCTTATTTTCTATATCCAGTTAGTTCGGCCAGAGAGATAGGCGCATGATATAGGGTATCGTATAGTCGGTCTAGACCGACTATAATTTTCTTACTTGTTTTATTATGTTTATTCTTCCTTCTAGCTTTCAATAACTCCTGTTTATAGTTTATTAAGGAAACAAGTTCATAATTTTTTGCTGTATATCCTTCTGTTTTGTGGTGGTTTTAGAGCTTCCTATTGCAGCTAATTAAAAAGTTGGTATAAGGGGCAGTATTCGATATTTATCTGCTCAAGTTTTCTTCTAGAAATGTACCAAATCGATCTCATATTTTGTTTATGTTACAGCTTCATTGTAACAGCAATCTGACTTCATTTCACAGAATATAAATTATGATATGAAATGGTATTTTTAATCGAGGTAACAGAACAACTATTTGAGAAATTACTGAACATATAACCGATACAAGATTTACTTTCAGGCCTGGTAATGAGCTCATGCCATGTACCAAAATTAAAATCAGGTACCAGTAATCATACTTAGGTACATGGAGAATCTAGAGTATCCATTACCAAAATTTCTAATTTAGTTGAAAACCTTTTTCGTAAGCATTTTTGAGATCTAGAAAGCGTGTTACTATTAAGAGTTTCCTATTTGTTTAGTTTCTGATATCAAAAAATCTCCACCTTTATTAGCTAGAACTCTGTATTTTAGCCTTTTGTTTATATACATATCGCACCTGTACCTCTAAAGTGAATCAACTCAAAATTTACAAATATTCAGTAGAGGCAAAAAACGGTTTTTTTTAATATTTACTAAAAAATTTAAAAACAGTTGTTTCATTGTACAGAATTGCGAATAATAAGTATACAACAGTAGTTGGTATTGCAATTTTTTCAGTGATCATCAAAAATATCAATTTTTTGGGTGGAACTCAAAATATGTCTTTTTAGTGGATTCTAAAGAAGCTACTCTTATAACATAAAGAGGGTTAAAACTGTATTTTTTTGCGAAAGACTAGCAAAATCGATGTAAGGTTTTTACAGTGGATAGATATGACTACTGTATATCGTTTTCTTGCAAAAAGTTAAAATTGAAAAATTTTGAGTTGACTCACTTTAGAGGTACTGGTGCGATATATGGTTCCCCCATAACAATTTCCTCTACAATAATGCACGTCATCAAAACCATCATTTGAGTACAAATTAATTCATAGGTTATCAAACCAGATTTCGTGAACTGCTATAAACTCTAGTATTATTATCATTTTACAAAATTCGGATTCACAACTGAATTCATTAACATATGAATTAAACCTATTTAAATTTGAAAAATACTTTGTATTCATTAAAAAAATATCTATAATTAAAATTTTAGTATTGTTTTTAAAATGCCTAAATAATTGAAATTAGTTTGGAGATTCGAACATGTTGTCTTCATCATTTTCGTCATTTTCATCAGAACTTTCGATATCGGAAACAATATTATTTTGCGGTACTATACCAGCAGAGTTACAAAGCAGTTTGACTCATATCTGTACAGAACAGCTGTCTATCAACAGCTTATAACGATTTAGCAAGATTAAAAAAAAACAAGTGAGAAAATTATAGTCGGTCTAGACCGACTATACGATACCCTATACCATGCGTTTAGAGACCCTATCTCTCAGGCCCAACTAACTGGATATAGAAAATAAGCATAAACCAAATTTGAGTGGGATTTTTATTAATTTTTTTTGGCTGCAGATATGAAAAGTTCACATCGGATGCTATATCTATATGGGGACTAGGCCCAAAAATGGACCGATCCTGACCATATTTGTTAAAGTCTCTTGTATTTTGCAAAAATATATACAAGCAAAATTTTAAAAGAATTCGTGCAATATTTTTGTTTTTTGATAGATTTAAGTGAAGATCGGAAAGCAGCTCCATATGGGGCCTATGACTAAGAGTTGTCCCATACGGATCATTTTTGGACTACTGATTAATGGATGTAATAAACACATACAAACCCAATTTGACTAAGATTTATATGATAATTTGGATCTTATGGCAATTTATATTGATTTCATAGGGGTCATTTGTATGGGGGCTAGGTCTGAACATGGACCGATTCTCACCAATTTCAACAGCGTTCATACCATGGCCGATAGAAGCTTATATATCAAATTTCGTCAAAATGTATTCATATTTGCGACCTGCAGTTTGATTACAAGCTTTACATGGACACACAGACGGACGGACGGACGGACGGACGGACATCGTTAAATCGAATCAGAAAGTGATTTTGATTCGATCAGTATAATAAAAGATGGGTCTAGGTCAAATATTTTTGGTAGTTACAAACAGCAGAACAAAGTCATTATACCCAAACCACATAGTGGTATAGGTTATAAAAAGATTAAAAATCATCATTGCTTCTTTGCAGAGAAAATCATATACATACACATGTATATTTCTTTTGAATCTCTCTCCCACTTCCCTCAATATTGCTTTTTATACCCTATACCACTATGTGGTTTGGGTATAATGACTTTGTGCTGCTGTTTGTAACAACCAAAAATATTTGACCTACACCCATCTTTAATTATACCGATCGAATCAGAGTCACTATCTGATTCGATTTAACGATGTCCGTCCGTCGGTCCGTCTGTGTGTCCATGTAAAGCTTGTAATCAAACTGCAGGTCGCAAATATGAATATATTTTTATGAAATTTGGTATTTTATCTTTTGTCGGCCATGCGATGAACGCTATTGAAATTGGTGCGAATCGGTCCATGTTCAGACCTAGCCCCCATACATATGACCCCTATGAAATCAACATATATTGCCATAAGATCCAAGTTATCATACAAATCTTAGTCAAATTGGGTTTGTATGTATATATTACATCCATTAATCAGTAGTCCAGAAATGATCCCTATTGGACAACTCTTTGTCATAGGCCCCATATAGAGCTGTTTCCCGATCTTCACTTAAATCTATCAAAAAACAAGTAAGAAAATTATAGTCGGTCTAGACCGACTATACGATACCCTATACCATGCGTTTAGAAACCCTATCTCTTAGGCCCAACTAACTGGACATTGAAAATAAGCAAAAACCAAATTTGAGTGGGATTTTTATTAATTTTTTTGGCTGCAGATATGAAAAAATTCATATCGGATGCTATATCTATAAAGGGACTAGGTCCAAAAATGGACCGATCCTGATCATGTTTGGTAAAGTCTCTTGTATTTTGCAAAAATATGTACAAACAAAATTTGAGAAGAATCAGTTCAATATTTTTGTTTTTTAATAGATTTAAGTGAAGATCGGGAAGCAGCTCTATATGGGGTCAAAGGGATCATTTTTGGACTACTCATTAGTGGATGTAATGAACGCATACAAACCCAATTTGAGTAATATCTATATGACAATTTGGATCTTATGGCAATTTATGTCGATTTCATATGGGTAATTTGTATGGGGGCTAGGTCTGAACATGGACCGATTCTCACCAATTTCAACAGCGTTCATCCCATGGCCGATAAAAGCTTATGTACCAAATTTCATCAAAATATATTCATATTTGCGACCTGCAGTTTGATTACAAGCTTTACATGGACACACAGACGGACGGACGGACGCACGGACGGACGGACGGACGGACATTGTTAAATCAACTCAGAAAGTGATTCTGATTCGATCGGTATAATTAAAGATGGGTCTAGGTCAAATATTTTTGGTTGTTACAAACAGCAGCACAAAGTCATTATACCCAAACCACATAGTGGTATAGGGTATAACAAAAATATTGCACTGATTCTTCTCAAATTTTGTTTGTATATATTTTTAGAAAATACAAGAGACTTTACCAAACATGGTCAAGATCGGTCCATTTTTGGGCCTAGTCCCCATATAGATATAGCATCCGATATGAACTTTTTTATATCTGCAGCCAAAAAATTAATAAAAATCCCACTCAAATTTGGTTTACGCTTATTTTCTATATCCAGTTAGTTGGGCCTGAGAGATAGGGTATATAAACGCATGGTATAGGGTATCGTATAGTCGGTCTAGACCGACTATAATTTTCTTTTTTTTTTTTTGATATGTTCCTAATGACCAGTGATTGTAATTACTTGTTGTGATATTAAGCTTCCTATGGTCGTCCTAAGCAGGAATAATTAAAACAAATATGCTGTAATTTTGTTTTCTGTCTGCGACGTTTCGACACTATGGTTGGTGTCCTCATCAGGCGTCTAATTTTATTTAATAATAATTAAGAATATACATTTATTATCACTTTAACAAATTTATGTGAATTTTTTTTTTTTTTTTTTTTTTTTTTTTTTATAAAATAATTGTTACCTTAATAGTATTATTACACACTTAATCTAAATTTTACATTTTAATTTTATTTATTAAGTACTAAATTGTACGTGTTACTAATGTGATCACTGTCTTCTTTAATGTTTACTGTTTTGTCAATATGTTTCTTAATATGCAAACTTTCAAGTGTTATTCTTTTATTTGTTTTTGTCTCTCTTTCCAAGACTTTGATGTTGTCAAAATCAAAGTTGTGTTTATTGTCAAATGCATGTTGAGAGAGAGCTGTTGTTGTTATTCCTTTCTCAACTGTTCGTTTATGTTCTTTCAACCTAATCTCTAATTGTCTTTTCGTTTGTCCAATATATATTCTGTTACATTGTTGGTGGACATTACTTGTTACTTTTCTTACTTGTTTGTTGATATATTTGACTACAATGGATTTTGATTTATCATTTGGTTTTTATACCCTATACCACCATGTGGACCGATTCCCACCAATTTCAACAGCGTTCATCCTATTGGTGATAAAAGCTTAAATGCCAAATTTCATCAAAATATATTCATATTTGCGACCTGCAGTTTGATTACAAGGTTTACATGGACACACAGACGGATGGACGGACGGACGGATGGACATCGTTAAATCGAATCACATAGTGATTCTGATTCGATCGGTATAATAAAAGATGGGTCTAGGTCAACTTGTTTCTTGTATAAACAAACTAAAATCCTATACTTTTTTAAAATCTGCAAAACTTATTTCAACTCAATCTAATTTAATAAATTGTGGCCCATTAAAAGTGGAAAAATTTTGGACCTTAAAAAAAATATATGAAATATAGTTACACACAATATCTATAAACAAAAAAGTACTATATACCAAAACACCTGATGTGGAAAGTTCCATCATAAAAGTTTTAATTTCGAAAGATTTAATGAAAAAACTGTAAGAAAATTATAGTCGGTCTAGACCGACTATACGATACCCTATACCATGCGTTTAGAGACCCTATTTCTCAAGCCCAACTAACTGGATATAGAAAATAAGAAATAAAATAAGTGGGATTTTTATTAATTTTTTCGGCTGCAGATATGAAAAAGTTCATATCGGATGCTATATCTATATGAGGACTAGGCCCAAAAATGGACCGATCATGACCATGTTTGCCAAAGTCTCTTGTATTTTGCAAAAATATATACAAACAAAATTTGAGAAGAATCAGTGCAATATTTTTGTTTTTTGATAGATTTAGAGTTGTCCAATAGGGATCATTCTTGGACTACTGATTAATGGATGTAATATGTACATACAAACCCAATTTGACTAAGATTTGTATGATAATTTGGATCTCATGGCAATATATGTTGATTTAATAGGGGTCATTTGTTTGGGGGCTAGGTCTGAACATGGACCGATTCTCACCAATTTCAATAGCGTTCATCCCATGGCCGATAAAAGATCAAATACCAAATTTCGTCAAAATATATTCATATTTGCGAACTGCAGTTTGATTACAAGCTTTACATGGACACACAGACGGACGGACGGACGGACGGACATCGGTAAATCGAATCAGATAGTGATTCTGATTCGATCGGTGTACTTAAAGATGGGTGTAGGCCAAATATTTTTGGTTGTTACAAACAGCAGCACAAAGTCATTATACCCAAACCACATAGTGGTATAGGGTATAAATAATAAATATCTAATAAAGTTTTCTTTATGGAAATGAAAAAAATACATGACATAAGAACATTTTTCAAATCAAAATAAAAATCAAATGTAACTCAAAGTTCAGAAACATCAGAAGATGTTTTTAAAGATGTTGTTCCTGACTTGGGAACAAAGCATAGTGGACCACAGCAGCCAAAACCAAATTTTAAAAAAATATTTGTCGATGGGCAAAATAGATCTTTTTCAGTGAAGTGTTATGAAACGTATAATTGGTTGGAAAGCAGTGTGGAAAAACAAAAGGCATTTTGTTTCGTCTGCAGCAATTTCGGTTCAAAAGAATTACGGCAACAAAATGAAAAATATGTAGTTTCGGGTTTTGATAAATGGAAAAAACAAAGCGAAAGTTTTAAAAAGCATTCCCAGTCTACAAGCCTTGCCCAAAGTATTCAGGGGTACAAAATGTTCAAAACTAAGCCCGAAGTCCATGATTTAATTTTACAACAGCACTCTAAGAGCGTAGAAGAAACTCGAGAGTATTTAAGAAATATCATTGATATCATTCTACTTTTAGTGCGACAGGGGCTTCCTCTTCGTGGCCACAGAGAGGACATAAACTCCAAAAACAGAGGAATTTTTTTGGAAGTCTGTGAAAACTTTGCCAAATATGACGAAAAGTTTTGGTCTAATTTTACCAAAGCCACAAAATACTGCAACCCAATAATACAGAATGAAATAATTGTCATTTCTGCTAATGCTGTAACTAATGCTATTGTACAAAAAATTTAAAAATGTGGATTTTACTCTCTAATGGTAGACGAGGCTAGATGTTGTAAAGAAGAGCAGTTGTCGATTGTGGTAAGATTTACAAATGAACTGGAAGTTGAGGAAAGATTTTTAGGATTCATAAATTGTTCATCAGATAGAAATTCAAATGCTTTACAAAATTTATTATTGGAGTTTTTTAAAGAAAAGGGCTTGGCAGATATACCAATTATTGGGCAATCTTATGATGGAGCCAACGTTATATCTGGCTACAAAAACGGATTACAGGGCAAAATAAAAGAATTTTAATCCTCAAGCAGTTTTTATTCATTGCTTAGCCCACAAATTAAATTTGGTAGTAGTTGATTCCTGTTCTAACATAATGACAGCGAATTCATTTTTTAATACAATTGAGGCTTTACATATCCACTTTTCGAAGCCAGGAAATAACAACGAATTAAAAAAAATAGGCTAGTCTCTTAATCTGAACATTTCAATAAGAAGTCTAAGCACTACCAGATGGAGGTGTCGTTATGAAAATTGCAAAGCTATTATAAAAAATTATTTATATATAAAAAACGCTTTGGAAAATGAAATTAAGGAATCTAAAGACAGAAATGCAGTTGAGGCCCTTGGTATTTTAACTTCAATTAATAAACCTGAGTTTATTGTAAATTTATATATATTTAATTATGCACTTCCAACAATAAATGTCTTAACCAAGTTTTTCTAAACAGATTATGCAACTCTTCGTCAAGCGTATGACTCTTTTATGGCCACAATCGACACGTTCAAAGCAAACCGAAATTATTTTTTTTTTTCTAGATTTGGAACCAAATAGATACATTTGCTAACGAAAATGATATTTCACTTGAGCCTTTAAGAGTATCAAAAAAAGAATTTTGGAAACTAAACATATACTATCCTGTAATGGATAATATACTATCAAACTTAGAATACCGATTTAAGAGTATTCCGTTTGCAAAATCTGTAAATGCATTTTTCAGATTAGATTTAGAAGAATCAGTAGAATTCACTGATAATTACCAGGCAACAAAAAAGAAAAAAAAATTATACCGAACAAAAACCACTATACAATTTTGATGTATTGTGGTTCCAGTAGTATTTTTGCACTACTGGAACCACAACATTTTAAATTCTATGAAGTTTTTTTTTTAAGTTTTTAAGCAAAATTAAAATTTTTTTCGACGTTTCTCCACATAACTAATGATAACTTCAAAGGTTTAGTCAGATAATATTAAAATAAATTTAGAAAAATTCAGACTTACATAGCCTTTAAGCCGTCTATATATTTAGTTTCAATCGGCTCAGTAGTTTCGGAGTTATAATAAAAAATTGAAGCAAAAAATTTATTTTTTACGTGAAAATATCAAATTTTTTTGTTTTAAAAAAATCATAAAAATCGAAAACTGCAAAAATTATTCTGATTTATTACTTTTTCGCAAAGCGACATGTAATGGGAACAAAATGAGATATCGATCGTGAAAATCGATTGGTTCTTTTCGAATTTATACACATTTAAGTGAATTCGCTCATTTTCACAAAAAATATTTTACTCAAAATTAATTGAAGGTGTCGCATTTTACAAGCACTGTCATTATTTCTTTGGTTTACATAATAATGACTAAATAATATTTTGTTATTGAATGAATTCGTCGATATTCTATAGAAAATGGTATAATAAAAATGCAGAACATAGAAAGTAGGTGCATTTTCACGTAAAAAATATATTTTTTGCTTCAATTATTTATTATAACTCCGAAAGTACTGAGCCGATTGAAACTAAATAGATGAACGGCTTAAAGGTTATGTAAGTCTGAATTTTTCTAAATTTTTTTTAATATTATCTGACTAATCGTTTTGAAGTTATCATTAGTTATGTGGAGAAACGTCTAAAAAAATTTTAATTTTACTTAAACATTTTTTAAAAAAAACTTCTCCATAGAACTTAAAATTTTGACCATTTTTGTACTTAGGTAGCCATGGTGCATCAAATCTATACAGCGGTTTTTGTTCGGCATTTTTGCTGTTGACCTGTGTAATTATAAAGATATTTTAAATATTGACTCCCTGAAAGCGGAAGTCACTGTTTTTAAAAATTTGCTTAAAAATGTATCCAGTGAGAAATATGTAAATCTTTTCTTACTTAAATCTAAAATAGATAAAAACATCTATCCGAACTTGTTTAAACTTTTACAAGTTGCAATGAGTTTACCAATATGCTCAGCTGGTTGCGGGAGGAGTTTTTCGGCAATGCGGAGAATTAAAACCTGGCTTCGTTCAACAATGAACCAAGACAGATTTTCAAACTTTGCAATTTTAAACATTGAGAACAAACTATTGGTGAAAATCGGTCCATGTTCAGACCTAGCCCCCATACAAATGACCCCTATGAAATCGACATAAATTGCCATAAGATCCAAATTATCATATAAATCTTATTCAAATTGGGTTTGTATGTGTTTATTACATTCATTAATCAGTAGTCCAAAAATCATCCCTATGGGACAACTCTTAGTCATAGGCCCCATATAGAGCTGATTCCCGATCTTCACTTAAATATATCAAAAACAAAAATATTGCACTGATTCTTCTCAAATTTTGTTTGTATATATTTTTGCAAAATACAAGAGACCTTACCAAACATGGTCAGGATCGGTCCATTTTTGGGCCCAGTCCTCATATAGATATAGCATCCGATATTAACTTTTTCATATCTGCAGCCAAAAAAATTAATAAAAATCCCACTCAAATTTGGTTTATGCTTATTTTCTATATCCAGTTAGTTCGGCCAGAGAGATAGGCGCATGATATAGGGTATCGTATAGTCGGTCTAGACCGACTATAATTTTCTTACTTGTTTTATTATGTTTATTCTTTCTTCTAGCTTTCAATAACTCCTGTTTATAGTTTATTAAGGAAACAAGTTCATAATTTTTTGCTGTATATCCTTCTGTTTTGTGGTGGTTTTAGAGCTTCCTATTGCAGCTAATTAAAAAGTTGGTATAAGGGGCAGTATTCGATATTTATCTGCTCAAGTTTTCTTCTAGAAATGTACCAAATCGATCTCATATTTTGTTTTTGTTACAGCTTCATTGTAACAGCAATCTGACTTCATTTCACAGAATATAAATTATGATATGAAATGGTATTTTTAATCGAGGTAACAGAACAACTATTTGAGAAATTACTGAACATATAACCGATACAAGATTTACTTTCAGGCCTGGTAATGAGCTCATGCCATGTACCAAAATTAAAATCAGGTACCAGTAATCATACTTAGGTACATGGAGAATCTA
Source organism: Cordilura impudica (assembly GCA_963682025.1). NCBI lineage: Eukaryota > Metazoa > Arthropoda > Insecta > Diptera > Scathophagidae > Cordilura > Cordilura impudica. Next base: position 15,462,059 of record OY821522.1, on the reverse strand, counting down.
GAGTATCCATTACCAAAATTTCTAATTTAGTTGAAAACCTTTTTCGTAAGCATTTTTGAGATCTAGAAAGCGTGTTACTATTAAGAGTTTCCTATTTGTTTAGTTTCTGATATCAAAAAATCTCCACCTTTATTAGCTAGAACTCTGTATTTTAGCCTTTTGTTTATATACATATCGCACCTGTACCTCTAAAGTGAATCAACTCAAAATTTACAAATTTTCAGTAGAGGCAAAAAACGGTTTTTTTTAATATTTACTAAAAAATTTAAAAACAGTTGTTTCATTGTACAGAATTGCGAATAATAAGTATACAACAGTAGTTGGTTTTGCAATTTTTTCAGTGATCATCAAAAATATCAATTTTTTGGGTGGAACTCAAAATATGTCTTTTTAGTGGATTCTAAAGAAGCTACTCTTATAACATAAAGAGGGTTAAAACTGTATTTTTTTGCGAAAGACTAGCAAAATCGATGTAAGGTTTTTACAGTGGATAGATATGACTACTGTATATCGTTTTCTTGCAAAAAGTTAAAATTGAAAAATTTTGAGTTGACTCACTTTAGAGGTACTGGTGCGATATATGGTTCCCCCATAACAATTTCCTCTACAATAATGCACGTCATCAAAACCATCATTTGAGTACAAATTAATTCATAGTTTATCAAACCAGATTTCATGAACTGCTATAAACTCTAGTATTATTATCATTTTACAAAATTCGGATTCACAACTGAATTCATTAACATATGAATTAAACCTATTTAAATTTGAAAAATACTTTGTATTCATTAAAAAAATATCTATAATTAAAATTTTAGTATTGTTTTTAAAATGCCTAAATAATTGAAATTAGTTTGGAGATTCGAACATGTTGTCTTCATCATTTTCGTCATTTTCATCAGAACTTTCGATATCGGAAACAATATTATTTTGCGGTACTATACCAGCAGAGTTACAAAGCAGTTTGACTCATATCTGTACAGAACAGCTGTCTATCAACAGCTTATAACGATTTAGCAAGATTTAAAAAAAAACAAGTGAGAAAATTATAGTCGGTCTAGACCGACTATACGATACCCTATACCATGCGTTTAGAGACCCTATCTCTCAGGCCCAACTAACTGGATATAGAAAATAAGCATAAACCAAATTTGAGTGGGATTTTTATTAATTTTTTTTGGCTGCAGATATGAAAAAGTTCACATCGGATGCTATATCTATATGGGGACTAGGCCCAAAAATGGACCGATCCTGACCATATTTGTTAAAGTCTCTTGTATTTTGCAAAAATATATACAAGCAAAATTTTAAAAGAATTCGTGCAATATTTTTGTTTTTTGATAGATTTAAGTGAAGATCGGAAAGCAGCTCTATATGGGGCCTATGACTAAGAGTTGTCCCATACGGATCATTTTTGGACTACTGATTAATGGATGTAATAAACACATACAAACCCAATTTGACTAAGATTTATATGATAATTTGGATCTTATGGCAATTTATATTGATTTCATAGGGGTCATTTGTATGGGGGCTAGGTCTGAACATGGACCGATTCTCACCAATTTCAACAGCGTTCATACCATGGCCGATAGAAGCTTATATATCAAATTTCGTCAAAATGTATTCATATTTGCGACCTGCAGTTTGATTACAAGCTTTACATGGACACACAGACGGACGGACGGACGGACGGACGGACATCGTTAAATCGAATCAGAAAGTGATTTTGATTCGATCAGTATAATAAAAGATGGGTCTAGGTCAAATATTTTTGGTAGTTACAAACAGCAGAACAAAGTCATTATACCCAAACCACATAGTGGTATAGGGTATAAAAAGATTAGCAAGTAAGAAAATTATAGTCGGTCTAGACCGACTATACGATACCCTATACCATGCGTTTAGAAACCCTATCTCTTAGGCCCAACTAACTGGACATTGAAAATAAGCAAAAACCAAATTTGAGTGGGATTTTTATTAATTTTTTTGGCTGCAGATATGAAAAAGTTCATATCGGATGCTATATCTATAAAGGGACTAGGTCCAAAAATGGACTGATCCTGATCATGTTTGGTAAAGTCTCTTGTATTTTGCAAAAATATGTACAAACAAAATTTGAGAAGAATCAGTGCAATATTTTTGTTTTTTAATAGATTTAAGTGAAGATCGGGAAGCAGCTCTATATGGGGTCAAAGGGATCATTTTTGGACTACTCATTAGTGGATGTAATGAACGCATACAAACCCAATTTGAGTAAGATCTATATGACAATTTGGATCTTATGGCAATTTATGTCGATTTCATATGGGTAATTTGTATGGGGGCTAGGTCTGAACATGGACCGATTCTCACCAATTTCAATAGCGTTCATCCCATGGCCGATAAAAGCTTATATTCCAAATTTTATCAAAATATATTTATATTTGCGACCTGCAGTTTGATTACAAGCTTTACATGGACACACAGACGGACGGACGGACGGACGGACGGACATTGTTAAATCAACTCAGAAAGTGATTCTGATTCGATCGGTATAATTAAAGATGGGTCTAGGTCAAATATTTTTGGTTGTTACAAACAGCAGCACAAAGTCATTATACCCAAACCACATAGTGGTATAGGGTATAAAAATCATCATTGCTTCTTTGCAGAGAAAATCATATACATACACATGTATATTTCTTTTGAATCTCTCTCCCACTTCCCTCAATATTGCTTTTTATACCCTATACCACTATGTGGTTTGGGTATAATGACTTTGTGCTGCTGTTTGTAACAACCAAAAATATTTGACCTACACCCATCTTTAATTATACCGATCGAATCAGAGTCACTATCTGATTCGATTTAACGATGTCCGTCCGTCCGTCCGTCCGTCTGTCTGTGTGTCCATGTAAAGCTTGTAATCAAACTGCAGGTCGCAAATATGAATATATTTTTATGAAATTTGGTATTTTATCTTTTGTCGGCCATGCGATGAACGCTATTGAAATTGGTGCGAATCGGTCCATGTTCAGACCTAGCCCCCATACATATGACCCCTATGAAATCAACATATATTGCCATAAGATCCAAGTTATCATACAAATCTTAGTCAAATTGGGTTTGCATGTATATATTACATCCATTAATCAGTAGTCCAGAAATGATCCCTATTGGACAACTCTTTGTCATAGGCCCCATATAGAGCTGTTTCCCGATCTTCACTTAAATCTATCAAAAAACAAAAATATTGCACTGATTCTTCTCAAATTTTGTTTGTATATATTTTTAGAAAATACAAGAGACTTTACCAAACCTGGTCAAGATCGGTCCATTTTTGGGCCTAGTCCCCATATAGATATAGCATCCGATATGAACTTTTTTATATCTGCAGCCAAAAAAATTAATAAAAATCCCACTCAAATTTGGTTTACGCTTATTTTCTATATCCAGTTAGTTGGGCCTGAGAGATAGGGTATATAAACGCATGGTATAGGGTATCGTATAGTCGGTCTAGACCGACTATAATTTTCTTACTTGTTTGTTGATATATTTGACTACAATGGATTTTGATTTATCATTTGGTTTTTATACCCTATACCACCATGTGGACCGATTCTCACCAATTTCAACAGCGTTCATCCTATTGGTGATAAAAGCTTAAATGCCAAATTTCATCAAAATATATTCATATTTGCGACCTGCAATTTGATTACAAGGTTTACATGGACACACAGACGGATGGACGGACGGACGGATGGACATCGTTAAATCGAATCACATAGTGATTCTGATTCGATCGGTATAATAAAAGATGGGTCTAGGTCAACTTGTTTCTTGTATAAACAAACTAAAATCCTATACTTTTTTAAAATCTGCAAAACTTATTTCAACTCAATCTAATTTAATAAATTGTGGCCCATTAAAAGTGGAAAAATTTTGGACCTTAAAAAAAAATATGAAATATAGTTACACACAATATCTATAAACAAAAAAGTACTATATACCAAAACACCTGATGTGGAAAGTTCCATCATAAAAGTTTTAATTTCGAAAGATTTAATGAAAAAACTGTAAGAAAATTATAGTCGGTCTAGACCGACTATACGATACCCTATACCATGCGTTTAGAGACCCTATTTCTCAAGCCCAACTAACTGGATATAGAAAATAAGAAATAAAATAAGTGGGATTTTTATTAATTTTTTCGGCTGCAGATATGAAAAAGTTCATATCGGATGCTATATCTATATGGGGACTAGGCCCAAAAATGGACCGATCATGACCATGTTTGCCAAAGTCTCTTGTATTTTGCAAAAATATATACAAACAAAATTTGAGAAGAATCAGTGCAATATTTTGGTTTTTTGATAGATTTAGAGTTGTCCAATAGGGATCATTCTTGGACTACTGATTAATGGATGTAATATGTACATACAAACCCAATTTGACTAAGATTTATATGATAATTTGGATCTTATGGCAATTTATATTGATTTCATAGGGGTCATTTGTATGGGGGCTAGGTCTGAACATGGACCGATTCTCACCAATTTCAATAGCGTTCATCCCATGGCCGATAAAAGATCAAATACCAAATTTCGTCAAAATATATTCATATTTGCGAACTGCAGTTTGATTACAAGCTTTACATGGACACACAGACGGACGGACGGACGGACGGACATCGGTAAATCGAATTAGATAGTGATTCTGATTCGATCGGTGTACTTAAAGATGGGTGTAGGCCAAATATTTTTGGTTGTTACAAACAGCAGCACAAAGTCATTATACCCAAACCACATAGTGGTATAGGGTATAAATAATAAATATCTAATAAAGTTTTCTTTATGGAAATGAAAAAAATACATGACATAAGAACATTTTTCAAATCAATATAAAAATCAAATGTAACTCAAAGTTCAGAAACATCAGAAGATGTTTTTAATGATGTTGTTCCTGACTTGGGAACAAAGCATAGTGGACCACAGCAGCCAAAACCAAATTTTAAAAAAATATTTGTCGATGGGCAAAATAGATTTTTTTCAGTGAAGTGTTATGAAACGTATAATTGGTTGGAAAACAGTGTGGAAAAACAAAAGGCATTTTGTTTCGTCTGCAGCAATTTCGGTTCAAAAGAATTACGGCAACAAAATGAAAAATATGTAGTTTCGGGTTTTGATAAATGGAAAAAACAAAGCGAAAGTTTTAAAAAGCATTCCCAGTCTACAAGCCTTGCCCAAAGTATTCAGGGGTACAAAATGTTCAAAACTAAGCCCGAAGTCCATGATTTAATTTTACAACAGCACTCTAAGAGCGTAGAAGAAACTCGAGAGTATTTAAGAAATATCATTGATATCATTCTACTTTTAGTGCGACAGGGGCTTCCTCTTCGTGGCCACAGAGAGGACATAAACTCCAAAAACAGAGGAATTTTTTTGGAAGTCTGTGAAAACTTTGCCAAATATGACGAAAAGTTTTGGTCTAATTTTACCAAAGCCACAAAATACTGCAACCCAATAATACAGAATGAAATAATTGTCATTTCTGCTAATGCTGTAACTAATGCTATTGTACAAATAATTAAAAAATGTGGATTTTACTCTCTAATGGTAGACGAGGCTAGATGTTGTAAAGAAGAGCAGTTGTCGATTGTGGTAAGATTTACAAATGAACTGGAAGTTGAGGAAAGATTTTTAGGATTCATAAATTGTTCATCAGATAGAAATTCAAATGCTTTACAAAATTTATTATTGGAGTTTTTTAAAGAAAAGAGCTTGGCAGATATACCAATTATTGGGCAATCTTATGATGGAGCCAACGTTATATCTGGCTACAAAAACGGATTACAGGGCAAAATAAAAGAATTTTAATCCTCAAGCAGTTTTTATTCATTGCTTAGCCCACAAATTAAATTTGGTAGTAGTTGATTCCTGTTCTAACATAATGACAGCAAATTCATTTTTTAATACAATTGAGGCTTTACATATCCACTTTTCGAAGCCAGGAAATAACAACGAATTAAAAAAAATAGGCTAGTCTCTTAATCTGAACATTTCAATAAGAAGTCTAAGCACTACCAGATGGAGGTGTCGTTATGAAAATTGCAAAGCTATTATAAAAAATTATTTATATATAAAAAACGCTTTGGAAAATGAAATTAAGGAATCTAAAGACAGAAGTGCAGTTGAGGCCCTTGGTATTTTAACTTCAATTAATAAACCTGAGTTTATTGTAAATTTATATATATTTAATTATGCACTTCCAACAATAAATGTCTTAACCAAGTTTTTCTAAACAGAATATGCAACTCTTCGTCAAGCGTATGACTCTTTTATGGCCACAATCGACACGTTCAAAGCAAACCGAAATTATTTTTTTTTTCTAGATTTGGAACCAAATAGATACATTTGCTAACGAAAATGATATTTCACTTGAGCCTTTAAGAGTATCAAAAAAAGAATTTTGGAAACTAAACATATACTATCCTGTAATGGATAATATACTATCAAACTTAGAATACCGATTTAAGAGTATTCCGTTTGCAAAATCTGTAAATGCATTTTTCAGATTAGATTTAGAAGAATCAGTAGAATTCACTGATAATTACCAGGCAACAAAAAAGAAAAAAAATTATACCGAACAAAAACCACTATACAATTTTGATGTATTGTGGTTCCAGTAGTGCAAAAATGGTCAAAATTTTAAATTCTATGAAGTTTTTTTTTTAAGTTTTTAAGCAAAATTAAAATTTTTTTCGACGTTTCTCCACATAACTAATGATAACTTCAAAGGTTTAGTCAGATAATATTAAAATAAATTTAGAAAAATTCAGACTTACATAGCCTTTAAGCCGTCTATATATTTAGTTTCAATCGGCTCAGTAGTTTCGGAGTTATAATAAAAAATTGAAGCAAAAAATTTATTTTTTACGTGAAAATATCAAATTTTTTTGTTTTAAAAAAATCATAAAAATCGAAAACTGCAAAAATTGTTCTGATTTATTACTTTTTCGCAAATCGACATGTAATGGGAACAAAATGAGATATCGATCGTGAAAATCGATTGGTTCTTTTCGAATTTATACACATTTAAGTGAATTCGCTCATTTTCACAAAAAATATTTTACTCAAAATTAATTGAAGGTGTCGCATTTTACAAGCACTGTCATTATTTCTTTGGTTTACATAATAATGACTAAATAATATTTTGTTATTGAATGAATTTAAAAACTCTTCGTCGATATTCTATAGAAAATGGTATAATAAAAATGCAGAACATAGAAAGTAGATGCATTTTCACGTAAAAAATATATTTTTTGCTTCAATTATTTATTATAACTCCGAAAGTACTGAGCCGATTGAAACTAAATAGATGAACGGCTTAAAGGTTATGTAAGTCTGAATTTTTCTAAATTTTTTTTAATATTATCTGACTAATCGTTTTGAAGTTATCATTAGTTATGTGGAGAAACGTCTAAAAAAAATTTCAATTTTACTTAAACATTTTTTAAAAAAAACTTCTCCATAGAACTTAAAATTTTGACCATTTTTGTACTTAGGTAGCCATGGTGCATCAAATCTATACAGCGGTTTTTGTTCGGCATTTTTGCTGTTGACCTGTGTAATTATAAAGATATTTTAAATATTGACTCCCTGAAAGCGGAAGTCACTGTTTCTAAAAATTTGCTTAAAAATGTATCCAGTGAGAAATATCTAAATCTTTTCTTACTTAAATCTAAAATAAATAAAAACATCTATCCGAACTTGTTTAAACTTTTACAAGTTGCAATGAGTTTACCAATATGCTCAGCTGGTTGCGGGAGGAGTTTTTCGGCAATGCGGAGAATTAAAACCTGGCTTCGTTCAACAATGAACCAAGACAGACTTTCAAACTTTGCAATTTTAAACATTGAGAACGAACTAGTCAAGAATGATATTTGCGCAGAAGACATTCTTAATATATTTTGCCAAAAAAAAATAGAAAATTGATGTTCGAGTAGTATTAATGTAACTTATGTATTATATACATTAGGGTGGCCCTTCATTATATGGAGGGAAAAAAAAGTGTTCAAACTCTCGGTCTCACCCCCTAGAAATATGCGAATAGTAAAAAAACTGAGAAATACAAAGTTTTGGGCCAATCAAAAGACATTTAGTCATGCCTCAACGCGATTGAAAATATCAAGTGTGTTTATATGGGGAAAATATGACTTTTTTTTCAGATTTTACGAAAATTTCGTTATATAGTTTAATTTTTCCGACAAGTTGTTATATAATTCGGGATCAGTATTAAATTTCCTTTCAAAAAGCAATAAAATTTCAAAATCGAATAAAACCTCCTTGTCAAAAAAATTCTGGCATAGGGATTTACTTAAAAATTTACACAGTTAATCTGTAACATGTACTTAACAAAAACTTAAAGTTTTAAATCCAGTTTTTTAAATTTTGTTTAAAAAAATTTTTTAAAACATGAAAAAGGTGTTTTCCAAATTTTATCAAAAAAATTTCCCATTTTCGGTCCCAATGCGCAATAGGTTAACAACGCGGTAATAAAATAATACTTCATATCTGAGTACTTATAAGTATAGAGACCAAAAAGAAATTATTCCTTTAATCAATTTCTCAAAGTTGAGAAAAAAATGCCATCAAATTTCATGAGCTAGTTTTTTTTTAGCACAAAAGTGGTGTGGGCATTTGCTATTTCTTGGCGAGGTTTTATTCAATTTTGAAGTTTTATTGCTTTTTGAAAGGATAATTTACTACTGATCCCGAATTATATAGCAACTTATCGGAAAATTAAACTATAGACCGAAATTTTCGTAAAATCTGAAAAAAAAGTCACATTTTCCCCATATAAACACACTTAAAATTTTCAATCACGTTGAGGCACGACTAAATTTTTTTTGATTGGCCCAAAACTTTGAATTTCTCAGTTTTTTTTGCTATTCGCATATTTCTAGGGGGTGAGACCGAGAGTTTGAAAAATTTTTTTATTAAGGGCCACCATAATATTCATATTAATTAAAATTTTGTTTTTATTTTTTTAGTTGTTTTTTTGGTCTTGTTTTTTTTATTTTTAGAAATGAATGAATTTTATATTAAAACGAAACTAATATGTATGTGATGATTGTACACCTGAAACATTCTTTGTTGTTATGAACGTTGAAAGTTTGTTAAATAGCTTTAAGTTTTATTATACCCTATACCACTATGTGGTTTGGGTATAATGACTTTGTGCTGCTGTTTGTAACAACCAAAAATATTTGACCTAGACCCATCTTTAATTATACCGATCGAATCAGAATCACTTTCTGAGTTGATTTAACAATGTCCGTCCGTCCGTCCGTCCGTCCGTCCGTCCGTCCGTCTGTGTGTCCATGTAAAGCTTGTAATCAAACTACAGGTCGCAAATATGAATATATTTTGATGAAATTTGGTATATAAGCTTTTATCGGCCATGGGATGAACGCTATTGGAATTGGTGAGAATCGGTCCATGTTCAGACCTAGCCCCCATACAAATTACCCATATAAAATCGACATAAATTTCTATAAGATCCAAATTGTCATATAGATCTTACTCAAATTGGGTTTGTATGCGTTCATTACATCCACTAATGAGTAGTCCAAAAATGATCCCTTTGACCCCATATGGAGCTGCTTCCCGATCTTCACTTAAATCTATTAAAAAACAAAATTATAGCACTGATTCTTCTCAAATTTTGTTTCTACATATTTTTGCAAAATACAAGAGACTTTACCAAACATGATCAGGATCGGTCCATTTTTGGACCTAGTCCCTTTATAGATATAGCATCCGATATGAACTTTTTCATATCTGCAGCCAAGAAAATTAATAAAAATCCCACTCAAATTTGGTTTTTGCTTATTTTCAATGTCCAGTTAGTTGGGCCTAAGAGATAGGGTTTCTAAACGCATGGTATAGGGTATCGTATAGTCGGTCTAGACCGACTATAATTTTCTTACTTGTTTTTTATTACTTTAATTTAATTGGATTCACTGAATTTATCATATGTTTTTGTTTTTATTAACCTATTTTGTATAATAACAAAAATCATTTTTAACTCTACAATCGTTTAAAAGTTTGACTATTTCTTGTAAATATTTTATTTCTTGTAATACCCCTGACAGACATATGGTATAGAAAGCATGATATGTATACTATGGTATACATACTACAATATAGTGACACACATGTAGTATGTATAGATTGTGGTTTCATTTGACATTTGATCATATGTTTTGAAAAATGAAAAAATAAATACAAAAAAATTGTATTTCAAAAAGTATCAATGATTGTCAGAAAGTGTTATTTGTATTTCAGGAAACATCAATTGCGTTTCAGAAAGTATCACTTGTATTTAGAAAACGTCAATTGAATTTCAGAAAATATCAACTGTATTTCAGAAAGTATCAATTGTATTTCAGAAAACATCAATTGATTTTCAGAAAGTATCAATTGAATTTTAGAAAACATCAATTGAATTTCAGAAAATATCGATTGTGTTTCAGAAAACATCAATTCATTTTCAGAAAATATCAATTTTGTTTCAAAAAGTATCAATTGTATTTCAGAAAACATCAATTGATTTTCAGAAAGTATGAATTGAATTTCAGAAATAATCATTTGTATTTCAGAAAGCATCAATTAATTTTTAGAAGGTATCATGTATATTTCAGAAAATATCAATTGAATTTCAGAAAATATCAATTGAGTTTCAGAAGTTATGAAATGTATTTCAGAAAATATCAAATGTATTTCCGAAATTATCAAATCGATTTTTAAGTTAATTTAAGCTCTTGGTTTGTTTATAAAAAATTCAATGTTCTTAAACTAGTTCTGTCAATAGCAAATATATACTTGAATACTTAAAAAAGAACAACTCTGTAAGTTTGTGAATATATTTTAAACTCACAGCACACCTAGCGGTCAATAGCAAATATACACTTGAATTTTTAAAATTAACGAAAAAGATTTGTGATCTTGCTAAAAGACAGCGAACTCGGTGGTTCTGCTTACTAAATACGCCAATACACTTACATATGCCTCACACCGATTTTCCCTAACGCTATTTTGTGATTGTATTGTGAAATTGGATTTTACCCCCCCCCCTGAGCGCATAGATTATTACATATCAAAAAATTTTGCTTGTTTTAATGAATAATAATATATGAAATATTACTATTAATAATAATATTTGAAATATTTTGCCCGGTTCTTTTGTTTGTGTTCCCTTTATGTTATTTCGAAGAGATACTAGGATGGATTATTGTTTCACAATAAAAATATGTTGGTTTTTTCTTTTTAATATAAACATTATGTAATGGTATTTTATTTCTGTTGTTTATATACTTTTTTAAATAAAAAAAGAACTATTCTGGTACCTAAAAGGCTATAGAAATTTTAAATGCTTTTTTTCTCAAAACTTAATTTTCACACACTAGGTGCCTTTTCTCGGAGAAGGTCACATATATGTATATGATGTTTTTGTTTGAAATATGTTCGCTTCAGTTGATTGGTCAGACTCCTTTTTGACTTTTTCTGAGTTTCAATAAATATTGCTTCTTCAAAACATTCAATAATACTTTCCTTAATGTATTGAGTACAATTTAAACAAAATTTTATTACTTTTTTCACAGAATTATAAAAAAAAAGGAAAATTTAACACAAATTAACAAAATTAACTATAATAAATAACTGTCTTCGAATTTACAGCTTATCAAATGATATCGTGTTGGCGCCTTCGTTTTTATTTTGGAAGTGTTTAAAAAGCTTTTTCCTATTTTTAGCAGTGTTTAATATTATACCACGTTTATACTACGTACATGAACGTAATATACGAACCAGATATAAACTAGCTTTAAACCAGCTTTAATTGTGGTATAGGCACACATATGATATACAATGCTAGTATGGTACGTATACTACATGTCTGTCATGGGTATAATGTAGTATTCTCTTTTTAAACTCTTTCTTTAACTCGTACTCTCTGCCTGTCTGTCGTGGGGCAACCCAATTCCCCCTTATCCAATTGAACTGAAACTTGGCCCATAGTCTAGTTGTGACTACAGATTAATTTTGGGGTAGTCACGCATAGTCATGCACAGTCACGGAGTGTTCTAAATGTCATTTCCCCTCATCCGATCGATCTGAAACTTGATCCATACACTTGCTGTGAAAAAAATATGAACTTTGACATAGTCACGCACAGTCACGTGTAGTCACGCACAGTCACGGATAGATTTAAACCTCACTTCCCTCATCCGATCGATCTGAAACTTTGTCCATAGATTTGTTGTGACCAAAGATTAATTTTAAAATAGTCACGCACAGTCGCGGAGAGATTCAAAACTCATGTGCATAAGGAAAGAAAGAGTTTTAATAAAAATTTTGTTTTTATGGATTAGATTATAATTTTCAGTTTACTGCATACATTGTTGAGGGCTTTCTCACTGACATCGCTTTGTGAGGCATAATCACTTTCCAGTACTGAAAGCTTGCATTGTAGATAAATTATTTTATAGTTACTAACACAGTGATACAAAAAAGAATGAAACAGAAATACCTGGGATGCGATACTTTTTTTCTGATAGGGCTTGTAGAGTACAACAAGACCCTGTCCTTGAAATTTTCGAAAGACCTCGAAAGTCTTTTACATTATATAAGAAAATTTTAAATACTTTCAACTAACTAATAATATGGAAATTTTTCTATAAAGATCAATTTTATAGTTCTTCTTACACCGAAAGCGTTGATAAGCTTACCAAAATTACTTAAAGTTTCATAAAGTCTTGAAGTAACTAGCTAATTTATAATTAATATCTGTTATAATGAAAAAAAGTTTCTTTTTTAAAAAAAGAAACTTTGAAAATTTATTAAGGAAGGGAAAATTTTTAAGAAAATTTACTAAGGAAAGGTAAATTTTCTTAAAAATTATGAAAAGGTAATTCTGAGAAAGTAAATTTTTAAGAAAATAGTTAATTTAGTTTAAAATTTAGTTAATTTTCTTTAAAATTTACCTTTCCTTAGTAAATTTTCTTAAAAATTCTGAAAATTAACCTTTTCCTCAGTAAATTTTCTTAAAAATTCTGAAAATTGACCTTTTCCTTAGTAAATTTTAAAAGTTTCTTTTTTTAAAAAAGAAACTTTTTTTTCATTATAACTAGATATTAACTATTAACAAGTTAATTATATCAAGATTTTAAGAAACTTTAAGTAATTTTGGTAAGTTTTTCAACGCTTTCGATGTAAGAAGAACTATAAAATTAATTTTTATAGAAAAATTTTTATATCATTAGTTAAATTTTCTGAATAATTTATCATGCTTTGATGAATTTAAGATATTTGTTTTGTAGAAAAAACTATCAGATTAGAAACAGTAAGCATTTGAAGTATTTTTCTTATTGAATACGATCGATCAATTGTTTTAATATTATAAATAAAGGAATCAGTATCCATATAATTTATATTAACGGTGGTTGGATATTTAGGTTTAATGTAATCATAATGAAAATCATACATTTTCGATTTTTGATTTCTCTAAAACTAAAAAAACAATACACACATTTCAATTGTAATCACTTCATCATGAATTTTTCAACAAACTATGAATATTGATGAAATTTATATAAAGAACTTTAACTTATGCCGTTTTCTTTTCTGACAAAAAATGTCGCCCTTTTTTGCCCTTTTTGGGAAAAGTGTATTTTTTTTATATATTCTGAATTAAGAGCAACTTGATATTATATATCAATCGAAAGGCCTCAAAGTGCTGTATTCATAAATGCAAAAAATTTTTGATTATTATCCTCTTGGAAGTCATAGAGTGAAAATATTCAAAAAAGGGGAACAACGGGAAAATATTCTCACACTATGACCTGAAAGAAGTCAATGGCTGAAATTTTTTGTGATATACGAGAGCTCGACTTTGAGATCTTTCGATTGATGTATAAGATAAGGTTGTTCTTGATTCAGAATATATAAAAAAATACACTTTTCGAAAAAAGGGCAAAAAAAGGGCGCCATTTTTTGTCAGAAAAGAAAACGGCATTAAACTATTACAAAATCTCTATATATATATAAAAGAGACGTGTTTGTACGTAACCGCTAAACTCAAAAACTACTGCACCGATTTTGAAAAAAAATTATACACATATTCTATGGGCCGTGTGTAGTTTCGCGTTTGTCCGATAAATACCGCGATTTTTTAAAAAAATTTTTTATTGGTTTTATTAGGAGTTTTTGCATATATTTGTTTTGAAAAGCCACTAAATACGTTGAAACCAATATTATTAAACTTAAAAAAATAATATGTCAAAGCAGAACGCACTAACAATCGTTCGGTATACACATACCCTTTCTTAATTGATTGGTTAAAAAATATATACGCACATCTCAGCATTTATTCAAATTTTGAATTTCAAATAAATTAATATCATATTTAATCAAAATGCCTCGACCACGTGGAAATATTGGTCTCAATACACGACGAACAAATCGTATACGTACAATACGTTTACAACAAAGTCAAGAAGAACGCGCAGCAGAAATTGAACAAACTAGGTATCGAGTATCACGTTTACGAGAAAATTATATAGAACAACAACGCGAGATACGAAATGAAGAAAACCTTTAAGAACCAGGCAAGCAAGAACAGCTATTCATAACACTAATCGAATTACGTTTATGCGTCTGGCATTTAACTACGACCCAACAGCTGATTACAATTCACATAACAATATTGATATTGGTAGCATGGATCACGTATGTGCCCATTGTAAAGCGCTGAAATACAGAAAAGAAGCCATGGGGTTGTGTTGCGTCAATGGTAAATTGAAATTGCCAGAACTAAATAAACCACCCGAACCATTACAAACAATGGTATCTGGGACAACGCCGCAATCAAACCATTTTCTTAATAATATTTGAAAATATAACAGTTGTTTCCAAATGACGTCATTCGGTTTTGGCAGAATAGTTACTGATAATTTCATACCAACATTTAAAGTCCAGGGTCAAATATACCACAATGAAGGTTCATTATTACCAATTCCTGATCTACAACATAACTTCCTTCGAACATATTTTCTTGGCAATTCTGAAGATGAAGTAAACACCAGATGCGCAATTACTTCGGGAGTACGCCATGACATAGTACAGTCATTACAAAATTTATTCCTTCAACAGAATGAGTTAGTAAAATTATTTAAGACTGCAATAGAAGAATTGCCTTCCGACAATCACAAAATTATTATTAAAGCTGATAAAACACCAGTAGGAGAGCACTCAAGACGTTTCAATGCACCAACAATAAATGAAGTAGCCATTGTAATTGTAGGCGATCAGTTCGAAGCCAGAGATATTATTTTATATCGGCGTAATGATCATTTGAAACATATTTCTGAAACTCATCGATCTTATGACGCGCTTCAATACCCAATACTGGTTTGGCAAGCAGAGGATAGCTATCATTTGCAACTGAAAATGATTAATCCAGCAACTGGAAAATGGGGGTTTTTTTTTATTTATTTTATAACAAAACATTAGGAAAACTATTACAACAAAAATATATTTTAATATTACAGGATCAGAAACAAACAAAAAGATTAGTTGCATGAATTATTATGCGTACGGATTGATGATTCGAGAGAATATAGAAAACCATATTTTGAAATGTCGGCAATTGTATCACCAATATATAGTGGACATGTACGCAAAAATAGAAACAGAGGGGCTTTTATTCATTCGGCTTTACCAACGGCAATTACGATCGGAGGAATATATTCATCTACGTGATGCAATTAATAATGTTGGCAATATAAATGATATTGGCCGCATAACAATTCTACAGCTACTTATACCGGAAGTTTTAAATTCATTGGGAAAGCCTTCACCTAATAAAGCCATTACAGATTTATCTAATCGAGAAATACAAAGTGAAAAAAATTACTATATCAATGCATTAAATACTTTTCTTCAACAGAATATACCAAACATGAATCCACAGCAAAAACATGTTTACGACAATATTATGCAATCTGTTAATGCAGGAACTGCTGGAATTTATTTTTTAGATGATTCCGGAGGTACTGGGAAAACATATCTAATTTCAGTTATTTTAGCAGCAATACGTTCAAATGGTAATATAGCATTGGCAATGGCCCACTTTGTTAGATGGTAACAGAGCGACACATTCTGCATTAAAATTACCATTAAATATGCAACTAACAGAAACACCAACATGCAATATTTCCAAAACATCTTCAATGGCAAAGGTACTCCAACTGTGCAAGATTATTATATGTGATGAATGCACAATGGCACACAGAAAGTCATTAGAGGCATTGCATCCAACATCGCAAGATTTACGTAACAACGACCAACCATTTGGAGGTGCTATTATATTATTGGCATGTGATTTTAGGCAAACTTTACCACTTATTACACGATCAACACCAGCAGATCAATTAAGCGCATGTTTAAAATCATCTAACTTGTGGCATTTTGTTCAAAAACTATCACTTACTATAAACATGCGCGTACATTTAAAAAATAACCAATCAGCACATTTGTTTTCTAACCAATTATTGGACGTTGGAAATGCAAAAATTGCTATAGGCAATACAACACGAATAATAACATTACCTGGAAATTTTTGTGTTACTTATGAATCCAAAGAAGATTTGATTGCAAGTGTGTACCCCAATATCATACATAATTATAAGGATCGTCAATGGTTAAGTGATCGCGCTGTTTTGGCAGCCAAAAACAAAGATGTCCGTGACATTAATATTGATATTCTTAATGAAATTAATAGCCAAACAAAAACATATAAATCGATTGATTGCATTATGGATCCAGATGAAATTGTGAATTATCCAACAGAATTTTTAAATTCACTTGATCTGCCTGGAACTCCACCTCACATTCTACAATTAAAAATTGGTGTGCCAATAATTCTTTTACGAAATTTAAATCAACCACGGCTTTGTAATGGCTGTTAACAAATTATTCAACAATATAATTGAAGCAACTATATTAATTGGAAAATACAAAGGTGGAAATGTATTAATTTCACTTATCCAATCATTCCATCAGATATGCCATATAACTTTAAACGCATTCAATTTCCAGTACGTCTAACATTTGCTACGGCAATTAATAAATCTCAAGGTCAATCGTTGCAAGTCTGCGGATTAAATCTTGAAACACCATGTTTCACACATGGACAATTATTCGTTGGATGCTCACGAGTTGGTAGACCGTCATCATTTTTTATATTCGCAAATGAAGGCAAAACAAAAAATATTGTTTATCAGAGAGCTTTGCAATAAAAGGTTGCTAATTAATTTCATGTATATAATAGACACAATTTCACTAATAAAAACATTGTACAATAAAAGTTTTATAAAATTTAAAATCTTTACTAGGGGCCAGCTAAGCGGACCGGGTACAGCTAGTATATAATAAAAATGAAAATAAAATTTTTTTCATAATTGTGTTCTTTGTTTAAAATTCAGTTCATTAAATTATTATAGATACACATTTAAATTTTAGTAAATTTAATTAATTTTGTAGATATTTTGTAGCAAAATTTTGCAATCTGGATAGAAAAATGTTGATAAAATTGTTTAAGATTCCT
Source organism: Cordilura impudica (assembly GCA_963682025.1). NCBI lineage: Eukaryota > Metazoa > Arthropoda > Insecta > Diptera > Scathophagidae > Cordilura > Cordilura impudica. The sequence continues at coordinate 15,444,410 of OY821522.1, read as the reverse complement.
GTAGTATATCACAAAGTTTGTTTTATCATTTAAGTCTGTTATTAATTTGATCTGTTTCAGCTTTAATTTTTTTTTTTTTTTTGTTTTCTATACAAAATGCTAATTCATTGTATTGGTATTGTATTATAGATAGATATTGTAAATCTACTCCAATTTATAGCCTAATGGTGGTAGAGTAAGTTTTCAATATTTTATTAAATTATTAGAGAAATACGTTAATATTGAGTTGAATACATATATAATGTGAACAGAGATAGACGCTTTCAACTCCGCGATAATAAAAACAGAAAACACAATATTTCTGAAGAGGAACAGCGATGCTGTTCGAAATATCAAAAATAAAAATAATAATTAAAAAAACCAAAAAGTAAAGAATTTGATTTTTATTATTAAAACCACATGACCTTGAGCCTAACAAACCAAAAACCACATTACAACACAACAGGTCAACAATAAAACTATCAACATTTCAGTAATCTTAATTAATTTTGTAGATAATTTTAATTCAAAAAGGAGGAATTCTATCAATGATTATTTCTTCAGGTTTAAATAGAGTTATTAGAAAAGATTTAGAAAATGATAATTAAATTAAATCTAATTGTTCTAGATGAAAATACATTTTAAGAATTTTAAAAATTATAAATTAATTTTTAAAAGTTAATTATACCAAATAAAAAAACAAAATTAAAAATTGAAAATCAAAAATTAAAATTAAAAAACTAAAAATTAAAAATTAAAAATTTAAAATAAAAAACTAAAATTAAAAAACTAAAAATTAAAAATTGAAAATCAAAAAATAAATAAAAAAAAACTAAAAATTAAAAATTGAAAATCAACAACTAATATTAAAAAAAAATATAAAAATTAAAAATTGAATATCAAAAATTGAAAATCAAAATTAAAAAATATAAAATATAAATATAAAAGTTAAGAAAATAAAATGTATAAAAAATGTGTAATCAATAGACTTACGATTTAAGATTTTCGAAAATATTTGTTTGAAAAAGTAAATGATTTCCTATAGAAATTCGTTTTGTAAACAAAATATTTTATTAATTCTTATAAAAATATCGAAATAATCGCAACTAAATGGATTTATTTTCATATTGTAAAGAAAAACTATACAAAAGAACTTCATATGAATATTGTTAATATGAAATTAAATTCTATAAGAGTGCAGTAAGTTTTCAATGTTTCAATAAATTATTATAGAAATATGTTTAAATTTTCGTAAATTTAATTAATTTTGTAGATATTTTGTACCAAGCTCTTATAATTTGGATAGAAAAACGACAATTACTTTAAAAAAAAAACAACTATAGGAACTAACTGAAAGACACTTGAGTATTCAGAGTTAATAAAAAAAAGATTGAAATATCTTAAATATTTACGAAAAACAACTGTAGGAACAAACTGAAAGACACCTATATATAATAAATTAAACTAAAAATTAAAAACTAAAAATTTTAAAACTTAAATTAAAAACTTGAATTAAAAATTAAAAACGTGAAAACTGAAAACTTAAATTAAAAAATTGGAAAGCAAATGTTTGAAAATCGTTAATATTTGGGAAAAAAAATAAAAATTGGATCGTAAATATATGAAAAATAAAAAATTTGGTCTGATGTAACAACAAATTTAGTAAATAAATATTAAAGTCTGAAAAGTAGTATTAAAATTGGTTATAATTTGACTTAATAAGATACAAAAAAAATATATTGGAATAATTCAATAGAAAGAAACATATAGACTTGAATAAACGAAAATTTTCTCAAATAAATCTACAAAAAAAATGGGTTTTATGAATGAACACTATGTTGTCAGCTCTAAGAAACCTCAATGTAATATATAAAAAAAAATTATTTAAATTAAAAAAATAACTGAAAAAAAAATCATACTGATGTGGATTGTTAATCTTCTAAAAAAAATAGTGCTGTCATTCTTAAAGATGTACTGAAATATTTAAAGTGCGCCATAAGTGAAATTCAACATGATTATTAGTATTGCTAACTATAAGTAAGCTGAATATGGCTGTGAGTTTTGCTAATCATTGTGAAATTCATATCTAACTAAAGCTTTTGGATTGTTAAACAATGTGAATATGGGTGTGAGTTTTACTAAACATTAGGTTTTCAACCTTTTTAAAAAAATTGTTTGAAAATCGTTAATATTTAAAAAATATGAAGATTTGGTGTGATGTAATATCAAATTTAGTAAATTAATATTAAAGTCTGAAAAGTGATATTTAAATTATAATACTAAACATTAATATTGGATATATTTTTACTTAATAAAGCAAAAATTTGATTATGTTAAATATGATTTCAAAAATATTTTGAAATAAAAATATGATAAATATAATGAAAAAAAAATTTTTTTCATTGAAATATCTTAAACTGTTAAAAAAGAATCTTTTCTAAATAAAGTATTATTTATAAAACAAAAAAATAACTAACTGAAAAATACCTATCTACCCTACATTGAAGTGTTCTAAGAAAAATGAAATGTAACTTCATTTTAAATATTTTATTAATTTATTTTAGACGTAAAGAAGTATTAATTTATAAAATTTAAAAATTTTTGAAAGAAATATACGACTTCCTTAAATTATTCTCTAATATTGAATACGATGAATATAAAAATACTCTTATTAAAATAAAAAATAATTAATAATTCCTCCATATAATATGAAAAAATATGTGACATACTTTAAGACGTTGTTAATTTTACATATTTAATGAAAAATTAACTAAATATTCGTTCAGTTAAAGATTAGCAAATCTTTACAACAGCAAAAATATATACATATAAATTATAAGTTGAAAATACCGTGCGCCACCTAAAAAACATTATCGACATCTAAAAGAAAACACATGTTATTTGAATGAAAAAGTTTTAAAATAATCTAAAATATTTTAAATTATACTTTATTAATAATCTATAATATTAATAGGCAAGGCTATTTCTTGTGACCGATGTAAGTTTCACAGTTTTACCCCGATTTTGACAAAAAGTTTATCATTTGAAAGTATTTCTTTTTAGCTGTTACCCAGATTTACAGATTCTGGAATATTTTTTTGGAGTTATGACCGTTTAAAGTTGCTACTAACACATACATAAAATTATACAATGCTATGTGTGTGTTTATTAAATTTGTTAATGTGTTTGTGTTAATGTGTTGAGTTTGTTTTCCTCTTTAAAATGAGTTGAATTGTGAAGCATACCTTTAGGGACTTTATTAAATGAAAAAATAAAATTTTATAGAATTTGCACTCGAATTTCTAGTGCTGGAATCTGCTAGTAAATATTAAAGTCTTAAAAAGTGATATTTAAATTATGATACTAGACATTAAACTTGGCTATAATTTTACTTAGTAAGAAGCAAAACAATATATTGGAATAATTCAATAGAAAGAAACATATAGACTTGAATAAACGAATATTTTCTCAAATAAACCTCAAAAAATAGGTTTTGTGAATGAAAAAATGCTGTAGGCTCTAAAAAAAACCTCAATAGAATATATAAAATGTATTCAAATTCAAAGCTAACTGAAGAAAAATGTATATTACTGATGTAGATTGTTAGTTTTCTAAAAAAAATAGTGCTGTCATCCTAAAAGATGTACTGGAATATTAATTTGAAAAAATACAGAATAAATGTGCTGAACATTAATGAGGATTGTGTTTGGTCAAATGAAAATATTACATGTGGATCAGACACTTGTTCGTGTATGGATAGAGAAAGGAAAGAAGAAGAAGCAAAAAACTAATGTATGGGTGAGTTCCAAAACGTCAAAATACAAAATGCAGTGATGCCTTTTTACTACCGTTTCGAAACAAAGCAAACAAGTGTGTTGTTTACTTTGTAATAAAAACACTGCATCAACAAAATTAGTAATGCAAAGTTTGCTTTTTTTTAAGCATCGATAATTTTTATTATACATTTAGGGATGTATGACATTGTCAACGTTTACACGGTTGCGTTTAGGAATGCATGACTTTGTTTAGTGGCATTGCAAATAACGTTTTGGAACTCACCCTATTTCTGCTATAATATATTTAAATTTAAAATTGTAATTTCAAATAAAACAGTTTATAAAAAACTAAACATAAAATTACTCATCTGTTGTTTTTATTTCATCCAACAACAAAAAATAATTAAAATTGAAATACTATAGAGCCATCTATAGGCCAATAGTAATGTTAGAGCTAAAATATGGTTTAACAGGGTTGATTTAAAATTATATTAATATGTGGTGAAATAAAAAATGTTTAGTATCTTTTTAGGCTTAAATAAATGAATATACATATATTAAATAAGGAAAAAAGTCGCTATATCAGTTAAAATAACGCTAAAATACAATCATCATATAAAAAAAATGTTGTGTATGGATAGGAAAGGAAAGAAAAAGAAGCAAAAAAAACGAATGTATTTCTACTATAATATATCTAAATGTAAAAAATTGTAATTTGAAATAAAAAAGATAATAAAAAAAAGAGTGAACAATTTTTAATTTCAATCACCTTCTACTGTATACTCTAAGTCAGAGGGCGATACAAAGAATTTTTAAAAGGTTTCTGAACATGAATAAGAATTATATTTAATAGGTGATTCGAACAGTATGAAAACTGGAAAAACTGCATTTAGTTTTGTGACTTTGCAAAAAAGTGTCTTTCCGTCACTAAAAAACCAGAGTTGCCAATATAAAAGTGCTCGATGCATCAAAATGTACTAGGAAATTGATCCAGAAGGTACACAAATATACTACTAATATAGCATCCGATATGAACTTTTTCATATCTGCAGCCAAAAAATCAATAACAATGCTACTCTAATTTGGTTTGTGGGTATTTTCTATATCCAATTAGTTGGACCTAAGAGATAGGGTCTCTAAATGCATGGTCGTATAGTCGGTCTAAACCGACTTTAATTTTCTTACTTATTTTTCAATATCAGTTTGAAAACCCTTTTTCAAGTTTTAAAAAATTTTCTTAAACAAAAATAAAAGAAATAGATCTGGCACTTTAAGTTTTTCTTAAATACATATAAGAGAGTATCAAAAATTTATCAATATTGTACTTTAAAATGTTTTATTTCTTCGTTATAACTATCGGTTAGGAAAAAAATAAGTTGGCATCATTCACCCATTTGAATTTGGCGCTAGAAATGACCCCAAGCTAGTTTAGGACGACTAAGTAAAAATTATAATATTTTGCAAATATCGTTGAATTTTTAAAAGTATTACTTCAAATTTTATACCCAAATGTGTAGATCTTCCGTGCCTATTATTTGGGATAAATCCGACGACGTAACCCATTATTTTCCAAGGCTAGCTTTGTATTTAAATATATTTTTTTTTTTTCATAAAATTTTTATTTACAATTTATTTTGCAATAATAAGTAGATTATATAAGTACTAGTGATACTTAACCTAAATTATTAAGCTTCATTAAGCCTAATAACTTAATTTATTTTATTGTTTTTATTACATACAAAATTTTGCATTTATATTCACATATTTACATATTTTATAATAATCGATTCCATTTTCTTTTTAGCCTTTTAACTTCTTCAGATTCATCTAATAGAATAATTGCTAGTGAATTTGAATGGTTACTTAGCCTTTTTAAATATCTACAACTAAATCTGTTAATTTTATTTTTAATATATCGCAAAATATAACAGAATTTTATTTCCCAACCAATAATAAGGGTTTCATATAGTTGACGAGAACAATACATTATTTTTAGGTAATTACTTTATTTAAATATGCCAAAATTGGCCTTGGCAAGGAATAGGTTAACGTTGTTTGATTTATTCCTAATTTGTAACATGGAAGATCTGCACATTTGGTTATTATATTTTAAGCGTCGCATCTAAAAAATCAACAGCGCTCATAAAATATTGGAGTTTTTTGAATAAATTTTCTTTTGTTAGCATGGGGTCATATTCCCCAAGCTCAAAAGGGTAAATGTGGTCATATCATTATTTTTCTGAAACCCTATGCTATTAAGATAAAATAATCATTTAAAAGTAGAACTGATTAATTTTTGATACAAAGTATAATTTTAAAGAATACATTTACTGAATATTTCATAAAAATCTAATTTTTCTCGAAATCCACAAAATATACAATCTTGTAAATAAAAAATCATGTGAGTCCGATCACAGGGAAGATGTGTAAACATCTAGTAATTAAAGATTTGTTTATGTAATTTTTTAAAATCAAACAGAAAGCGTCATCTATGTATCACTTATAGCAAAAACTGTTTCGGCTAATTCAACAACCCTTTGCTGTAAAACGTTAAAAATATCCCAATATAAACGCATATAAGTGATACATAGATGACGCTTTTAAAAAAGTGGCATAAAAAACAATCTTATATCATAATTTTTTCACCAATACAATCATAAGTCACACACCGTTATCTGTCCACTCTCACCTACTACGTGTTACACTGTTTTTGTGATTGTATTGTGAAATGGAAATTTACCCCCCTGCGCGTATAGATGTTTACACATCAAAATCATGTGAGTCCGATCACAGGGGATATGTGTAAACATCCAGTAAGATTTTTTTATGTCACTTTTTTAAAATCAAACAGAATGCGTCTGGTTATACTTGTGGGGTTGTTCAATTATGTATAATTTATACTTTTATATTGTGAAATTTTTGTCGTTTTACAGAAAAGGGTTGTTGAATTAGCTGAAACAATTTTATATCATAACATAACATATGAGTTTACGCAGTTTTTGTGATTGTATTTTGAAATAGAAATTTACCCCCCTGCGCGTATAGATGTTTACACATCAAAACTTCTAGCGGAGGGATTTAGCTTAAAGTTCACACAGTTAATTTCCAACATGTATTTAACAAAATTTTAAAATGCTTAAATTTAAATCTATCGTAAAATTTTTGAGCAAGACCACCTTTGAAAAAAAACTAAGGTCCGTAGCATAATGCCCGGTATATCAAATTAAAGCAAAGACTTAGCAAAGCGTAAAAGGTTTCCATACGAAAAATCTATAGTAAAATTTTTGAGCAAGACCACTTTTGGAAAAAAAACAAGGTCCGTAGCATAAAGCGCCGTATATCAAATTAAGGCTAAGACTTATGCCGTTTTCTTTTCTGGCAAAAAAATTAGCATTTTATTTGCACTTTTTGCGAAAAATGAATTTTTTATATATTCTGAATTAATCGAAAGGTCTCAATCGATAGGTCTCAAAGTGCTGTGTTCATAAAGTGCAAAAAAAATTTTGGTTATTTTCCTCTTTGAAGTCATGGTGTGAAAATATTCAAAAAAGGGGAACAATGTGGAAATATTCTCTCACTATGACCTGAAAGAAGTCAATGGCTACAATTTTTTTGCGATTTACGAGCGCCCGACTTTCAGACCTTTCGATTGATGTATAAAATAAGGTTGCTCTTAATTTAGAATATATAAAAATACACTTTTCGAAAAAAGTGCAAATTATATGCGACATTTTTTTGACAGAAAAGAAAACGGCATAACAAATTTTTTAAAACTTGAAAAAGGAGTCTTATTGCACATGATGTTAGCAACGCACTTCATATCTGAGTGCTCAAATTCTCAAAGTTGAAAAAAATGTCATAAAATTTCATGACCTATTGTTCGTTGGCAATAAAGTGGTCTAGGGCATTTACTATTTCCTGGCGAGTTTTTATTTGATTTCGAAGTTATCTAGCTTTTTGAAAAGATAATTGAATACTGAAATCGACTCATAAAGCAACTTGCGGAAAAACAAGTAAGAGTGTTAAATTCGGCTATGCCGAATCTTTGATACCCTCCACCTGGGTTTTACGTTGTATATAAAATATTTGAATATGTAAACACTTTGATAAACCTATTACTGAATTATTACAACAAATGCTCTGAATTTTCAGCATTTTATAGAGGTGCCTACATATTTTAGGTCATAAATTGGCACAATGACACCCGATTTATCCCATTTTAAATACTAACCTGATCCAGATAATTACAAACAATATTAAGTTTAACCAGGTAAATGGTTTATTTTGTAATTTTCTTTTTAATTTAAATTTTTTAATATAAAGGTGCATTTTATATTTTACAATCCTTAATTTTCCAGACCTATTAGTATAGGGCACATTTGTGAGTCCGCATAGATCAACTTTCAACTCTTATTTGTTTTTATTGTATTAAATCTATCTTTGTGTCTTTAAATTAATTAAGATAATTAAGATGAAAATATTTAACAAATTGTTTTTTTTAGTTAATATCTGAACATTTTACTGATACTGATATTTTGAATGTATTTGTTTAATATCGCATAATTTTTTTCAATTTTAAACTTTAAAGTCTTTTTAAGTCTGGTAATAACTCTGTAATATGAAGGAAGTAAATATGTGGATTCTTTAATAACAATGACAAGTATAAAACACTTTTTTGTGCATTACATTAAAATATTATAAATGTGAACATAATTAATTTTAGAAACATTATTAATTTTAGAAAAATGTCCGATTCGTTTTTCGATGATGCTGATGCACATCAAAGAAATACAGAACATAAAGATTTTGCTTCAGTTAGTTGAGAGACGAGAAGCTAATGGATGGCTGGAGCAGGTCAAAGGTGACGACTATAAATGCAGATGCAAGGCTTTTGAAAATTTATTAAAATACGATAAATCAGATCTAAGTATACATGCTTATAACCACTGTTATAAAAAATCTTTTAAAACCAAAAGTATTGCCATAATTTGAAATTGTAAAGATGCTAAATTGCAAAAAAAGATGCTTAAACGTACTGGAGTCTTAAAAAAAAGATGCTAAATTTTTTTTCAAATTTCATTACCTTTATATTGATAAATTATGTACTTATTAATAAATTCTTTGGTTTTTAAATCGAAAAATTAATATAAATCATGTTTCGATTTATATTTTTTAAATTTTAATTAAAATTATTTTGGATTTCATCAGAAATTTTTTTTAACATCAAATTGAGTTTATTCCAAACTTACATTAAATATTTTTAATATTAGAGGGATTTTTTTTTTATTTAAAATATAACAGAAATTACAATATCAAAAGATACGATTATATTACAATAATTGGTTTATGTAATCTAACATTTCTGTGATGTCTTCATCTTCAAGTTCTTCTTGGCTCTGATATTTTTCTGACGATCGACTTTTATCAACGACATCGCTCGGTATATTGTAAGTGTGACAGCACCGATTTTTCAATTTCAATCCTTCTTTTATACGTATTACAGAACATAACAACTCGGATTTTATTCTGTTCGAAGTTTGCTTTTAACTAAAGTTAGTAAACTAAACAAACGTTCAACTTCGGCTTTTGAGAAAGACAAAACTAATATAGACAATACAAATATTGATAACTCCTTAAATGGATTTTCGCCAATAGAATTTCTTAATCCATAAAGAGGTTGTATTCGGTGTTGTATCCCAGTTTTGTTCTGTGATATAACTCCATTGGATTTGAATTTTTTCGGTTTCAGATGATATAAATTTAAACTCTTCTAATATATTGGTTATCTGTTCTTTTACCCGATTTAATGTGTTTTGTATTGAAAATTTTGGCATTTTTTCAATACAATAATATTTTTTGGCAATCGTTAAAAACTGTTGTTGGTGTTTACATTCTTCTACTTCAAAATGTTTTGTTATATATGTTGAAAGAAACGAGCAGAGTGGTAAAAGGAGTAGTACACAAAATTACTGTACTACACTTTGAGAAATTAAAACATATCAATACTATTAAAATTATATATTCAAAAATAATGAAAAAAAAAATATCAAAAAAAAGATGCTAAAGCAACTTTTTATTAACAAAAGATTCTAAGTTAGCATCTAGCATCTTTTGATAAATTTTGGATGCTAAACGACAAAAAAAATTGCTAAATCTAGCAACTAAAAAGCTAAAACGGCAATACTGAAAACCAAGAACAAATATTCTGTTTGAGTTATAACATCTCATTTGCAAGCCATTTTAATTAATTGTGTAAATTTTAAATGCACATCTAGCCATATCAAAAGAGTCATACATAATATCTGTATGTTTTTTATATTATTTTTATGTAATTCTCATGATATTTTTATCTTATTTTTTATATTTTTTTTCTTTGTTTTTATGTTATTTTTACATAATTGAAATTGAAAATGTACAAATTAAAAATAAATTTTAAAAAAAGTAGTGTAGGGGAAAAAAGTGGGTGTAGGGAAAAAAGGGAATTTTTTCATGAGCGTAGGGATTTCTGAAAAAATCTCCTGGCATCACTAGTACCTATTAAAAACCAATGTAAAAATTCACAAGACAACGCGACGTAGACTTGCTTTGTTCAAAAGCTTCCATAAGACTGAATGAAATTGTTGCTTACTTTACTCTTTGGTGAGTATTTTCGTTTTTGTTCGGCTGTATTCATACAAGAAGCCGATTAGAGTTCAGTTTACTCGTGCTGCTATGCATATGTTTGTGTGTTAACAAAAATATACGATATCCCCCAGTCATCATTTCGAAGATTGTTTTAACAAAAATTACCTTACTGTGTCTTCTTCGAGCACTTTTGATGATTAAAAACTGATTAATCACATGCGCTATTAGAAAAAGACTAGAAAATGATTTTTGCTTGCTCTTAAAAAGTGATTTATAGAAAAATTACATTAAATAAGACTCAAAAATGAGTCGAAACTGATCAGAAAAGCGGATAAAAAGGACTCTCAAGAAGATTCGCGGGTAAGGTAATATTTAATCCCAACAAAAGAATATTTTGTGAAAGGGCGCATTTATGACAGTTTTAATAGCACATATGAGTCAAAAAGACTCTACATGATCATTTATTGCATAAAATGCTTACTGGCATTTTATTCACTATCTGTAGAAACAGGTTTTTTAAGTAAAACAAATCTGTACACAATTTCAAATCTCTTTCGTTCACAATGATACGATCACTTTGTTTACTAGCTACCAGTAAAATAAGAAAATAGTATTATAATACAGCGTAATGATGAATTGTACTTCTCAATTAGTTTATTTTTAATGTGCTATAGGAAGTTCGGTTTGTGCTAAGAAAAGCATGAATATATGTTTCCCAGGGCGAAGCTTCATCATTGAACTTTGATTGAGTTGAGCTCCGCGACTATTCATAATGTGAATAGCTCGTGTCTAAAATTTTTTGTAGTTGGGAATGGCGTTTGTGTTAAGAAAAGCATAAATGCATGTTTCCCAGGGCAAGGCTCGATCATTGCACATTGATTGAGCTGAGCTCCGCGGTTATTCTTAATGTGGATAACTCTTGAAACAAAATTTTGGTAATGGCGTTTGCCTCCGTTCCCGACATTAAATATCAAATTTTAAAAATTTATTGTAATTAACGTCTTTTTTTAACATATGACAAAAAATAGTATTTTTCTAAACACCACTTTTTTAGGTTAAATAAATGTTTTATGGTTTACCTACCTACTACTTTTTAATGCAAGTATCCAACTTTAAACATTTCAGAATTTTGTATAAATAAAATAAAATACCGATTTATTTTAATATGCGCTTATTATGGATTACATATACAGAATATATGAATATTATTTATAGTATTTTGATATTGGCAACAGTAGTATGTATCAATTTGTAACATTTTGTGATGTTATAAAAATCGCATAATATTGATATTGATTTTATATAGTTTCTTTTCTTAATTAATTAACTTAAATATTACACCAAAAAAATATTGATATTGATGAATTTTTATATTATTAACCACAAAAACAACATGCACAGCTATGACAAAATACAAAATTTAGGAAAACAATATAGGAAAACGTTACATTTTTTTTACCTTTCTCTGCACCTATGAAACCTATTGTCATGATTTAAAAACAGAAGCCTTCTCATGATGTTAGTGAATCATTCTTACTAAAAACGAGCGCCCTAGCTGTCCTACTGAGGGCGTTGTCACAAGAACACATATTCAAATCATATTTTCTCAGGACTTTTTTTACTTCTTCGCTCAATTCTCGGGACCAGATTAACCGATTTGGACGATTTTAAATACCAAACTTCTCAGGATGTTAGTGAATCATTTTTTATACCAACGAGCACCCTAGCTACCCGATTGAAGCCGTCATCGTGATTCCCACAGACTGACAGACGGACAGACGGACATCGCTATATCAACTTCGCTTGTTATAAAGATCACAAATATATATATTTTATGGGGTCCAGATTTTTTTTTTGTAATTATTACAATCGGAATGACAAACTTATATATACCTTCTGCACACTGGAGTGGAGGGTATAATAAACTGTAGAACGAAGTTTTCGTAAAATCTGAAAAAAGTCAAATTTTCCCATATTTGTTATCTGTTAGTCGTGCGATATGGTCGTCTTCTAATTGTGCACTGTTTATTTTGTCAATTTTGTGTTAATAAAAAACTTCTTGAAATTTTTAAAACATTACAATTTATTAGCTATCATATCCTAAATATTAAATACTCAAAATATACACAATATCATAACAAATTAAATGGTTAAATTTCAAAGTAAATTGTATATATTAACATCAACAACAATAATATAAACAAGAAAACAATGAGAAAACATTGTGAAACAAACAAAATACAGAAACAACAACGGAAACACACAATATTTGTTCTTTGTCAATTGAACAAGAACAAAAAACTATTTGCTTGTTTTGTCCATCTATAATACTGGTTTATAATTCTCTATTATTGAGAGTTTTCAGCCACTGGTGAAAATTATTCAGAATTGTATTCGTCGGCACAGTACGTACATTTAAATACTACATTGAGTGTAAAATCGTATAAACACTTAAAAATTCATGAATATTACTTTTTCAATTACGCCAAATTTGTTGAATTAACTGCTCGTACTGCTGATAATTTACGGGAACATAAAGGACTTTGATGGTGCTGCAGTAAATGTAAGATTTGTGATATTCAATTTTATTCGTTCTTTAAAAATACTCGAAGTGAATTAGATGCCATAAGTCAACACCTCATGATTTTAACTGAGAAGTTTAAAAAACGTAAAGTCCTGTTTGCTAACCCTTCCAACTTAAATACATGGCTTGAATCTCCATCCAAATCCCCCAAAAGGAAAAAAAATGTCACCAAAATCTAAAAAAACAAATCCTACACCTGATTCAAATGCAACAAATAATTCGACTCCATTTACATCGACTTCAGAAAATGATCCATCCAGTGTTCCTACTATCAATAATTTACCTAGTTCTTCAAATAATGCTCAAAATAATTCCGTCTTCACCAAAATCAAGCATCCAGAAAGCATTCCATCTACTCGTAGCAACGTACTTATGCCTTTTAACATGGTGCCTGCTGGTTCAAATATATTTTATAAAATATAAATATAAATATATTTTTCAAAAAACTAAATTCCTTACCATCTGATGAACATTTAACTGTGGTGTATCAGAAGGTTAGAGGCTTAAAAACTAAATTATCTCCACTATTTGTTGAAAGTTTTGGCTTCAATTAACATATTGTTGTTTTACTGAAACCCTAATAATAATATTTATAACTCTGAAATTCTTTGTGATAAGTACCATATATACAGATGTGATCGTGTTGATATAACTGAAAAAACTGGAGGTGAAGTATTAATCGAAGTCTCAGCAAAATTTCCTTCTGAGCAAATTATATACTCTTCCACATGTGATATAGAATTTGTTGCAATAAAAATCAAATTAAGAAACAAAACATTCGTATGTCCCTCCTGGTTCCAGTGATGATATTTACATATAACATATGTCAGCTATGAAAAAATCGTTCTTGAATTCTAAATCATCTGATTTAGTTATCTTTTTTTTGGCGATTTCAAATTATCATCGATTTCGTGGACAAATTCTTATAACACCAAATATTTGGTTCCTGTTGTTAAGAATGGCTGTGTAAATGAATTCATTGAATCGTTATTTGATTATGGTCTCTTCCAAGTAAATCATATTCTCAATGCATATGGAAAACTTCTGGATTTAGTTTTTATTAATGAAGCATCTGAAGTATCGCTGCATCCATCTAATCCAATTACTTTACCTGAAGATCGTTATCATCCTACAGTAAATTTACTTATTTACTTCCATTCAATTTGCCAATTAAATTCCTGTGCATAATCAGAAGGGAAATGTTATTGCTTTTCCAAAACTAATTATCCAAAATTTAATGCTCTACTATCCGATAATGCTCTACTATCCGATCCTTTCATCTATTGATGACACGTTCAACGCATGTACATCTGTAACGGTTCTTATGATTTCAACACGTAAAAAGATGGGTCCACCATGGAATAATAATTATTTGGCTAAATACAAAAATAGAAAGAATAAAGTGTATAAGAATACAAAAAGTCTAGTTCCCCCTTTGATTTTACCCAGTATTTAAGTGCTAGATCAGAATACAATATTGAAAACAAATATTGAAAAAGTATGAAACATAATTTAAAGAGGAATCCGAAATCATTTTACAATTTTGTTATTTCTAAACTTCGATCACGTGAATATCCTAATTCTTTGAAATTTGGATCAATTTCAGCCGATGATGATTTATCAATCAGTAATATTTTTGCTGATTTTTTTGCTACAACATATTCCATACAAAATTTTGATCTATAACTTCAATATCCTTCTGAAATTTCCAAAGCTTCTTCGATAATAAATGTAAATTTATTTAACAACATCACTGTTTTGAGTAACATGAAAACACTGAAAAATTCTTTTGATGCTGGTCCTGACGGAATAACAAATAATATTCTTAAGCACTATGCTGACTCCCTGTCCCATCCACTAACAATGCTTTTTAATCAGTCCTTGCGTGAAGGATATTTACCATCTCTATGGAAGGAATCTTATATCATCCCTTAATATAAATCAGGCAATATAGTCAACGTGTCTAACTACATAGGCAACGCAAAATTGAGTGCAATCCCCAAACTTTTAGAAAAAATTATAATAGACTCGTTACCTCATCAAATATCATCCTTACTTTCTCCATATCAACACGGCTTTCGTAAATCTCGGTCTACAAAACCGATGTAATTTACACCGAGTTTAGTAAAGCCTTTGACTAGGTGAATCATGATTTATTATTATACAAGCTGAATTCTATGGGTTTCAGTAATTCTTTCAGTAATTTTTGCTGGTTAAAATGCTATTTAACGAACACATCTCAGCGGGTTAAATTTAGAAACGCTGTCTCTAAAAAATCGAAGTTTTTCCTGGTGTTCCAGAAGGAAGTCATCTTGGTCCAGTGTGTGGTGTTTTAGGGATGGGGGCTTAAAGGTGCTGATTTAAATAAAGCACTTCTTTTATTTTTGGTTGTGTGCTAGATCAACTTGGATTGAGAACTGTTCTTATTTTTTCAAACAGTTGCCTATAAATACCCTGCGAGATGTTCTAGACTTCTACTATACGAATGACTTTCTAAAGTACACTCAATATCTTATAATTCTAAGACCGATTTTCTAAAATACGCTCGATAATATTAAATGTATCCAATGCATTTTGTAGTTGGGCGGAGTTTCTCTCCATGTCAGTTTCTATTTATGCAGTTTCATAAGTTACTCCATATTATTCAAATATTGTCCAAATAGAAACTGCATGTATAGCAATTACATTTACTCAAAACAAAATTAAAAATAAATATTAATGGCTCAGTAGTATCAATTGCATTAGTCAATAGTAGTGGTTGTTTACCCCACACGCTATATGTGTAATAATTTTGTTTACTAGAAAGAACAGAAAGAGTGGAAATAAACTCAACCGCAATACAAAGCATTGTCGTAAGCATGCTGTCAATGTTTACATTAAATCACACGCTATAACATGCATACTTCACACCCTTACCCTTAAGAAAATCATATAATTGTTCTTTAATACATTTGTATGATTTTCAAGTACGTTGTAGTGTGGAGTGCATTCTTATATTCAATGTTCATTTGTAATGTGATACATCTATAATATTAATAGGCTAGGCGATTTCTTGTGACCGATGTTTTGTTCTACCATTTAATCCCAATTTTGACCAAACTTATATTATTTGAAAGGTATTTCTTTTTAGCCGTTTTGCAGATTTACGGATTTTTAAATTTTTTCCATTATTTTGAGTAAATTGCATTTAAAGTTCCTGCTAACACATACATAAAATTATACAATGCTATGTGTGTGTTTATTAAGTTTGTTAATGTGTTTGTTTTTTGTGTTGATTTGTGAATTGGCTTTAATTGATTAGCATAGTTTTAGGGTCTTTATCTAATGAAAAAATAAAATTTCCTAGAATTTGCGCTCGAATTTCGAGAGCTGGAATCTGCTACTTTGTATAATTGTTCTAAAAATAAAAATAAAATTAGTTTACTTTGTAATTTGATTTTCACTTATAGTATTTTATAGTATTTTAGGTGTGAGAAAAAAAATATTCTGACGTAATTATAGTACATTTTTTTAAATATACTAGCTGTACCCGGTCCGCTTTGCTGTAGTAAAGATTTTAAATTTTATAAAACTTTTATTGTACAATGTTTTTTATTGTTGAAATTATGTCTATTATAAACATGAAATTAATTAGCAACCTTTTATTGCAAAGCTCTCTGATAAACAATATTTTTAGTTTTGCCTTCATTTGCGAATATAAAAAATGATGACGGTCTACCAACTCGTGAGCATCCAACGTATAATTGTCCATGTGTGAAATATGGTATTTCAAGATTTAATCCGCAGACTTGCAACGATTGACCTTGAGATTTATTAATTGCCGTAGCAAATGTGAGACGTACTGGAAATTGAATGCGTTTAAAGTTATATGGCATATCTGATGGAATGATTGGATAAGTAAAATTAATACATTTCCACCTTTGTATTTTCCAATTAATATAGTTGCTTCAATTATATTGTTGAATAATTTGTTAACAGCCAGTCTAGTACCATTACAAAGCCGTGGTTGATTTAAATTTCGTAAAAGCATTATTGGCACACCAATTTTTAATTGTAGAATGTGAGGTGGAGTTCGAGGCAGATCAAGTGAATTTAAAAATTCTGTTGGGTAATTCACAAGGTTCAGAAAATACACACATGAAACACACAATATTCTGTTCAAAAGCAGCCAACACATATCTTTATTTTCATATCAATTATGTGCGTTTCTAAATTTTCTACGGTGCCCAACACAACCATGACTGTGTTCGTTTTAATATTTCGTTATTTACACGAACATTTTTGTATCACGTACTTTTTGTTTCAATCACACATAAAGCACACATTTTTGAGTGTTGCTTTATTTGAAGTTCATGTTCTGGTACGTATACTGAAAAAACAAACAGAACATGTACAATAAACAGGTTCGAGTTCAGTTATATTTTAAGTCGTGTTGTGGCTCGTGTAGTAAGAAAAAACAGAACATGTACAATAAACAGGTTCGAGTTCAGTTATATTTTAAACACGACTTAAAATATCAGTTATATTTTAAACACGACTTAAAATATCACTGAACTCGAACCTGTTTATTGTACATGTTCTGTTTTTTCTTACTACACGAGCCACAACACGGCTTAAAATATAACTGAACTCGAACCTGTTTATTGTACATGTTCTGTTTGTTTTTTCAGTACACGTACCAAAACATGAACTTCAAATAAAGCAACACTCAAAAATGTGTGCTTTATGTGTGATTGAAACAAAAAGTACGTGATACAAAAATGTTCGTGTAAATAACGAAATATTAAAACGAACACAGTCATGGTTGTGTTGGGCACCGAAGAAAATTTAAAAACAAACATAAATGATATGAAAATAAAAAATGTGTGTGTTGGTCTAAGTTATGTTTGTTTACATATATGTACGAGTTTTTTATTCAGTGTGTGTTTTTTTCTGAACTCTGGTAATTCACAATTTCATCTGGATCCATAATGCAATCAATCGAATTATATGTTTTTGTTTGGCCATTAATTTCATTTAGAATATCAATATTAATGTCACGGACATCTTTGTTTTTGGCTGGAAAAATAGCGCGATCACTTAACCATTGATGATTCTTATAATTATGTATGGTATTGCGGTACACACTTGAAATTAAATCTTCTTTGGATTCATTAGTAACACAAAAATTTCCAGGTAATGTTATTATTCCTGTTGTATTGCCTATAGCAATTTTTGCATTTCCAAGGTCCAATAATTGGTTAGAAAACAAATGTGCTGATTAGTCATTTTTTAAATGTACGCGCATGTTTATAGTAAGTGATAGTTAATTGATCTGCTGGTGTTGATCGTGTAATAAGTGGTAAAGTTTCCCTAAAATCACATGCCAATAATATAATAGCACCTCCAAATGGTTGGTCGTTGTTACGTAAATCTTGCGATGTTCGATGCAATGCCTCCAATGACTTTCTGTGTGCCATTGTGCATTCATCCCATATAATAATCTTGCACAGTTGGAGTACCTTTGCCATTGCAGATGTTTTCGAAATATTGCATGTTGGTGTTTCTGTTAGTTGCATATTTAATGGTAATTTTAATGCAGAATGTGTCGCTCTGTTACCATCTAACAAAGTGGGCCATTGCCAATGCTATATTACCATTTGAACGTATTGCTGCTAAAATAACTGAAATTAGATATGTTTTCCCAGTACCTCCGGAATCATCTAAAAAATAAATTCCAGCAGTTCCTGCATTAACAGATTGCATAATATTGTCGTAAACATGTTTTTGCTGTGGATTCATGTTTGGTATATTCTGTTGAAGAAAAGTATTTAATGCATTGATATAGTAATTTTTTTCACGTTGTATTTCTCGATTAGATAAGTCTGTAATGGCTCTATTAGGTGAAGGCTTTCCCAATGAATTTAAAACTTTATTTACCATCATTAAACAAATATCCTCAATGCAAATTAGTGCTTGTTTATACATATCGGGAGAATATTGTAATTCAACATCTTCATTATACCCTCCACTCCAGTGTGCAGAGGGTATATATAAGTTTGTCATTCCGTTTGTAATAATTAGAAAAAAAATTTTGGACTCCATAAAGTATACATATTTGTGATCCTTATAACAACCAGAGTTGATGTAGCGATGTCCGTCTGTCCGTCTGTGGAAATCATGATGACGGCATCAATCGGGCAGCTAGGGTGGTCTTTGACATAGAAAATGATTCACTAACCTCCTGAGCAGCTTGCTATTCAAAATCGTTCCAATCGGTCGATTAGGGCCCGAGATTTGAATGAAGAACTAAAAAAAGTCTTGAAAAAAATATAATTTTCTATGTTGTTCTTGTCACGATCACGCACTCAATAGGATAGCTAAGGTGATCATTTTCAGTGAGAATGATTCAACAAATTCGTGGAAAGATTTCTATTTCAAAAATCATTAAAACCGGTGGAACAGGTCCAGGGAAATCTTTGAAAAATTAAAAAACAAATGAAAAATATGATGTTTCTATATTGTTTTTGTTGTTATTTTAAATGTTGTATTGTTGTTATAGCTGGACTTGTTGTTTTGGTGGTCATTGTGGTAATAATGTAATAAAAACTAACCCTATGTACATTTTTTATCAACTCTGGTAGAAAAATTTAAGTTTCCATTGTTTTGGCATCACTAAAAAAATTTATTAGATCATTTCTGTCATTGCCACGAGCCTGCCAGTAAACTTTCAGATCGATTGGATCACAGGAAAGGGGTAAAAATCGATCCAAAATTTTTTCGACAAGCAGACACTACGTGTTAATATAAAGGGAGTAAAAATTCACCAGCATCTAAAGCAAATAATGCTAAAATGCCTAGTTGTCAATAAAAAAAAACAATGTAAATTTAGCAACAAAAAATTTTATGTATTAATTTATTTAAAGAGAAAAACTCAAAAATAACGTTTGATGTTGTATTTTTTGTGTGCAATATTTACATATACATACATATTATTTTATTTACATAAATTTCTGCAATATTTTGTTATGGGGAAAATACATTTCTTTTGCATTAACAGAGTGTCACTTCATTTTGCTCTGCGTGACTATGCCACAGTAGATGGCGTCACAATTTTTGTTCAAATTAGCTTGGCAATACATAGTTATTTCTATTTTAACATGAATGTCAATATTTTCAAATAGATATCATACAGCACAATGTTAAGAGTATACACGGACTGGTCTTTTATTTCATACGTTTTTTCATTATTCTTTTACAAATATGAACATAAGTTTGGCATATTAACTTTTTGTTGTCTTTACAAAATAGAGTTAACTAGTTATCAATGCTTTCAAAAAAGTTCTACATAGTTATATAGAATTATTATTCTGCTTTACCTACAAAATATCTGATTGCGATTACATCTAATTTTTAAAAATTGTTTATAATTACTAAAGCATTATTATTCACATAAATACAAAATTGCACTTTTTAAATTTTCCATTCAAATTTTAGAAAATATCAATTCTAAAAACTGGAATTAAAATTTCCAATTATAAATTAGAAAATATTAACTGAATTTCAGAAAATCATATCAAAACGTCGGAAATAATAATTTTAAATTTAGAAAACATCAGTAGCATCTTTAATATACAAATTTTTTTCGTTAAACACAAATTGAAATTCCAAAGAAAACACCAAATATGGGTGAGTTCCAAAACGTCATTTGCAATGCAACTAAACAAAGTCATACATTCCTAAACGCAACCGTGTAAACGTTTACAATGTCACACATCCCTAAATGTATAATAAAAGTCATCGATACGCAACTAAAAGCAAACTTTGCATCACTAATTTTATTGATGCTTTGCTAACATAAAGTGCAAATATAACAATGGCGGATGAAAAGTAGGGAAATGTTTTTATATTATTTATCTTTATATTATTTACCTTTTATGTTATTTATCTTTTCAGTGAAAAAAAATGGACTTTCGAGTTAAAGCAGCTCTTATTGACTAAAGTACTGCACAATTCAACATTTACTGTAAAAATGTCATTGTTAAAAATTTCATGCATTGCTATGTCATGTCAACTCAAACAAGGTGTTATGCCATGTCATGCCAACTCAAACATACTGTCTTAGTATGTTATTGCAACTTAGCTAAGCTGTTGTACGTTGTTGTGTTCAATACCATGTCTTTTAATGTTTTTTCTGCAGCATGTCATTCACAGTACTGTATGAAAATTTTGTTTATTCTTTATTATTTTTTAAATAAAGATCCTAAATCAAATCAAATAAATAATTGATTAAGAAATGCTAAGAACTTTTATTTTGAAATTAAACTTTATTTTTGTAATCCATATAAAACAAAACATTTTAAAATCCAAATAATGGCAAATAAAAAAAAAATATTCAGTTTTAAATTTTTTCCAATAACACGTTTAACGGCTATTTTATTGCTTTACTCATCATTTGAATTTATTGTATGCAAGGCATTCAAATCTAAGTTACTGTGTAAAAACATTATTTGATTTACACTTACTGGGTTTTTTTCCGAGTATCGACCTTTTTTCAGATAACAAATGTCGAGCTTTTGAAAAGAGCCTTTCCGATGCAGCGGAGCTGGCTGGTGTCGCTAATACAAAACAACTTAACTTGAAAAGTAAAGGATATTCTCTTTCTCGGGCTTCCCACCACTCTAGTGGATCGAATTCTTTATGGTATAATATTGTCTGACTTTTATATCTCAAGATTTCATTGTGCACTTGGTCATCGTATTCGAGTGGATATACAGCTTGTACGAATTCGTTGAAGGGATCATCTTCGGAATTTACAGAGTCCATTGTAGTGTCTGCGATAGTCGATGTATTTTTGTATGTTTCTAACATTTTTATGCATTGTTCATGAGTACTTCTTTTCTCACTCTCAGAACAATTTAGCAGTTTGTTCGCCGGTGGAAACAAAAAGAGTGCAATTCTATGAAAGTCCTTTATGTTTGCATCAATCACAGATTCTATATAAAGTGAAATTTGCTCCTTAAATTTTTTAACAGTTTCTGAATCATTTTGATCGTTTATTATGACTACTTTTTTAAGTTTTTTTATTCGAGGATAAACATGATGAGTTGTAGGATATGTTTCTCCTTCCAAAAGCTTAGAAACTTCCTCAAAGGGTTTAAGAATGTCAATTATTTCATTAATATTGGTTATATTAAGATTTGTCAATCTATTTGTCTCCTATTTTTCTTGAAGCATCTGCGTTATATAGACCCAGTTTAACTGTATTGATTTTAATAAATAGAAAACAGTGTTCCATTGTGTTGGCGTAAAGCTTTTTAACGTAGTATTTAGAGAACTGTTACCTCCTGACTTCTTGAAATATTTTACTAGCTTGTTCCGTTGTTCTACTACAGTTATCTTTTACTGTTTTTTATTCGTATGCTTCAAAACATTAACTTTACATTTCAGTAGAACACAAAGCAACGAAATGTCGCATGTGTCACATGTGTCGCATGTGTTGACATGTTAATTTTCCATGTTCATGTGTGCAAAATCACTGTAAAAACTATGCTTAGATTGGATTTGAATTTATTCGACAGTGTCTTCATATGTCATTGTCAGACATGTATGAACGACATAGCATGAATTAACACTTGCATGATGTGACACATGTCGCATGTTGTATAGTTCAACACTTGCAGGTCTCTATTATTGACAACACGCCTTCAAAATGAAGGCGATTTCATTTCGAAGAAAAAGAAACGCAACGTATTGTGGGAAAAGGTGCTCCGGGAGATCAAAGGAATTGACCCAGATTTTCCATTCAGCCGCGATGAAATTATGAGAAAATATTTAAATTTCATGGTTACCTATAAAAGGATAAAAAAAAGAAACTGCACATCCGGGGAGTCAGCGACATCATGGGAATTTTTCGATAGAATGGACGAAGTGTATGGCACTCGAACCGATGTGACAGTTCCCGAAAATATGCTTGACAGCTCGTTGGAGCAGTTACTATCAGTAGGTATCGATTCACCAGCTACCCCCGATACCCCAACAAGTCCACAGGAACCTCCACGAAAACGAGCGCGATGTGAGGTAATTGAATTTTTGCGCAATGAAAGCGATGTTGACAAGGAAATAATGAACGAGTTCCTAAAGGTCGAAAAAGAAAAATTATCCATTGAGAAAGAAAAAATTGAAGAAATCAAAAAGTTGAGAGAAGTAATGTGTGATATATTAAATCGAAATGGTGCCTAGTTCAAATCTGATCAGTTTGATTCGCTCTATATATGTTCTTTATAAATGTAACTAATGTACAAATGAAAACTATTTTTTTTTTACAAAATAAATGTACCTATTAAATTTCAATATAATATAAAATAAGTTTTTAATTTTATGCTGAAAGTAGTGTTGTTAGGTTAATTCGCTTTCTTTTTGCCCCATCTGGTTCAGGCGGTGGCTGGTTCAAATAGTGTCTTAATTCGTGGCTAGAGTAATCTTCATCAGCTAAGGGACAAAATTCATTTGAACCCTCATTTTTTAAAATAATGTTATGAAGTATAAAACATGACATAATTACATATTTAATTAATTTGAAATTAGTCATCTCCAAATAATTCAAAATTCGAAACTTTTTTTTTAAGATACCAAAAGCCTGTTCGATAAATACTCTTGTAGAGCTGAGGATGTTATTAAATCTTATTTGCTCACTGGTCAAAAATCCATTATCTTTGTAAGGTACCATTAAACACAATTCCAATGGATATGCTGCATCTCCTAGTAAGTGACACTCTGCTGGAAATCTTATCAAATTGTTTACGATTGCTCTTCTAACCGGGCTGTTCTTCCAGATATTGGCATCATGGCAACGACCGGGATAACCAATAAAACATCCGTAAATTTCATTTCGCTGTCCACAACAGCCTCAAAGTAAACATAATGTAAAAAATATATAAATAAAATATATACATACATGTAAATTTGTTTGTATACCTGTACCACCACAGAATGTGTTCCTTTCCGATTGTAAAAACTGATGCTATCTTTTTTCGGCTGCATTATGCGAATGTGCGTTCCGTCTACGCAACCTAGCACAAATGGAAATGGATGGGAACGGCTCGCCTCAAACCCCTGCATAGTTCTTTCCTGGTCAATTTCGGTCGTAGGAAATTTACAATTTCTGAAAAAAATAATATTTTTGTACTGCAATACGAATAGTGGAGCATATCTCACCTTAAATGTTGAAATCCCCATACGAAAATGGCTATAAAAAATGTCATCAGGCATTTCTTCAATAGTTTTAGTAAATTGTTTACATTTTGGCACACGCCTCCTCACTTTTTTGTTTATTATTGCATATACGGCAATAGAGCGTTTTGCTCTTTGACTTTTAATATATTTTTGTACAACTTTAAAATTATTTTGAGGTGTTTCTTCCAATAATCCCATAAAATTTTCCAAAATAATATTTTTTACTATTGACAGCGTCATTTTCAAAGCAGCTAAAAAGTGTCCCTAAACGTCAAAAATATTTAGTGTTTTTATTACAAAGTAAACAACACACTTGTTTGCTTTGTATTGAAACAGTAGTAAAACCGCATCACTGCAATGTGTTTTGACGTATTGGAACTCACCCTATGTTTACATTTAAAAAATGTTTACATTTAAAAAAAATATTGGCATTGGCATAATAGCTTTTCAGTAACTTCTTTTAACGATAGTCGAATCGTTTAAAAAAGAAAAGAGCAAAATTATCAGTAAAATTTTTAAACGACATTCGCTATTGTTAAAGTCAGCTGTTGTTGTTATCTAAACGACAACCATTTTTGTGTTATTTATTCAATCGATAAAAACTTAAATTTTTAGGTTGAAATGTCGTCATACATAAATAAAAATCATAAAATAGTGAAAATATTTTGCTTTTATTAAAAAACATTTTATATAAATAAAAAAAATTAAATAGCACATTCAATTCATTATTTCATTTTAAAATAAATAAACGGAAATATTAGTAAAAAAAATAAAGATATTAAACATAAACATATGTAAAATCATCCTGTCAAACACGAAGTAATTTGTTTTTATACCCTATACCACTATGTGGTTTGGGTATAATGACTTTGTGCTGCTGTTTGTAACAACCAAAAATATTTGACGTAGACCCATCTTTAATTATACCGATCAAATCAGAATCACTTTCTGAGTTGATTTAACAATGTCCGTCCGTCCGTCCGTCTGTGTGTCCATGTAAACCTTGTAATCAAACTGCAGGTCTTAAATATGAATATATTTTGATGAAATTTGGTATATAAGCTTTTATCGGCCATGGGATGAACGCTATTGAAATTGGTGAGAATCGGTCCATGTTCAGACCTAGCCCACATACAAATTACCCCTATGAAATCGATATAAATTGTCATAAGATCCAAATTGTCATATAGATCTTATTCAAATTGGGTTTATATGCGTTCATTACATCCATTAATGAGTAGTCCAAAGATTATCCCTGTGGCCCCATATAGAGCTGCTTCCCGATTTTCACTTAAATCTAATAAAAAACAAAAATATTGCACTGATTCTTCTCAAATTTTGTTTGTATATATTTTTGCAAAATACAAGAGACTTTACCAAACATGATCAGGATCGGTCCATTTTTGGACCTAGTCCCCATATAGATATAGCATCCGATATGAACTTTTTCATATCTGCAGCCAAAAAAATTAATAAAAATCCCACTCAAATTTGGTTTTTGCTTACTTTCTATGTCCAGTTAGTTGGGCCTAAGAGATAGGGTTTCTAAACGCATGGTATAGGGTATCGTATAGTCTGTCTAGACCGACTATAATTTTCTTACTTGTTTTCTATTCTTCTTTGTGTTTTTCGCTTATTTTGACAGAGATGCCACTCGTCACAATTTAAATAAATAGAAAAATAGATTTGTCGACTGTCGTTAAAATGTATGTACTTAGTGAATCACTTAATCCTTAGTGCAAACAACAATAGCTGTCTATATATTTTGCGATTGTCGGATAATTGAAATTTACAGAATCGGACTACAGAAAACATTGATTTAAATTCAATGAATTTTAGAAAACCTCAAATGATATTTAAGAATTGCGAATACAAAAATTGTTACATAAACAAACGCAATTCGATGAGAATGTTATTTATATATTATTTTTCAAAATTTTTTTTGGATGAAAATTTGAAGTTTTTCAGAAAATAAAGATAACAAATTATTTTATTTAAAATGTTTGGGAAATTTGGTTTTTTGCGTTTGGCATCCCTAATTTGATTATTTATTATTATTATAAATGTATTCTCCATATATTCCAAATATGGCAATATTTTAATAAAAAAGTTGAGAGAGCTTTTTTTTGGTTATTATTTTGTTACTCCATCCGACCTATATGGCCGCAATAAAGAAATATTTGGCCAGTTAAAAGAAACTATACAGCCATCTCCAATTAGCACGATTTAATGGATGCAGCCACCTTAGGGCGAGCTATTTAATTAGCAAAAACTAAATTAAACGAGAAGTTATGTCATATAACCGGAAACGCATGCATATAGGTATATAACCTAAATGCATGCCAATCAGCAACCACAATGACCAAAAAGCAAACACCAAAATAAATCCGAAATAATAGAAAAGACGAAAACCAACCCAAAGAATTTGCTGAAATAATTTGGTATTAAGTTTAACAAATTGTTTACTTTTTCCAATATTTTGTTTACATTTATTATCATTACTCAAACCGAGGTGGAGGGTATCAAAGATTCGGCACAGCCGAATTTAACACTCTTACTTTTTAGCATTACGTTCTTAATGTAAAAAAATATCCTCTGTCATGGCGTCTTTATATTTTTCCCACAATTCTAGTGGATGTGATAGAAATAAACAATTCTTAACTTCAATCCACTTCGGATTGCAAGTAAAAGTTGTAAATAAATCAGGACGGCCATAATTTCGAACAAATGTCATAGCGTCTTATGCATATTCATGCATGTGTCGGGACTTCCGGTATAAGTAGCTGGTAGAATTGTTATGCGGCCAATATCATTTATATTGCCATCATTATTAATTGCATCACGTAGATGAATATATTCCTCCGATCGTAATTGCCGTTGGTAAAGCCGAATGAATAAAAGCCTTTCTCTTTCTATTTTTGCGTACATGTCCACTATATATTTTTGTGATTCAATTGCCGACATTTCAAAATATGATTTTCTATATTCCCTCGAATCATCAATCCGTACGCATAATAATTCATGAACTAATCTTTTTGTTTGTTTCTGATCCTGTAATATTAAAATATATATTTGTTGTAATAGTTTTCCTAATGTTTTGTAATAAAATAAATAAAAAAACCCCATTTTCCAGTTGCTGGATTAATCATTTTCAGTTGCAAATGATAGCTATCCTCTGCTTGCCAAACCAGTATTGGGTATTGAAGCGCGTCATAAGATCGATGAGTTTCAGAAATGTGTTTCAAATGATCATTACGCCGATACAAAATAATATCTCTGGCTTCGAACTGATCGCCAACAATTACAATGGCTACTTCATTTATTGTTGGTGCATTGAAACGTCTTGACTGCTCTCCTACTGGTGTTTTATCAGCTTTAATAATAATTTTGTGATTGTCGGAAGGCAATTCTTCTATTGCAGTCATAAATAATTTTACTAACTCATTATGTTGAAGGAATAAATTTTGTAATGACTGTACTATGTCATGGCGTACTCCCGAAGTAATTGCACATCTGGTGTTTACTTCATCTTCAGAATTGCAAAGAAAATATATTCGAAGGAAGTTATGTTGTAGATCAGGAATTGGTAATAATGAACCTTCATTGTGGTATATTTGACCCTGGACTTTAAATGTTGGTATGAAATTATCAGTAACTATTCTGCCAAAACCGAATGACGTCATTTGGAAACAACTGTTGTATTTTCAAATATTATTAAGAACATGTTTTGATTGCGGCGTTGTCCCAGATACCATTGTTTGTAATGGTTCAGGTGGTTTATTTAGTTCTGGCAATTTCAATTTACCATTAACGCAACACAACCCTATGCCTTCTTTTTTG
Organism: Cordilura impudica; assembly: GCA_963682025.1. Classification (NCBI taxonomy): domain Eukaryota; kingdom Metazoa; phylum Arthropoda; class Insecta; order Diptera; family Scathophagidae; genus Cordilura; species Cordilura impudica. Next base: position 15,416,393 of record OY821522.1, on the reverse strand, counting down.
TATTTCAGCGCTTTACAATGGGCACATACCTGATCCATGCTACCAATATCAATATTATTATGTGAATTGTAATCAGCTGTTGGGTCGTAGTTAAATGCCAGACGCATAAATGTAATTCGATTAGTGTTATGAATAGCTGTTCTTGCTTGCCTGGCTCTTAGAGGTTTTCTTCATTTCATATCTCGCGTTGTTGTTCTATATAATTTTCTCGTAAACGTGATACTCGATACCTAGTTTGTTCAATTTCTGCTGCGCGTTCTTCTTGACTTTGTTGTAAACGTATTGTACGTATACGATTTGTTTGTCGTGTATTGAGACCAATATTTCCACGTGGTCGAGGCATTTTGATTAAATATGAAATTAATTTATTTGAAATTCAAAATTTGAATAAAATGCTGAGATGTGCGTGCATATTTTTTAACCAATCAATTAAGAAAGGGTATGTGTATACTGAACGGTCGTTAGTGCGTTGTGCTTTGAATATTATTTTTTTAAGTTTAATAATATTGGTTTCAACGTATTTAATGGCTTTTCAAAAGAAATATATGCAAAAACTCCGAATAAAACCAATAAAAAATTTTTTTTTAAAAAATCGCGAAATTTATCGGACAAACGCGAAACTACACAGAAACACGACTCACGGCCCATAGAATATGTGTATAATTTTTTTCAAAATCGGTGCAGTAGTTTTTAAGTTTAGCGGTTACGTACAAACACGTCTCTTTTATATATATAGATATTTATATGCATGCATGTTTTGTATTTTTTTTTTATATATCTTACTTGAATAAATTCTATGAATGGGTTTTGTCTGATTGTTAATTTTAATGACATAGATTTCGATTTTCTCTTTAGTTTATACTTGCTAAAAAAAAATGTATTTATATATCGACGGTGTTGCGTAAGAAGGGCCAATCTGCTGTTTTCAATCATGTTTCTAAGATTTGATGCAAATAAAAAATCTTATGAATAAAAATAACTTACATACTGACATCGAGTGGAAACACTTACAAAAACAAAATATCTAATTTTTGAAGTACTTTATTAAGCAGTTTGGCCCTTTTTACTTGTCGTGCCAATGTGAACGAAACCAGATTGGCCCTTGTAAAAAAATGCAGATTGGCCCTTCTTACGCAACACCGTCGATATTAAAAAATTTGGTATTTTGTTTATGTGTTTTTGTTTTACTGTTAGTTTTAATGGTCACATTCAAATCTTCAATACTAATGACTTCGTACGGTCCTTGGTATGGTGACTCATTCTTCTTTCTATTTGTTGTTTTGACTAAAACTAAATCTCCTATTTTTAATTCTATTCTATAAACATTTTTATATGAATCTAATTTTCTTTTTAACTTTACTTCTTCTATCATTCTTTTCATTTTGTAATGAATATTTTAGTCTAGTTTTTAACTCGTTAAGGTAATTCTCAAAATCATATACTTTATTGTTGTCTTCAATTATATTATCTCCAGGTAAACTGGGTAATCCACCAAAAATCAATTCAAATGGTGAATAGTCATTGTCAACAAGTGGAGTAGTATTATACGCAAATGTATAATATGGTATCCAAGTACACCAATTATCATCTTCCACAAAAGATAAAAAATATTCATTTAAAACTCTGTGATTTTTCTCAACAGTTCCTAATGTTTCGTGATGATATCGCGTAGAAAGTTTCTGTTCTATTCTTAACAATTCACATACATATTTCCCTCATTAGTTGATTTGTAAATTCAGTACCTTTGTCTGATTTCAATGTCCTAAATATTCCATGTTTCAGTATTACATTTTCTACTAATGCTTTCGCTATTGACTTAGCTTCCTTTGTATACATCGGACAAGCTTTTACACATTTTGTGAGCTCGCATTGCATTGTTAATATGTATCCATAATTCTCTGATGGTCTTACTGGACCTACTGTATCTATAACAATTGTCTCAAAACTTTTACATGGTGTGTCAGTCATTTCAAATGGTTCCTTAGTGTGTCTTATTTGCTTATTCCTCTGGCAAAGATCACAATTTCTTATAAATTCCTTAACTATTTTGTTCATATTCTTCCAAATATATTTCTGTTTTAACCGGAGTAGTGTCTTTCTTACTCCAAAATGTCCTCCGCATGGTGTATTATGATAACTTTCAATTAATTCTCTTTTTCTACTTTAATTCTCTATTCTTTGAGGATTTCCATATAACCTTATTCTATCAATCTGTTATGGGTGACTATATTGAATATGTTATCACTCTTCTCGAGAGCGTAACTTCTATAATTCAATCTCTCTAATGTAGGTACTAGTTTCTCCAATGTTTTATCTAAATAATATGGATTGTCGCTAATTCTTACTGCCGTTTCATTGAGACTATTATCTTTATATCACTTAATGATGTACAATCCCAGATAATGAGTTGATCAGACTCATCCTTGGTTGTCCCATCTTTTGTTTTTATTATATCTTCATTCTGTATTTTCTTATTTTTCATTCCTCTAGTTATCATCAATGCTTTCTTAATGGATTCGTCAATCCCCGGAGGTATCATCGTCTTTAGTATGTCTGAATCTAAATTTATCCTGGAAAGTGCATCTGCATTAGCGTTATTAACTCCTTTCCTGTACACAATCTGAAAGTCATAATCAGAAATTTCTAAACGAATTCTCGTTAGCTTAGAGCTAGGATTGTGGTGTGAAAATAGTGCGACTAAAGGTCTGTGGTCAGTTACAACGATAAATTTGCTACCATACAAATATTGTCTAAAAAATTTTATACCCCAATATATTCCAAGCAATTCTTTTTCTATTACTGGTTTGACTTTTTCGTGTTTATTGAGTGAACGACTAGCGTAGGATATTGGTCTGTCCTCACCAATTTCTCCTTTGGATAATATAGCTCCCAAAGCAAAATCAGACACATCGGTCGTTAAAATGAAAGGTTTATCAAAATTTGGGTACTGTAAAACAGGTAGACTTATCAATTTCTCTCTCAATAATTCAAAAGCAGATTGACGTTGCTCTGTCCATTCAAACTTTGTTTTCTTTTTCAATAATTCATTTAAACAGTTTGTTATATCAGCAAAATTCGCAATAAACCGTATGTAATAGTTACAAAATGCTACGAATCTACACACTTCGTCTGCATTTTTAGGTATTGGGTATCTCTTTATTGCCTCAAACCTTCCCGGATCTGTTTAATACTATTCGGCGATATTAAATGACCAAAATATACTACTTCGGGTTTTAAAAAGCAGCATTCATTCGCTTTAAGTTTCAAATTGTACTTTGTTAACCTGTCAAGAACCTTTGTTAAATTTGCATTGTGATGTTTTAAACTACATCCGAACATGGGCGTCCGTATAAAATATTCCCCTATTTTCTTGCGAAAATTTGGTGAGAACTTTATCAGTGAGTTGTTGCCATTATTGATCTTAACCAAGTTTTAACTTTGCGTAAAGTGCTCAAGGATCTTTCAATTATTGCAGTTGTATAAGGAAGTGCTACAAATATCTTCAAGGCTTTATATACGCATGGATAAAATGAAGGTGCTTCCAATACTTTGTAAATGTCATCGAATTAAGTTTTGTCATTACACAAGGCAATCCATAGATCGATTTCATATTTCAATTCATTTAACTCATAAAAGGAAGCTGCACACTTGATTTGAATGTCGATCTCCGCTTTAGTTTTTGATTTGAAAACAGCTGGGTAAAGATATGACAAAGCAAATTGAGGACTATTTTCTTTGCAAATCGATTTTCAAAAGACATTATTAATGAGTCCAATTACGGGATATATATTAAATGTTAAAAAAAGCGAAAACAACGGTTGCAGGTTGATTGGCACGATGAACTTGACGGCCAACAAGCCTTGGCAATTTAATTTCAAAACCAAGTTGCAGGGAAATTTTTGTAGCTGCTTCGAAAACGGATTTGAAAGTGCTGCCCTGCATCTCAATCTGACTTGATTAGTTCCACTATCCGTTTGATATGGTTAGCGATAACAAGTACATCGAACTGTTTACTCTGAAACAAATTTTGCTGCTGGTTCCAAGATTGCCGAGTAGTGTGAAATTATACATAAACATACAACGAACGTACTTTTAGTTGTACAACTTATCAGTTGGAAAGAAGTTTTCCTGGTTTCAGGGTTTCCTTCAAGTGCAAGTTTTTCTAAACCTTCTGTTAGAGCCACAAAATTATTTTTAAAAATAGTTAGGCTCTTATATTTTTGCGACCAACGAGTTTCACATAAAAGAGGCAAATTTGGAACATGTTTTCTTCTAAGTGGCGATTCTCTAAAAAATATAATTATCTCTTTAATGGTCGATGTTGTGTTGTGAATTTCTGGAACGCTGTTTAAATCATTTATCACTTAATTCAATTTCAAATACTTTCCTTTATTAATTCACTACATATTGATATAATTTCATTCTGAACACGAACAGAAGTGTACTGCGCATTGCCTTTAGCACTTGCAAAAATATGTTTCAGCTCTGCATCCGCTGAATGTAATTGCGATTGGAGCAAATCATTAAAATTGCCTAGAGGATAACGGTTAAATTACCACGCTCGATAAAGCTACTTGTCTCAAAATACTCACCGTCATGGCTTCGCTTGCCACGAAGAGCAATATCATGCGTTCCACAATAAATAATAGCTGATATAATAAGTTTTATCATTTTCTTATTGTCATTAGTTATTTTTTCATGTGCATTTTGTGCCCCTACATCAATAGGTACCAGGTTTAAAAATCCATTTGCATCCATGACTGATTTTTTGTGACAAGAAGAGGTAGCATGAGCTCTAAAATGCTCGTGAGTATCTTTATATCATGTAAATGGTCTTATGGTCAACGATCCTAGGACCCCACGTGAAATTTTCGGGGGGAAAAGTACGCAGTGTTTACGAAATGCTCCCCTCAGACGACAAGAATAAGTTAGCCATGGGGCATACATTTGAAGCCATTTGAAATAAACTTTCGTCCTGAATCTTCACTGTCATTTCCAAAGTCGTATGATTCAAAAGGTTTCCAACAATCAGTATCATTGGTAGGATGACCTTCTCCCGTGGAAATTTTATTACTAGAATCAGTTAATGTAAAACTTTCACATTCTACAGTTCTTGGTTCAACCACAGCTTCGCTAATTTTTGTGCGCTTGTTTTTATCTAATATTTATTAAATCATTTCTAATTAAAATTTTGTACATACATATGTCGAACCACAGAATAAAGAACATACAGAAAGCGCATCTCATAGAAACAAAATTTTGTTCTTTGCAGCTTATTACATTTGTTTTGTTAGTGTGTCTGAGAAAATTTCTGATCGTGGTCTTTCAATTCGTGCAAGCAAAACACGTTTGCGTGTTGCCGAAGTTGTCTGTTTGTGTTCTGCAGCTGCTTAAGTTCTCTGCCACTTGGCCAAGCAGAATATAAAATATTTTTATATGGCCTTCTGTATGTTCTTTTATTCTGTGGTAGAACCAAGAAGAAACTAGGTATACTAAGAGTTCTCATGCCCACACAAAATACAGTAATTTCCGAACACAATTCAAAGAGAAAAATTTTATTCTATTTTGCGAAGAATCTGCGCAAAGCAATTACAACTACTTATGTGCGTATGAATTGGAAAGATGGTACGCTGATATTTCTTTCTTAGTATATTTTTTATGCTAAAACTCTTCTTACCAACATACGTTCTTATCTCCATTGTAATATGTTCAGTGATTGTGTTATATATCTATAATATTAATAGGCTAGGCGATTTCTTGTGACCGATGTTTTGTTCTACCGTTTTATACCTATTTTGACCAAACGTATATTATTTGAAAGGTATTTCTTTTTAGCCGTCTTACAGATTTCAGATTTTTAATTTTTTCCCTTTATTTTGAGTAAATTGCATTTAAAGTTTCACATACATAAAATAAAATTATACAATGCTATGTGTGTGTTTATTAAATTTGTTAATGTGTTTGTAACAAAAATGAGTTTGTTTTTGTATTAATTTGTGAATTGGCTATAATTGGTTAGCATACCTTTACGGTCTTTATTTAATGAAAAAATAAAATTTCCTAGAATTTGCACTCGAATTTCGAGGGCTGGAATCTACTAGTACTATTTATTATTTAAACACTATTACTTTGACTCTATGACTTTTCACCACAAAATAACAATTGAAAATGAATTTTTGCACACAATAAACAACAACCGTCTTTGCATTTTGTTGTATAACGGTAAATATCTGAGTCGCTGTCTCTGTCGTGCAGATGAACGTCAAAAGCAAATAAGCGTACCTACTAAGTAAAAAAATATTTTGCGAATGAATGCGGAAAGAAAACACAAAAAAACTAAAAAGAACAGTAATTTTAAACTAAAACAAGACTTACACTAATTTTTATTAAAATATGCATATATACATATTAAAATATGATTTTTTTTTTCATCTATAAGCAATTGTAAAGTGGGGCCATGGCCCAAGTTTGCCCCCCCCCCTGTGGTCGCCCATGCATCCGAAAACTATTATATCATCAACATAGAGAAGAGCTTCAGTATTCAATACAGATAAAGCTATCGTTAACATACGTTGAAAACTGTTGGATGATATCTTTAGACCAAAGGGTAATCTTGTGTACTGGTAATGTCCATCAGGTGTTGAAATTGCTGTATATGGACGAGATCGTTGATCAAGTTCTATTTGATGGAAAGAACTTGTCATATCTAATGTTGAGAAATATTTTGCTCCAAGATATCGTCTAATCTTGTCAAAGGAAATTTGTCATTGACTATTTTGTCGTTTAGTTTTCGAAAATCAACTACTAATCTCCACTTTTTCAAATCAGTTTGTCCCTTCTTAGGAACTAATAATAAAGGAGCATTGCATGGACTCATGGATGGTTCTATTATACCCCCTTTCAATAATTTTTGTAACTGAGAGTTTATTTCCTCAGTTTGTGCGTGCGGTAAACGATAGTTCTTTATATACACTGGTTTACTACCGCTTAAATATATCGTCTGTTGGTACAAATTATTACTGGTTAAATCCTCATCTTCCAAATGGAAAACGGATTGATATTTTCGTAAAATATTTATTAGCTCTCGTTTATCCTCATCATCCATATCGTTCAATTTCAAATTCTCCAATATTTTTTAAATATTGCTGAAGTATTTTTATCATCCCTTGTATTTCCTCTAATTGAGCAAACTTCATAGTTCTTTAATGGAGTAGTTTGTATTTTAAGATTTTCTACTATAGTTGTTTTAGCAGTGACATTCAGAAGTCTTATGTGCTGATACCCTTCTTTTGGCATTATAGTGTTAGCCTAATACACTCCGTTTAAAATTTCCCTATTTAAAATTAAACTATCTTCTTTAAGTTTTATCGGAAAGGGCATAATTATTTCGCTTCTTGGTGGTATTATTATCTGATAAATGCTAAATGCATCATCATGGATCGGTAATACTACGTTTTCACCATTTACCTCAAATGTTAAAATATATTTATCATAGTCAATATTGCATTTTAATCACGATAGGAAATCTCTACCCAAAATTCTATCTGTGTTTATGGGAAAATTATTTTCAAATAATTGCACTTTCTGTTGAATAATATTGTCATCAATCCTCACTTTCAATATAGTGGAACCAAAAGACTTTACCTGTCCTGATATACCACTTAAATTACATATATCATCCGAATTGACATCATACTCGTCTAAAAAATCTTTCTTGCACATTGATATATCTGCACCTGTGTCTATTGAAAATGTGAGAATGCGTTTGGTGTTCAATATACCCAGTTTGATGTAATTTCTGAGATTGGATGACAGGCTATATATTTTGTTGTTATTTATTGGGTCCTCGGAGATACTATATGCGTTATGTCCGGCCCTTGGGAGCTTCCTTGGTTATCTATTTGGTTTATATTGAATCTTCTGTTGCTAAAAGTCCTATTACACTGTGGAACAAATTCAGGTTAGTGAATTTGTGAAAATAGAGGCTAAATTAGAAGACCCGTATCGCGGCGTTTGTTTAAGTTAGTTAGAATTTTTTTTTAATCGACCTTCGAAGTTTGCAGTCAAATGCCGATTTTCAGCATATTGTTTATATTGTTTTTGGCTATAACTCGTCGAATATTGATATTTTTTCAATCTGTAAAAGCCAAGTTATTGCTAGAAACCTGTGCAACAATTAAAATTTTGTAAAAAATTGATTTAGAAAATTTTTGTGGTGCTTATGAAGCAAAATGTTGGAAAAATTATTTTTTTTTTTATTGCTTTTTGAAAATATTTTCCACGAAACTAAGTCTTTTTTGCTTTCTGTTTGCTCTATAATATGCTTCTCAGTTTCTTCAATGAATTTCATTTCCAAAGAAAGTGGTCTTAGTCGATAATTTGCCTTAAAAATCCCAAAACCATTAAATAAATAGCGATTTAGGTAGAAGTAATTAAAAAGGAAAGTTCCAAGAATTAGGAATTAGTAAAACAACATTTTTGTTTCCAACCACTACACAGGTAGCGATTTTTTTTATTTCGTACAAGCGAACTAATTTCAAAAATGAAGATTCAGTTAAGACTCGAAACTCAGCCGAAGCTGATGTCTTTTAATTTTCGCTGGGTCGTGATAAAATTCGCTATTAATTTTTTTGGAACTTATTTCATTTTGTGAGTGATTTAAGTTAAGTGCCTCGGTTTCATAAAAACAACAAAAAAAAAAAAAACACTGTATAATATATATTGTATTCAAAATGTCGGAACCAAAATGTAAAATGGACCATTTTTGTAATGTTTGTGGATGTTTCATAGCAAGCAATGTGGCAATACGAGTGATTTTTTTTTTGAAGCCTATAAACAATATTTCTCGCAAGAGTTTATCACTGACGTAAACTATGCCCCTAAAAAAGTTTGCCTTAATTGCTATTCAAGTCTTATGCAATGGAAAAGTGAAAAGAAGAAGGCTATGCCTTTTGGTATACCAATGATGTGGGTAGACAACAGCCCGCATCAAGAAGAAAATTGCTACGGATGCATCAACTACCATAAAACTTTGAATAGAAGGAAAGCAAAGAATAAAACTTATGTAGCAGTGCTAAGTGTCCAATTACCATTACCGCACTCAGAATTCGTTCCGGTACCAACATACTGATCTTAAAACAGATATCAGTACTACAACCGCCGCTCCTACATCCATGGATTTCTTCTCAGAATACGACCCTGGTGCAGGTACATCCTATGAAACATCAAAGGACCCAATTCTAGTCACACAAAACCAATTGGATGGAATTGTTGCAAATTTGTGTTTGACTCAGAAAAAATCAGAACTACTGGCTTCATTTTTGAAAGAAAATAATTTGCTGGCGAAAGGTACCAAAGTAACAGCATATCGAACACGCCAAAAAGAGTTAGAAAAGTTCTTCAATGTGAATGATTCAAAATATTTCGCTTATTGCAATCGATAGTTCACTAATCAGCTTAAAAGTTGTGCTTTTGCACAAGACAAATAGAATGCCTTCTGTTCCGATTGCGTATAGCACTGACACTAGTGAAAATTTCGATAATTTGACACACATTCTGGAAGTAGTCAAATATAACGAACACCAGTGGTGCATTTGCTGCGACCTCAAAATAGTTTCGTTGATTACAGGCTTAACAGCATCTGGCCGTCCAAAATATCCGTGTTTTTTGTGCGATTGGGATTCACGATACGGAGAAGGTATTAAAGGAAGAAACCAGTACAAACAGCATAACTGGAATAGTCACATTGGACGGAAATGGCCTAAAGACAATAGGCTTCACGAAAGTCTTGTTCCTGAAATGAAAATTTTGTTGCCGTTTCTCAACAATAAACTTGGCACTGCTAAATTTTTTTTGAAATGTATCGCAAAAATACCAGCAGTATTCAGCCGCTTAAAAGACATTTTCCCAAGACTAAGTAACGTCAAAATTCAGGAAGGGGTTGTTAGTGGTCCCGACATACGGAAACTAATGAGTCGTCAAGATTTTGACCAAGTTCTGACAGACCGAGAATTAAATGCATGGCTCGCATTGAAAGCAGTCATTAAAGGACTTTTGGGTAAAGAACGCAAAGACAACTACAGACAATCTGTTGCAAACATGTTGGCGATGAAATTGGGGTTAATATGTCGTACAAAATTCATCTCTTGCATCAGCATCTTGATCAACTCGCTCAACAGTTGCCAACTGAATCTGATGAGCAAGGCGAACGTTTTCAGCAAACTGCGCTTCCATTTGAAATAAGGTAACTATAGAGTATGCATATTTTGAATTCCTAGATGTTTCTAATATCTTTGTCAGAGTGCACAATTTAACATGTTAACGATTGAAAACTATTTTCGTTTCAGGTACAGAGGAAAGAAATCTCCAGATGCAATACTCGCTGAAATTTTTTGGTGGTATAAAAACACCTTTGAAGAAGAGGAAGACGAGGAAAAGAGGAAGAAGGGGAAGACAAAGATGAAATTCCAGAATATCTGTTGGGCGAAATTATCGACCTTTCTGATGATGATGACGATGACCAAGATATTAGAGAGAGCAGTTATGTTGATCCACAGCCGCCTGCTAAACGGCAACTGGCCAAATCATTAATTTAATTTATTTAATTTTTTTACTTAAAACTTTTCATAACTAACATTTCAAAAATATATTTTTTTCCATATTTTTATAATTTCTTTTCCAAAAAATAATGTTTCCAACATTTTGGTTCATAAGGACCACAAAAATTTTCTAAATCATTTTTTTAAAAAAATTTAATTCTTGCACAGGTCTCTAGCAATAATTTGGCTTTTTTAGATTGAAAAAATATCAATTAGTCGACGAGTTATAGCCAAAAAAACATATAAACAATATGCTGAAAATCGGCATTTGACTGCAAAGTTCGAAGGTCGATTAAAAAAAAATTCGAACTAACATAAGCAAACGCCGCGATACGGGTCTTCTAATTTAGCCTCTATTTTCACCCTCACTCTCAGAATCGACCTAACTTTTGCTAATCTGAATTTGTTCAAAATAATTATTGTTACTATATTACTATGTGTACCGGTACAGTTATTGTCATAGTTGCCTCTATTCCTGTTATTATTTCCAATATTGTTTCTAATCCCGTTGTTGTTTCTATGCGCACGATTGTCCGAATTGTTTCTGTTATTGTTTACCGCATTAGAACGGCATACCCTAACAAAATGACCGAATTTGTCACATTTATGACATTTAGTGCCAACAGCTGGACATCTGCCATTGAAATGGTTTTGACCACACTTTCTACACTTCGGTGATATATGATGATTATTCGCCGAATTCCTAGTAGTATAGAACACTTGGTTCTGTCTTAAACTAGCCTCAGACACCTCAGCGATATCTAGAGCTTCTATGAAAGTTGAAACCCTACTTGCGCTTATAGTTGATACTATGTGTTGGTCTCTTAGCCCACTTTTGAATGTGTTAAAAGCCGTCAAATTATTTGTCCGGACTATTGATGCCCTTTCGCTTTCTCCTATTAGCGAAATTTGAATCTCATCAAGTTCAGCAATTAGTTCCTGAATTTTTCTGCAAATTGTCGTACTGATTCACCCTTTTGATCTACTTTTGATATTTTGCTTAGGAAGATACTTGTAGTCCCAATTGGCTTATAGGCTTTTTTAAGTGCACCAATTAACTCTTGAATATTGGTAGGAACAGTTTCCTGTTTTACCATATTCTGGACTTTTCTTAATTTATTTATTTTTTATTTAAAGTGTATTATTTTTGTTTGTTATGTTACTAAACATATACATATATATATACTATTTTTTTTGTATATAGATTACAATTTTTTCTTTTTAAAAATATTTCTTAAAGAAATTAAATTATCTATGACGTTGAAATTTTCAATTTGCTGTTGAGCCATTTCGCTTAAATTGTCCGTCTGTTTTCTTGTAATGTCTTGAATACATTTTTCTATGATTTTCTTTGTAATTAGTGAGAAAATTGTTAAAACAACGATAATTATTACGAACTTTAAATTACACATCTTCTTTGTCTTATTTTCATGATCTTAAAAAAAAAGTTTTTCCTAATTTTACCACGATCGAGTTGTTGCTTACTGGCCCTACGATTGCAGATTAGACGCACTTCGTTATTAATATTTATAAAAAAAAGATTGTGTTGTTTTATTGTAGTGCTTCTGTAATATTTCTGTTATCTAAATACTGCCGTATCAGACACTCAGCTCTGTCTATCTGTTCCCACAGTCTGCATGCCTGCGCCCATGTTGGTGTTGGCTCCGCGTTTATATGGATGGCCTTTAAAGGATGGCCTTCTCTCTTTTCAGCTTCTTGTGTATCCACCTCGTCTTTTGATCCTTGCTACTTTCGGCACCACTGGTTCAGATAATTTCGTTGTGTTCTTCTTTTGGCGCTGTCTGTACTCCTCCAATATCAGTGGTTGTGGACCCTCTCTCATCTCAACGCAGCTGGCGGACTTGCGGCTATCCACGCCAGGACTATTGTTGTTGGTTGGCTGGTGCTGTAGTTTCGGAGCACTCAGTCATTTATAAATTTTAATTCGCTGCTGTTGTGTTTTCGTAGCACTCAGTTACTCCCTTATTATTTTATATCCTTTTTTTTAAAGCCAAGTGCAATTAAGCACAATTTTGCCAGGATCACCGTGTGGTGTTTTAGGGATGGGGGTTTAAAGGTGCTGATTTAAAACAAGCACTTCTTTTATTTTTGGTTGTGTTCTAGATCAACTTGGATTAAGAAATGTTTTTATTTTTACAAACAGTTGCTTATAAATACCCTATGAGAAGTTCTAGACTTCTACTCTATGAGTGACTTTCTAAAGTACACTCAATATTTTATAATTCTAAGAGCGATTTTCTAAAATACGCTCGATAATATTAAATGTATCCAATGCATTTTGTAGTTGGGCGGAGTTTCTCTCTATGTCAGTTTCTATTTATGCAGTTTCATAAGTTACTCCAAATTATTCAAATATTGTCCAAATAGAACCTGCATGTGTAGCAATTACATTTACTCAAAATAAACTTAAAAATAAATATTAGTGGGTCAGCAGTATCAATTGCATTAGTCAATAGTACTGGTTATTTATTCCACAAACTATATGTGTAGTAATTATGTTTACTAGAGAGGACAGAAAGAGTGGAAATAAACTCAACCGCAAGACAAAGCATTGCCGTAAGCATCTTGTCAATGTTTACATTAAATCACAGGCTGTAACATGCATACTTCAAGTGCTTTTTCCTTTATTTAGCAACGATCTCCCTTCTGTTATTCAACTTTCTAAAATTCTCTTATACGCTGATGATGTCAAACTATTTTCCTCTCTTAAAAATTACTTTCAACATTTTATGCTACAATCCGATTTAAATCATTTTTGTGGAGCTCAATATAAAAAAATGCAAGCACATGTCGTTTTACAGATGTAAAAATCTACATACCACTCATTTTGTGAAGGAAAGTAAATTGGACTTGGTTGATACATTCTCAGATCTTGGCATTTTATTAGATCATATATTAAATATCTTCAGCAATAAACAAAGCTTATGGCGTTCTTGGATTTGTGAAGCGATGGAGTAAGGAATTTTCTGATTCATATGTAACGAAACACCAACATATATACATCCCTGGTTCGTCCTATCCTCGAATATGGTTCTATAATATGGGATCCGTGTTACATTATTCATATAAATTTTGTCGAATCTGTCCACAAATAATTTCTTTTGTTCTGTCTAAGTGGACTTGGTTGGAACTCCCGTGCCTTACCCTCTTATGTATCCAGACTTGCTCTAATCAAGTTACCGACACTGAAAAGTCGTAGAACAATGCTTAGCATTTCCTTTCTACTCAGTTTATTCCATGGCGACATTGATTCAAATTACTTGTTAAGTAGAATTCAAATTAATATACCATCGGCACCTACAAGAAACTTTAAGCTCTTAAATATTAATTATTTTCGATTTAACTACGCTAATCATGATTCATTTCGCCGGTTGTGTGAGCAATTTAATGGAATTTACCACATCATAGATTTGCCCGAAAATAAAGAATCTTTGAAAAGTAAAATTATTCTATATCTAAATAATTAAATCGCCATTATTTTATTTGTTATATTTATTTTTATACACTAAATATATTAGTCTGTAAGGATATTTGTAATGCTTCCATAGACTTTAAATAAATCTAATATAAAGAAATTCTCGTATCGCGGTGTTTTTGATCGAACTCCTCTAAAACGGCTCGCCCGATTTTTATGAAATTCTTTATATGTGTTTGGTAGGTATACGTATGCGGGTCGTAAGGTATAATTCAAAGAGAAGAACGGATTTTTAAAAATTCGTACAATAAGGAGGAAAAGCGGCTAAGCACGCTTTCGAGAAAAATAACTGTTTATATAAATGTAATCGGAATCGTTTGCAAATTGAAGCAATCAGAATTGCTTTATTCAATAAGTGATCATCATTGAGCAGTGACGCCGCCAAAGTTATTGTGCAGCTGCTAATATAATATGTGTGGCCAATTTGGATTAACAGGTAATTATTGCACAAAAGTAGATAAAAAATTTATCATAAATTGTTTCGCTGAGCTGTGATCCGCGAGCGGGCAGTTGTCGTCAACTTATTTTAGTCGCCAAGCTATGGATGGATAAGAAAACGCCAAAATGCTATTAATTCAATCATGCTTTTTTTACCGTGCGCAAACATTATGTTATGGTTGTGAGATAAAGCACCAAAATGATGCTATTGGAAAAGAATACAGATTTCAAATGTGTTTATTAAAACTTTTCACTTAAATAAATATTTTGCGGAAATTTATTAAATAAAAATATGTAAAAAATTTGAGAATGTACTTTGCGGTGTAAGTTCATTTTTATACCCTACACCAATATGTAGTTCTGGTATAATGACTTTGCGCTGATGTTTGTAACCACCAAAAGTATTTGACCTAGATCCATCTCTTATTATACCGATCGATACAGAATCACTTTCTGAGTCGATTTAGCGATGTCCGCCCGTCCGTCTGTCTGTGTGTCCATGCAAACTTTGTGATCAAACTATAAGTCACAAATACCAATATATTTTGATGAAATGTAGTATGTGGTCTTTTGTCGCCCATAGGATGAACCCTATTGAAATTGGTGGAAATCAGTTCATGTTCAGACCTAGTCCCCATACAAATGACCTCCATGATATCGACTTAAATGGTCATAATATCCAAATTATCATAAAGATCTCAGTGAAATTGGGTCTGTGTATGTTTATTGCATCCATTAATAAGTAGTCCAAAAATAAACCCTATAGGACAATTTTTAGTCATAGCCCCCATATAAAGCTACTCCAGATCTTCACTTAAATTGATAAAAAACAAAAATATTGTACAGATTTTTCGCAATTTGGTTTTGCAAAACAGAAGTGACTTTACCAAATAATGTAAGGATCGGGCCATTTTTCGAGCTACTCCCCTAAATATAGCATCCGATATGAACTTTTTCATATATAAAGCGTTGTTAGTAGAATATGATGGAATATGACTCAGGCGGTTATCGCTTGTGACCACAGGTATATTATAATACTGAAAACGAACATAAAAAGAAAAAGTGAGATAGACGGATGCATATTTAATTCGACTCAGAAGGTTATTCTGATTCAACCGATATAATAAAATGTTGAGTCTAGGTTAAATTTTCTGGGTTAAGACCTTCACAAAGATATTCCGTTCATAGCTGTTTACACAGGTTTTCTGGAATAAAAGCGCATGTCAATTTTTCTCTATTTTGAAATTGCCACAGTTTTAACGCTATTAACATGGTAGGAAATAGTTTTGAAAAAATATGGACTAAGTACACCGTAGATTCAAAACTATTTAATGCTTCTTAATATCAAGTATTGATCCTCGATAGAGGGGATATTTTTATATTCCCCACCATCACATCACCTCATTGAGAGCTAAACCAATTCTTGGTTACAATCTCCATTTGATGATGCATCAATAATTGCAATACTTTGGAAGGAATCATACACACAAGTCTTACTTTCATCAGTAAAATCGATTGATATCACCAATAAGGCAATAATAATCTTTTAATAAGTATTCAGTCAATAATGGATATAAAATTGGGCTAAATTAATTTAAGAGTTTAATTTCCAATAATATTTTGGATCCATACTACAACTATACTGCAACTATTTCATAGACAATATATAACTTTTTTTATTGACATTTTAAAGAGATAATCATTTTGGTAAATACAACAGATAATATCCTATTGAATATCGAGATATTTTATCTTGTGAATTATTTTTTTATTTTTGTTCGACGTAAATAATTCATAAATTTGTATATAAAAAAGTAAAAATTTTCAGTCAATAACAACTTAAATCTGCAATGGAATTTCGAATAATATTTTTATAATCCTTCTCTAGGTACTCTTCTTTTAGGTATTTTGCCACAACACTTTATATGAATACTATTGTTCATAGCACCTACGCCCCTGCGCAAGTAAATAATTTGCTATTTACTCTATTTTTGTAATTTGCTTTATATCTATTCTTTGTTAAAGTATTGAATATTATACAACTTGTTACTAAATTTACTCTTTTCTTCTCATTAATATCCTAACGGTATATATATATAAATGTGTATGCTTTAGCTTAGTTAAATTTGTCAACTTGCATTTTAATCCAGTCGTCGTTAAGAAGTTAAATAAACAAGTCGCTTTGTTAGACACAATTTTATTTTCGTTGTTTTATTTATCGCAATCCACGCTCATTTCGTCATTATCATCCAGTCCTCCACCTGATGCCCAGGAATCACCTTCCGGATTTAATGTGTTGTTGGCAACAGCCGTTGTTTTGGTGAAAAATCGTTCTGGCTCATTCGTACCTTGTCGCGCCATTTTGGATTCAGCATCGCAGCTTAATTTCATTACAGGCCGTCTATCGAATCAACTTCATCTCTCAGCAAATAAATCATGCGTGACTATCTCTGGTATAGGTGATGGTACTTTCGTTGCAGATAAATCCGTCGATGTGTCTGTAAAATCTCAATACAGTGATTATTCAACTTCATTTTCTGCTGTTGTCGTGCCAAACATAACAGATTACCAGCCCAGCGTCAATATAAATGTAAACGGGTGGAATATCCCAAAAAATATACAACTAGCAGATCCTAAATTTTACAAACCTTCACGCGTAGATATTTTAATTGGCGCCGGCTTATTTTTCGAACTGATGTGTGTCGGACAGATTCGCCTGGCAAAAAATTTACCGCTGCTGCAGAAAACATTGTTCGGATGGGTGGTATCTGGTGGTGGTTTTTATATATCAAACTCCTGTTCTTTAGCAGCGACCTGTAAATTTATACAAAAAGAAGAAGACAATTTAAACATTCTTGTTAAAAGATTTTGGGAAGTAGAGAGCCATTTTGATGGTACTATTCTTCCTTCAAATGATGATGTTATTTGTGAAAACCATTTTCAAAAAACAACTATTCGTCTTGGTTCTGGTGCATATTCCGTAAGCTTGCCAAAAAGAAAAGAAGGTGTAATGCTTGGTGATTCTTACCAGCGTGCTTTGAAGCGTTTTGAATGCTTGGAGAAAAAATTAAATAAACATCCAGATATAAAAAAACAATATTCAGACTTTATGAAAGAATACTTAGAGTTACGGCATATGTCACTGGTTTCTAGTCCTCTAAATGTGAATACTTATTATCTGCCTCATCATTGCGTACATAAACTCGAAAGTACAACAACAAAGCTGAGGTTAGTTTTCGATGGATCAGCCAAAACTTCATCTGGTCTCTCATTAAACGACATACTTTATTCTGGTCCTACAATTCAGTCAAAGCTTTTTAATATTCTTTTACGTTTTCGTTTCTTTAAGGTAGCCCTGAGTGGTGATATTTGCAAAATGTACAGATGTGTAAGAGTTTCCCATCCGGACGATTATTTACAATGCATCCTCTGGAGAGAAAATTCGAATGAAGATATTAAGGTTTACAAATTGGACACTGTCACCTACGGCACAAAACCAGCAGCATATTTAGCAATACGTTCTATGCATCAACTTTCGATCGATGAAGAGCACATATTTCCATTGGGTGCAAAAATCGTAAGGCAAGATTTTTATGTAGATGACATGATCTCTGGTGGCGATACGGTTGCTGATGTTATCCAAATTCGGCAGCAAGTTGCAGCTTTGCTTCAAAGGGGTAATTTTATGATCCGCAAGTGGTGTTCGAATGACCCCGCAGCCTTACACGGTGTTCCGCCATCAGATTGTGAACAATTTTTAAAGTTTCATGATGGAACCGATATAACCAAAACGCTGGGCCTGATGTGGGACCCCAAAACTGACAGTTTTATATTTTCCTTTATGCCTGTAGTATGCGGCAGCACTGTGACGAAACGCTCCGTGTTATCAGCAATTGCCCGGCTGTATGACCCCCTGGGTTTAATTGGTCCAATTATAACAAAGGCAAAAGTTTTTATGCAGATTTTGTGGAAAAATAAAGTACAGTGGGACGAAAGTTTGCCGCAAAAATTACACTCAGCATGGTTGGACTTCATGTCAAAATTTTCTATCGTTCACAGTTTTACATTTCCTCGTTTTGTTTCAATATCAAAAGCGACAGTGCAAATTCATGCATTTTGTGATGCTAGCTTATCAGCATATGGTACATGTATTTATGCTAGATCTGAACTTGATGGTGTTGTGAAAACCTGCTTATTGTGCTCTAAATCAAGAGTATCACCTTTAAAAACCTTAACAGTACCAAAGCTTGAATTATCAGCAGCCTTACTTTTAACAGAACTTATAGATGCCGTCATAAATTCGTTTTCGACCAGATACGAGGTCCATTGTTGGTCAGATTCTATGGTAGTGCTTTCTTGGCTGCGTGAAGAGCCGTCAAACTTCAATGTTTTCGTTTCCAACAGGGTAAGTCGCATCCAATCGCTTACTAACAAAATGACGTGGCATCATGTTCCAACCAATTTAAATCCAGCGGATATTTTATCGAGAGGTGCAGCACCTGAAGAACTTTTGAACTCAAAACTTTGGAAAAATGGTCCAGAGTTTTTATGCAGTAATTACAGGAATTGGCCAAAAAACGTTAATTTTTTAGCTGAATTACCAGAGCTTAGACGTAGTGCTCTAGTAACTACGCAATTATATGATTGGTCGGCCATCTGTAAGCACCACAACTCTTTTGGGAAAATGCAGCGTATATTTGGCTACGTATACAAATTTGTAATTTTAAAATTCAAATTAAGCAAAAATAAGGAACTTGATAATTTAACACCATTCGATTTAAAAATGGGTACGCATATGCTAATTCGAAATATACAGCAGATTTACTTCGCACCTGAATATAAAGCTTTAAAAGCAAACAAAGATATTTTACCATCAAGCAAACTCTACTCGCTAACACCGTTTGTTGATTCTACAAATTTAATTCGGGTGGGTGGAAGACTTAAAAATTCAACTTTAGATTTTGATGCTCGGCATCCCATCATTTTACCAAAACTTCATCACTTTACTCGGGCTTTAGTTATGCATTTTCATCAGAAGTTCTTACATTCCGGACCACAGTGTCTGCTTGCATCAATTCGACAACAATATTGGCCTCTTGGTGGGCGTAAAGCTGTAAGTAAAATAATTTTAAAATGCGTTCGATGCTTTCGCTTAAAGCCAAAATACACTCAGCACATAATGGGTAATTTGCCACAGGATCGTGTACAAGCCAATAGAGTATTTCTTTCCACCGGTGTGGATTTTTGTGGACCGTTTTATTATAAATCTGAGGTAAGAAATCGCCCACCAGTGAAATGCTATATTTGCATTTTTGTTTGTTTCTCAACAAAAGCACTGCATTTGGAAGTCGTTTCCGATTTGTCAACGCAGTCTTTTTTGGCAGCTTTAAAGCGTTTTATATGTACCAGGGGTAAGCCAAAAACAATTTGGTCAGACAACGCTACAAATTTTGTAGGCGCTAGGAATGAATTAGAAGAATTGAAGCAGTTATTTTTGGGTCAATCGCATCTGCAACAAGTTCATCAGCACTGCCTTGAAGATGGAATTGATTGGAAATTCTTTCCGCCAAGATCCCCACATTTTGGAGGCCTCTGGGAGGCAGCAGTAAAGGCAGCCAAATATCATTTTAATCGTACTGTTGGCCTTTCCATATTAACATTCGATGAGTTGCGCACATTAGTGATCGAAATATCGGCA
This sequence comes from Cordilura impudica, assembly GCA_963682025.1. Classification (NCBI taxonomy): domain Eukaryota; kingdom Metazoa; phylum Arthropoda; class Insecta; order Diptera; family Scathophagidae; genus Cordilura; species Cordilura impudica. The sequence goes on along the minus strand of OY821522.1, from coordinate 15,396,163 downwards.
ATTTTAAACTCTCGCCCACTATGTCCAATTTCTGAAGATCCCGGCGATCTTGATGTACTAACTCCAGCCCATTTTTTGGTAGGTTCCGCATTTACATCTATAGTGGAGCCTGAAAAAATGGAGCACTTCGTATCTTACCCTTTTGCAAGAGCGTTCAAAGTGGCGTGCTAGTACACCCAATATTGCTATAGGTGCCATGGTGTTATTAAAGGATGAAAATTTGCCACCATTAAAGTGGCAACTAGGTCGTGTTGTTGAATTAATATGTGGCGGTGATGGTGTAGTCCGTGTTGCAGTGGTTCGCACAAGCAATGGAACAATCAAGCGTGCTGTTGCAAAGATGGCTGTGCTGCCTATTGATGATAATTCGGTTGAAAGCCAAGGCCTTCCAACGGGGGGAGAATGTTCATAGCACCTACGCCCCTGCGCAAGTAAATAATTTGCTATTTACTCTATTTTTGTAATTTGCTTTATATCTATTCTTTGTTAAAGTATTGAATATTATACAACTTGTTACTAAATTTACTCTTTTCTTCTCATTAATATCCTAACGGTATATATATATAAATGTGTATGCTTTAGCTTAGTTAAATTTGTCAACTTGCATTTTAATCCAGTCGTCGTTAAGAAGTTAAATAAACAAGTCGCTTTGTTAGACACAATTTTATTTTCGTTGTTTTATTTATTCGAACTTGTCTGTAAAAAAGATTACAGGCACAAACAACTATAATTATTATTTATGTTAACATGACTCCTAAAAAAAGTTTAAACTATTATATACCGACCCAGTAATTTCAAATAGAACGTTTTTGGCTAACCTTATAACTTTGATTTTATGAGATACGCAGTTATTTTGGAAAACCGTATTACTTATATGAGATTTTAATAATAATTATTAAATCTAACCCATAAAAACAAAGTTCTTATTAAAACTCTTTCTTTTCTTATGCATATGAGTTCTGAATCTCTCCGAGACTGTGCTTGACTTTGCATGACTATTCAAAATTAATCTGTAGTCACAGCAAGACTATGGGCCAAGTTTCAGATCAATTGGATAAAGGGGAATGGGGTTGCCCTATGACAGATAGACAGACAGACAGATAGTATAAGTTAAAAGAAAGAGTTTAAAAATAGAACAAGTTTAAACATTATTTGATTTTAATTACTTTATAACCTTAAACTATATATTAACATACATATATTACTAATAATCCAAAAGCAGGATCTTTCTTATCACCATAACTTTTAATGTGATGAAAAAATTTAAAAAAAATTACAAGACTTAGAGTCTTGTCTTGAGGTTTTTAACTTTTTTGTAATAACTTGAACACATTCAAATCTATTTCCTTCTTACCTGTGTAATATGGGGACATAGGTTGATTATGTAGGCTAGAGCCAACCTTCATATCTTGCATACATACAGGCACTAGCGGCGTTAAAGTACTAGAGCCGTCTAATAACGCAGAACAAATCATAAAAAAATATAAAACAAAAATAATAAAAATATTATGTAAAATAAGGAAGTTGCAAAACTTCTACTGTGATGAAAACATGACATAAGTATGTGAAATCATTCATAAATCAAGTGGTCTAAAAATATATGCACCATAGGTACCTTATATCTGCTCGGATTGCTAACTCTATACGAAAGTGCATTGAATTGAATTCAAGTTTGAACTAAAACAATGGCGTCTTTTAACAACCAACTTTACTTACCAATTGATGCACCGATTGGGGGAGTATAAAAGGAACTCTGTGTTTGAGATATAGTAGTAATACTGTCATAATGCATGTTATCATTGGCGCCAGTTGCAACTGCAGGGGGGAAACCGTTTTGACTGTCATAGTATGCTGCCACATTGCCACCGTTTGTTGTTAATGTTCCCAACTCTGAGAGTAATTTGTGCTCATCTTTAATACACCATTTTCCAGACCATATCTGCAAATATTAAAAGTTGCAAGATATATAAGGTCCATACTTAGACATGTAAAGTTACATTTATATGTCTTACTGAAGGCATAACAATTGCTTTGCCTAATATATAACTGCAATTTTCTTTCCTATGTTTACACTTTTATATAAAACTAGAAATTCACGTTGATATTTGTTACGACATTATCAGCTTAAAAATTCACTTTTATGGGAGGTGCACTTGGTGTATCAAAAAGATATCTGATATACGATATAGGCGCTGTGAAAATTTCAGGAATATCGGTCCAAAGTTGTAGTGTTCCATAAACCACGGGCAGGCAAACACATATTTTATTTTATATGTATATTTAAACTTCTATTTAAAATCAACGAATATGCTTTTTCGACCTTGATTTTGATAAAATTTGGCATGAGTATTTTTTATACCCTCCACCTTAGTGTGCAGAGGGTATATATAAGTTTGTCATTCCGTTTGTATAACAAGCGGAGTTGATATAACGATGTCCGTCTGTCCGTCTGTGGAAATCACGATGACGACTTCAATCGGGCAGCTAGGGTGCTCATTTGCATGAAAAATGATTCAATAAAATCCTGAGATGTTGGTTGATTAGGTCCCGAGAATTGAATGAAGAATTAAAAGAAGTCTTGAAAAAATATGGTTTGTCTATATTGTTCTTGGCACGATTACGCCCTCAATAGGTCAGCTAGGGCGCTCGTTTTTGGTGAGAATGATTCACTTACATCATGAAAAGGTTTCTGTTTGAAAAGTCATGAAAATCGATATAATAGGTCTCGAGAAATCACTGAAAAAGTAAAAAAATTTAAATATAAACATTAGAGCGACTCACAAAAAAAGTGAAAATGGTGCCCCCCTAGAAATCTACCTTGGTTTGTTCTATAACGGTTCCCAAAATATTTCTAGTCTAGCGTTAACCCATTCAGAACTGGACCGTTTTTAAAAAAGGTCTATTTTTTAGTTTTTTGAAAATATTTAAATTTTTTCCAGATCAACATATCCAACATGGGTTTAACGGTATATAGAACATGTCCAAGCATGTCCTAACTGTTGTGATATTCAATGAAATATGTAATTTTTGATGGGTTTTGTATTAAAATGAGTCATTTAGAAAGTCAAATGAACATATTTTTACACATTACTCGATTGAAAATAACATTAATTTATTTATTTTTCCTTAATATGTACTAGTTCGCGTTTTAACTTAAATCTAATGGCGTGGAAACATAGGCAATATGGGTATCAAAATTTTTCTTTTCTCAAGTACATTTCAGACCTGTGAAAAAAATGGAATTTTGCAAATTTAAACAAGAATGTGGAGTTCATTCAATTTCGAAGTGAATTTAGTTTCTAAATAACATCAGGATAAATTTCAGACCAAAAGCAAAAAATAATCTAACCGATAAGTTTTTATTAAAACTATTTCTTTCCTTATGCATATGAGTTTTGAATATCTCCGTGACTGTGTGTGAATATCCTAAAATTAATCTTTGGCCACAACAAGTCTATGGACAAAATTTCAGATCCATCGGATGAAGGGAAGTGGTGTTTTAATCTCTCCGTGACTGTGCGTGACTATGTCAAAGTTAATCTTTTTTCACAGCAAGTCTATCGACTAAATTTTAGATCGATCGGATAACGGAAAATGGGTTTTATGTCACTCCGTGACTGTGCGTGACTGCGCGTGACCATGTCGAAGTTGATCTTTATTTACAATAAGTATATCGACCAAGTTTCAGATCGGTCGGATGAGGGTAAATGACATTTAGATCACTCCGTGACTGTGCGTGACCATGCGTGACTGTGCGTGGCTAAGTCAAAGTTAATCTTTTTTCACAGCAAGTGTGTGGAACAAGTTTCAGATAGATCGGATGAGGGGAAATAACATTTATATCACTCCGTGACTGTGCGTGACCATGCGTGACTGCGCGTGGCTAAGTCAAAGTTAATCTTTTTTCACAGCAAGTGTATGGACCAAGTTTTAGATAGATCGAATGAGGGGAAATGACATTTAGATCACTCCGTGACTGTGCGTGACGACGCATGACTGTGGGTGACTACTCCAAAAATAATCTGTAGTCACGACAAGACTATGGGCCAAGTTTCAGATCAATTGGATAATGGGGAATGGGGTCCACCCATGGCAGACAGACAGACAGACAGAGAGTATGAGTTAAAAGAAAGAGTTTAAAAAAACACTAGAGGTTTTCTTTAATGCCATGATTTTTTCGCGTTTAAAAAAAAATTAATTATTCCAACTACATACATATATTCGTTTTGTAATTTAATTGATATTCTAATCTCCTCCAAATTGAAATTTTTCTTAAAACTGGAATTTGAGCCTTATTCCATATTTCCAAAATCTCATTTATTGTTATTTTGAAATAATTGGATAGGCCAATCTCTTTAGTTTGTGCTCTCATAAAAAACAAATGCCCTATTATTGCGCACTGCGTTGGCGGTTTTTTTTAATGAAATTTGTTTTTAAAATAATATATATTATTTTAATTTTAGTCAAACTCAAATGCCTCAAAATAAGTGCATGGTGCATAAATCAATTTTTTAAACTTTGGATGACATAAAGTTTATACAAGTAGAAAATAAAAAAATTTATGTTGTTTTCAATGTTGATTTGATGTTCCAATTAACTAATTTTAATACAAAACCCATCAAAAATTACATAGTTTTTTGAATATCACAACAGTTAGGTCATGCTTGGACATTTCCTATATAGCGTTGAACGCGTATTGAAAAAACCTATCATGGTGTGCCCATATTGGATATGTTGACCTAGAAAAAATGAAAATATTTTCAAAAAACTAAAAAAATAGACCTTTTAAAAACGGTCCAGTTCGGAATGGGTTAACGCTAGACCAGAAATATTTTGGGAGTCGTTATAAAACAAACCAAGGTAGGTTTCTAGGGGGCACTTTTTCCACTTTTTTTTCTCTCCATACAGAGTGAGTCGCTCTAATATACATATGTTTCTGTATTGTTCTTGTTGTTATTCTAAATGTTGCATTTTTTGACAGCCTTTTTTTAATGATTTTAATAACCATGTTATCGACTATGATATTTTATCACCTGTGGTGACTTTAATGCTAACCTATTCTTAGAGGATAATGTTAGTAATGAACTACTTGACTTTGTCAGCTCCGTTGGCATGACCATTGTTAATAATGAGTGTCCCACACGTTTTGCAGCCAATTCTCGTCCAAGTTTACTTGATTTAATTATAATCTCACACCCGAACTTTTTACTTTTATTTGATCAGATTTCGTTCCTCTCAGATCGTGATCTTTTGTTTTGCGCGTTGAATATAAAGCTAGCTAGAGATGAAAATTTAAGGCTCATAACATATAGAGATTATAATTCAGTTGATATTCCGTCACTATTTGCTGAGCTCGCGGGCTTGAACTGGAATGACCGTTGATGGAAAGCTGGATGTTTTTCTTATTACATTGCAGGAAGTATATAATCGTCATGTACCAGAGCGTAGTTTTTATATAAAAAATTGTTCTTACCCCTGGTACACATCAATTGTAAAACAATCTATTCAAGATCGCAATCATTGCTATAGTGTTTGGAAGAAAAACTCAACATTGATAAACAGAGTTGCTTATAACAGAGCTAGGAATCACGCTAATCTTGTAATTAGACAGGCTAAAAAGTCATATTTTGCTCAAAAACTAAACACGAATTTACCTACTGCCCAACTTTGGAAACACATTAAGACTTTAAGTGTCTACTCCAGTAGTTCACCTGAGTGCAAGTTAGTCACTGATGAACTTAATTATTTTTTTTGTTACAGTCCCATAATGGGAAACCATAATTTTAGACCTCAAAGCACTCTTTTTCGCAATAATAGCTTTACGTTTTCTACGGTATCGGAGGCTGAAGTGACCAAGAATGATTTAAAAACTCGTTCTAATGCTGTTGGTGATGATGGGGTGTCAATTAATTTTTTAAAACTAGTTCTGCCCTATGTTGTTGGGTCACTAACGCATATATTTAATCATTGCATAACAACGTCCATCTTTCCTAAATTATGGAATTATGCTGTTAATACATGTGATTACCGACCGATAAGTATTCTTTCAGTTTTTGCTAAAGTTTTTGTGTTTCTTATGGCAGAGCAAATTACTTCTTATCTTAATCTTAACAAACTTATATCTCCTTTGCAATCTGGATTCCGTGCTGCTCATAGCTGTACTACTGCTGCTTTAAGGGTGATGGATGATGTCAGACCTGAGTATGACCTAGGAAATTTGACATTCATGTGTTTATTAGATATTTCTAAGGCATTCGATAAAGTGGATCATGCTATTCTTTGTCAGAAATTAAAGCACTATTTTGGTTTTACTGATGCAGCTTTCTTATGAAAAATTACTTGACCGGGCGTGCTCAGAAGGTAATTGTAGGGAATAGGCAATCTGGTTTGAGAGGTATAACCTCAGGCGTACCGCAAGGATCCGTTTTAGGTCCTCTGTTATTTAGCATTTTTATTAATGGTGTGTTTAGTGTCTGTAAGTATGCTCGGATGCATGGTTATGTAGATGATATTCAACTATATATATCTAATCGTCTTGGGCAGATACTAATAATTTGATACTAAATCCTAAAAAATCGGTTGTTTTACGTATTTGCAAATTCATACTCAACCGTAGTTATTTTCCAGTATTATATCTTGGTTCCTCCCCTCTGATGTATGTTGACAAAATAAAATATCTTGGATTTTATATAAATTCAACCTTTTCATGTACAGACCACATAAACAATGTTGTGCGTAATGTTTTTCTTGTACTACGTAATTTACGAGTGTCTTCTTACTTTACACCAGTTGAAACTAAGCGAAAGCTTGTTGTTCAGTTAATACTCCCACTAATAACTTATTCAGCTGAGGTATATAGTAAATTAGATTCACACTCAATGCACAAATTACAGGTGTCTTTTAATAATGCTACGCGATATGTATATGGTCTAGCGCGGTTTGGAAGTATATCATCCTGGCGAAAAATGATCCTTGGTTGTGAGTTGGATGATTACCTTACTATGCGTAACCTAATATTTTTGCACAAGCTTCTGCAAAAAAAAATTTTTTTTTTACTTTTTTTGTGCAAAATCAAAATTTTTTTAGACTTTTTTTCAAAAAAGCCCTTTTTTTGCTGAAAAAACTTAGGTTTTCCCTTTAAGAAATTTTTGTCAAAATAAATGTTTTGTAACTCAAGACAATGGCTTTTCAATTTTTAGCATATGCACTGTTTTGAATTTTTTCCTATTTTTATCTAAGTGTTTCTAAACCCTTACAAATACAACTTATACTGCGAAACTAGACAATTTAAGCTTTCCGACGGTATGTAACATACCTAATTAAAATTTCATACCTTCGATAGTGTAATACCCGCAATATGTTAACCTCAAGAAAAAATCATTTTTGTTTTATGGAAATGTTGACAATTTTTATAATTTTTTATTTATAATTAATAATAATAAATATGAAAAGGTAAATAATTTAATAAAATTTAATCTTAATCACATTAGATCAACTTATATCATATCTATTTTTTAATTAATTTATTGTAGCTGATGAAGCATTTAAGTTTCGTAAATTTTGAAATACCCAGTTTTTCATCCAGCTTATTTATCGTCTTTATTTGCTGCTTTTTGCCAATCCTTTCTTGGCGTTACTAGGTTCAGCTGTTGAGTTCTCTGCTAGTTTCTTTTTTGGCTTTAGAAAGAAATCGCATTAGTTCAGTTATACCCTGTTGGACTAAAATAAACTTGTATTTAACAAAAAAATATAAGGGACTTGAATGATATCTAGAATGATATCTAGAATTCCTACTCTTACCGTAAACCGAAACAGTTCTCTGATAACAGGAACCATTTCGAGAAAAAGGCAACACTTTTCACCATATACCCCAAGAGCATATGAAAGACAATGGTTCACTCAAAAAATTTCAAAAGGAACACAAATTCTCGAACCCTACCAAGACCCACCCAAAAACAGATAGGCCAGATGGCTCAATTTTCAAACTTTGCAAACACAAACACACCCTTAGAGAAAGTTCATCATTTATCTCCATGGGAGTAAATGAAAGAGTTGATTTTGTGAAAAAGATCGGCTTTTGTTATAATTGTCTAGCCATTGCGTACTCTATTAAAGAATGTAGGAGTACATTTACATGAAGACATTATGGAGGACGACAAAGTATTATTTTATACAAAACATTATCGAATACAAATACCGTAAAAACCCTTACTCGAAACTTAGCCACTCAAAATATTATTGAAAACTTGGAAAATATTCAGCTGGCTGACCAAATATTCTATGAAAGCAGACCCATTGACTTCATAATTGGCAGTGACTCTTACCCACAGATTTTGAAATGTGGTGTTAAGAAAAGTATTCTTATCACATTTATAGCTCAAGAAACGTAGTTTGGTTGGATCTTAACAGGACCCATTGAAGAATCGCACAGAACTCAAACCGTTGTGTCATATTTCAGTTCGGTCACACTGGATAATTTTTTGACCAAATTCTCGGAAGTTGAAAAAGTACCTAATACACCCATTAAATGCTTTGAAGATTCTTTCTGTGAAGAAACTTAGGAGACTACCCGTCGTTTACCCAATGGCCTTATCAAGATGATTTTCCATTTCGAACCACCCAAGTGGAGTTAGGAAACTCACGCCATGTGGCAATAGCCCAATTTCTAAGAAATTAGAAAAAATTTATTAAAAAACCCGAATTAAAGCAGGAATATGACAACGTCATAAAAGAATATTTTGACTTATATTATATGAAACATATACCCTAGAAACCAAATACTTCCTCAACCAATTATTATTATCGAACCCATCATGTTGTTGTAAAACCTGAGCGTATAACGAAAAAAGTTCGAGTTGCTTTTAATGCTTCAAGCAAAACCTCGAACGGCAACAGCTTAAAGGATACAATACACACTGGTCCTACCCTACAACAAGATTTAGTTGTACTAATATGAAAATGGGACTTTCGTAAGATCGTTTTTAATGCCGATATTACGAATATATATAGGAAGATCTGATTGAACACTACCCGCACACCCTTTCAGCGAATACTATTTCGTAAAACCGTCAACGAACCCATTACAGATTATGAACTTCAAACTGCTACATTTGAGTTAATTGTGCGTCATATTTGTAAATTCGTACCCTACATGAACTAACTTCACAAATTTTTAAAAATTATGTGTACGATGATGATGTTTTAGCTGAAGCACATTCCCTTAATGATGCTAAAAAAGCTCAAAAGTAGTTGAGCGTAGTATTAGAGTCGGCTGGTTTTCCATTGGATTTCCAATACTGCTGATCTATTAACCCAATTGACCAAAGACAATTTACTCGATGTTGATATACTTACCCTTCCAGAGTCCAATAATGCTAAAAATCTTGAAATTCAATATAACGCGAAAGAAGATGTACTTTTCTTCAATGCACCCATAATTGAGAAAAAAAATCAGTTGGTTGGTTAGCGCCGATGGTTATTTCTGCTAAAATTATTATGCAGCATGTTTGGCAAAATAACATAGCTTGAGATGAACGTATAAAACCCCTTACATTTAAAAAAGGCAACATTTTTTGAAATATTATGACAGTATAAATAAAATTCGCATTCCGAGGTGGATTCAATTTACACCCTCAACTCAAATTGAATTTCTTGGCTTTTCAGATGCTTCTGAAAAATCATACTCTGCAGTTTTATATGCACGAGTTGCACCCATAAACGGTCCAATATCGGTCACCCTACTCTTCGCTAACACGGCAGTTGCATCCATCAAAGTTCTGTCACTATTCACAATTTACTCGATCAGCTTGATTTACCCAAATGCGAGACGTTTCTTTGACTGATTCGTCTATTGCTCTGGCTTGGCTCAATAAACAAACAAACACATGGAACACATTTGTTGCAAATCGCTATTTCTTGCAAAGTTAGAGTAGAGAACTGAACCACGTTGTTTCCCATGATAACCCTGCTGATGTTGCTGATCGAGGTTGCAATGATGAAGAATTGAAGGATTATTCCCTTTGAATGGAATGGACCGGCGCCGCTTAAGGAACCCGAGTCAAAATGACCAATAAAAAGACAAATTTTTATTACTCAGGCTGAAGCTAAAATTATAAACACTTTTACAACTACCGTAAATAATCACCCAGTTTATAAAGATTTTCTAAATGGTCTAGAGCCCTTCGGGTCTTATTGATGTTCATCGATTTGTTGATCTCATCTCATATACCCGTAAAAATACAAGTCGTATTGAAAGACTTACTCTTGATCGTATAATCAGTTCAGTCGATGAAAGACTAAAAATTTTGTTAGACCACCCAAGTATTCCTCTTGAAATACACGAGATAAAATCAACAAAAAGTAAACTTAAAATTTTCTGTCAGAAAAGCCGGATATAAAGAAAAATACTATTCTTCTATTACACCCTTTTTAGACTCCAAAGGCATAATACGTGCAAATGGAGATTGGCAAACTCAAATTGCTTATCGTATGTTGACCGACACCCAATTTTGATACTAGGTTTTTTGTCAAACTATTAACGAATCTCGTTCACATAATAACACTACACGGGGGATTAACTCGTTCAGGCTATTGGATTCCGAAGCTTCAGAACCTAATAGGCTATGTCATCGGAAAATATTCACCCTGTATGAGATATAAAACTTGTCCAGACCCCAATTAATGGCAGCATTACCTCCAGAACGTAAGAGCGGCAAGAATTTTTAAAAACTCTCATAGACTCTGCAGTTTCTACCCAAAGTTCTCAAAACTTGATATGGCATTTTGTTCCGCAAGGAGCTCCAAGCATGGGAGGATTATGGGCAGCTGGAGTGAAAATCTTCGAAGCTCATCTCAAAAATCCAATATCCAGAGGTACATATTGGAAGAAATAACAAACTTACTCAAGACAGCTCAAGTGAAAACCCTAAAGATATAATCTTTTTAACCCTAAGTCAGTTTCTAATAGGGACCATCTTATAACCCCAACTGAACCATATTTGAGCGACGGAAACATCAATCTAGCAAACAGATGGCAGAAACTTAAGATACAACACCAATATTTTGCAGAAGATGGCAGGATGAGTACCTAAAAGAGGTACACAAGAGGTGCACATGGAAAATTCTCAACGAGAAATTGAAGTTGATGATAAAGTTGTTATCAGACATGATAACGCCAAAAGTTATCGTCAACATGGGTAGACGTGTTTTGTGTTGCTCTGCATTTTTAATTAAAATTAAGTGGAAAAAGTTCATAAAAAATCGCTTAAAAACTAATAATATTGTACATGTGCAGACACCGGTGCAGTATATTGAATTTTATTTGCTAAAGACGTAAAGGCACTTGAATTTCTATACTAAATGCAAAAATTATGGACCCACATAACATAAACACACAATCAGCTAAACGAAATGTTGAAAACTTATCACCAGATAAAAATGATGATGGGAAGTCGGTTGGTGCAATGGCTGTAAAAGATTTCATGAAACTTATGTCATCACTTATGGATGAAAAACTTACAATTATGAAACAAGATGTGGAAGAAATAAAATTAAACGTTAGTGGACTTTCTTCAAAATTGGATGAAGTGAAATTGGAAAATGAATGTTTGAAAAAAGAAATCACACAAATGAGAGATGAAAACGAAATGGATCGTCACCAAATTACATACATGCAAGAATACATTAAACGTAACAACATGATTTTCAAGGGAATCGAATGCAAAAAATTTTTAGGCTGCGAAGGACTGTTGCAAGGAAAATTTGAAGATGTCGCAAGAAATCAGCATACTTTCCACAAGGAAATTTTACGAGAAGGACGGGAAAATAGGAGTAGTAGCTTAATTTAATTCTGCAGAAACTATAAAACAAATTCACAGAAGTACAGAAAATTTTACGGGTTCTGGAATAATCGTCGAACGAGATTTATAATTTACATTTACATTTATTAATTTATTTGTTAGCCTGTGTAACAAGACTGAAGTCTTAAAACAACACAGGGGTACATTAAGGACAAATAAATTAATTTTACATTGTTTTTAATGAAAATAATAAAAACACTGTTAATAAGAATCTCAGAAAAAATGAATACATTAAAAAAATAAAAATTAAAAATAACAAGTAGGAAAATTATAGTCGGTCTAGACCGACTATACGATACCCTATACCATGCGTTTAGAAACCCTATCTCTTAGGCCCAACTAACTGGACATTGAAAATAAGCAAAAACCAAATTTGAGTGGGATTTTTATTAATTTTTTTGGCTGCAGATATGAAAAAGTTCATATCGGATGCTATATCTATAAAGGGACTAGGTCCAAAAATGGACCGATCCTGATCATGTTTGGTAAAGTCTCTTGTATTTTGCAAAAATATGTACAAACAAAATTTGAGAAGAATCAGTGCAATATTTTTGTTTTTTAATAGATTTAAGTGAAGATCGGGAAGCAGCTCTATATGGGGCCAAAGGGATCATTTTTGGACTACTCATTAATGGATATAATGAACGCATATAAACCCAATTTGAGTAAGATCTATGTGACAATTTGGATCTTATGACAATTTATGTCGATTTCATAAGGGTAATTCGTATGGGGGCTAGGTCAGAACATGGACCGATTCCCACCAATTTCAATAGCGTTCATCCCATGGCCGATAAAAGCTTATACACCAAATTTCATCAAAATATATTCATATTTACGACCTGCAGTTTGATTACAAGCTTTACATGGACACACAGACGGACGGACGGACGGACGGACGGACGGACGGACGGACGGACGGACATTGTTAAATCAACTCAGAAAGTGATTCTGATTCGATCGGTATAATTAAAGATGGGTCTAGGTCAAATATTTTTGGTTGTTACAAACAGCAGCACAAAGTCATTATACCCAAACCACATAGTGGTATAGGGTATAAAAACTAACAATATAAGAAATAAAAAATTAACAATTAAAAATTAAAAAATTAAAAATTTAGAATTAAAAACTAAAAATTAAAAATTAAAAATCCAAAATTAAACAATTAAAAATCAAAAACAAGTAAAAAAATTATAGTCGGTCTAGACCGACTATACGATACCCTATACCATGCGTTTAGAAACCCTATCTCTTCGGCCCAACTAACTGGACATAGAATATAAGCAAAAACCAAATTTGAGTGGGATTTTGATTAATTTTTTGGCTGCAGATATGAAAAAGTTCATATCGGATGCTATATCTATATGGGGACTAGGTCCAAAAATGGACCGATCCTGATCATGTTTGGTAAAGTCTCTTGTATTTTGCAAAAATATATACAAACAAAATTTGGGAAGAATCACTGCAATATTTTTGTTTTTTAATAGATTTAAGTGAAGATCGGGAAGCAGCTCTATATGGGGCCAAAGGGATCATTTTTGGACTACTCATTAATGGATATAATGAACGCATATAAACCCAATTTGTGTAAGATCTATGTGACAATTTGGATCTTATGACAATTTATGTCGATTTCATAAGGGTAATTCGTATGGGGGCTAGGTCAGAACATGGACCGATTCCCACCAATTTCAATAGCGTTCATCCCATGGCCGATAAAAGCTTATATACCAAATTTCATCAAAATATATTCATATTTGCGACCTGCAGTTTGATTACAAGGTTTACATGGACACACAGACGGACGGACGGACGGACGGACGGACGGACATTGTTAAATCAACTCTGAAAGTGATTCTGATTCGATCGGTATAATTAAAGATGGGTCTAGGTCAAATATTTTTGGTTGTTACAAACAGCAGCACAAAGTCATTATACCCAAACCACATAGTGATATAGGGTATAATTAAAAAGCAAAAATTAAAAATAAAAATTAAAAATTAATATTAAAAAATTAAAAATTACAACTTAAAAATTAAAAATTAAAAACTAAAAATTAAAACTTAAAAATTAAAAAAATAAAAATTAAAAATTAATAATTAAAAATTAAAAATTAAAAACTAAAAATTAAAAAGTAAAAATTTAAAATTAAAAATTAAAAAATAAAATTTTAAAATTAAAAATCAAAAATTAAAAATTAAAAATTAAAATTAAAAATTAAAAATTAAAAATTAAAAATTAAAAATTTAATATTAAAAATTTAAAATTAAAAATTAAAAATAAACAAGTAAGATAATTATAGTCGGTCTAGACCGACTATACGATACCCTATACCATGCCCTATCACTTAGGCCCAACTAACTGGACATAGAAAATAAGCAAAAACCAAATTTGAGTCTGATTTTTATTAATTTTTTTGGCTAAAGATATGAAAAATTTCATATCGGATGCTATATCTATATGGGGACTAGGTCCAAAAATGGACCGATCCTGATTATGTTTACTAAAGTCTCTTGTATTTTGCAAAAATATATACAAACAAAATCTGAGAAGAATCAGTGCAATATTTTTGTTTTTTAATAGATTTAAGTGAAGATCGGGAAGCAGGTCTATATGGGGCCAAAGGGATCATTTTTGGACTACTCACTAATGGACGTAATGAACGCATACAAACCCCAATTTGAGCAAGATCTATATGACAATTTGGATCTTATGGCAATTTATGTCAATTTCATATGGGTAATTTGTATGGGGGCTAGGTCTGAACATGGACCGATTCTCACCAATTTCAATAGCGTTCATCCCATGGCAGATGAAAGCTTATATACCAAATTTCATCAAAATATATTCATATTTGCGACCTGCAGTTTGATTACAAGCTTTACATGGACACACAGACGGACGGACGGACGGACGGACGGACATTGTTAAATCAACTCAGAAAGTGATTCCGATTCGATCGGTATAATTAAAGATGGGTCTAGGTCAAATATTTTTGGTTGTTACAAACAGCAGCACAAAGTCATTATACCCAAACCACATAGTGGTATAGGGTATAAAAATTAATAATTAAGAATAAAATGTAAAATGCATTAATTAAAATTTATATCAAAAAGTTTAGTTAAATAAACAAAAACAGTATTGAAATTTTATATAATACTCGAAACAAAACAAAAATGGAGAAAAAGAAAAACAATATACAATATATTACTTTTACGACTACAGCTCAAATAAATTTTTCTTAAAGAAACGTGCGTTGCTTATATCTTTAATGTTTACTGGTAGCATGTTCCAAAGACGAATAGCATTAATATAAAATTGCCATTCTGATATTAATCTATGATGCCTGATTTGGATTATATTTTTGGTTCTATTAAATCTACTGAATTTTAATCTATTAAATAGATAGTCAGGCTCTCGAGCGATAATAATTTTATGTAAAATTGTTTCTTCGAATATGATGAAATGTTGTCAAATCTCCGCAGTCCAAATACATATCTAGTAATGTTATTGTAAACAACGTTTAGTCTTCGTTTACTTTCTGAGTCGCAACAGGAGAAAACCTCACATCCAAGCATCAGAATCGGTAACAAATATGTTTTCGCGAGTAAAATTCTAATTTTAAATTTAGCATTGCTTGGGCCAGAGTGTTCTAAGCATAGAATAAGTTGTGCCACATGCTGCATTTACATGATCAGACCAAGTAAGCGTATTATTGAAGATAACTCCTAAATTCTTTGCGCTTTCAACAATTTCAATCGGCTGATTATTTATAAGTACGTTTGGCTAAATTATAATTTTGCAAGTCCTTTTGCGTATAAAAATACATTTAGAGATTCGTGGATTTAAGCTTAATCCATTTGCCGAGGCCCAAAGAAACCCCCGTAAAGATCCTCATTCAATTTTCTGGTACAGTCCTCAACACCTTCATTTCTGTTGCTTATATATAATTGTGCGTCGTCAGCATACAAGCGAATCTTACTATGCAACAGGTGGTTTGGAAGATCTTTAGAGTAAATTGAAAAAAGAAGAGGTTCAAGAATTGACCCTTGCGGAACGTCTCGTTTAACATAAAGTAAATTTGACATTCCAGACTTGGTTTCCACGTACTGCATTCTGTTTTTAAGATAAGATGACATTAAGCTAACCGATGTTGAAGAGAAGTTCATCATTTTCTGTAATTTCTGATATAATATGTTATGGTCTACAGTGTCAAATGCTTTGGAAGGGTCCAACACTATTAACATGGTAAAAAAAAAACCATTATCAACTTATTTTTTTAAATCTTCGGATACATCAGTAAGAGCAGAGATGCAGCTATGCCTTGCTCGAAAACCAGATTGTCTGTTAGTAAGTAGCCGATTATCATTAACGTATGAAGTTATTTGATTATGTAGTATTCTTTCCAATGCCTTAGAGAGGAATGGTAGGATTGCTATGGGTCGTTATTCAGTGGTTGATTTTGGTATTGGCAAACTTTTAGCTTCTTTCCATCGTGAAGGAAAAGTGCTGGTAGTAATAATGTTATTAAAAATATAAGTAATTTGAGGCAAAAGTGACGGAAGTATCACCTTCAAAAACTTTGGATTTATACCATCAGTGCCTGTAGCATTGGATTTTATGGAAATACAACTTCTATATACATCGTTCTGTGTGACACAGTTAAAAGAAAGGCGTGTTGGGATAGAATTCACGTGGAAGTCATCATAAAATTTATTATCCGCTTCTTGCATATTTATGTTGATAAATTTCTTGTTTAAATCGTCCGGACTTTCAGTGATAATATTATTGCTATTTTTGTTTTTACCAATTCCAATCTCTTATATTGATTTCCACTTTTTTGTGTGTCTATAATGTTGTTGAATTTTTCGACGTAAAAGTTAGATTTAGCATCTTTTATTTTATTGGTTACTATTCTCCTGGCTAAACGATAATTATCATGTAACTCTGTAGTTTTATAGCGTTTCCAACGAGAATAGGCAGTCACGTTGTTTTATTAGACGATAATTGCTGGTGTGTACCACGGTTTTTGCTTAACGTTGATTATCTTCGTTTTCAAAGGAACAGTTAGATTAAATAAGCTTGTTAGATGGTGCTCTAGGAAATTCAATTGTTCATCAACCGATACCATGTAGTAAATACAATTCTAGTCAATTTTCCTATATTCATCATGCAAAGTTATATATTTAATATTTTTGAAATCACGAAATGTAAATGTTTGGTTTGGAATTTGTATTTGAAAATCATACACCATAAAGATAAGATCATGCTAAGAGAAGCAGGGAGCTGATATTTGATCATACAATAAGAGATTCGATTCATTAGAAATTAAAAATAGATCAATCAATTTGCTGCTTGTTGATGTAAAATGTGTGGGCATGTACATATTGGTAGCAGTAAGTCCAATAAATTTCATGCTGTTGGTAAGGCTAGAGTCAATTAGCACATTTGAATTAAAATCACTTGCAATCACAATATCATCGTACGCAATTGTTAAGCTTTCCAAGATTTTCATAAATGGAGTAATGTTTACATTAAAATTAAGTTGGATAGCTCAAAAAAAATTAATTCAATAAAGGTGCTATTACACGATGTGTTTTTTACATATATACTGTCACTTCTTTTATCCATATAATATTCCGCATGACTGTCAAAATTGTCTTTTACATACGATTCATAATTTTTGCTATCACACGTGCATATTTATTTCCGTATGACATAACCTCTAAGTGTAAACAACAGCTGATTTAATTTGTGAATTTACAAAAATTTATTATTAAAAAAAGTTATGTATTTTTTAATTGTTAATTAATATTAACAATTTATTTTTCTTTCAATATTAATCTTTATAATTTACTCTGTTTTTCTTTCGCCACAACCAGTGTTGTATTTTCATATGTTGGTCATGCCAAAATAGAACCTGTTCTAATTGAAAAATGTACATGTGAATTTCCACATGTATTGTACATAAACAATGTTTCATATGTATCACACGATGTGTACAACTTTTGTTGTGGGAAAATTTGACAGTACATATGTAAAAAACACATCGTGTAATAGCACCTTAAGATTTATGTCTTCAGATCTACTATTACCAGTATTGCCTTCAGCATCAGACTTGCATTTAACTTTGCACATCAAAGCACTTTTAACATAGATTGCAACTCCACCAGCTTTTCCTTCTCTATCAGCTCTATAAATGTTATACCCGTTAAGGGATACAAAATTATCAGTTGTTGATGATTTAAACTATGTTTCAGCTACTGTTATTATATCGGCATCAGAACCTTCAAAAATTAGTCTAAATTCATCTATTTTATTGTTGAGACTTTGCGCATCAATGTGGCAAATTTTTAGACCATTTCTTTGTTTAGTAAGAATTCTAACCATGTTTGCAGTTACGTCTTTGGAACTAAATTCATCATTAAGTAATGAAGGCATAGCCATAATCATTAAAGCCCTAATAGCAACGCTCTTAGCGGTGATTTCAAGTAAAAAACTTAGTATTGTTATGATATTCAATAATATAATAGTAAGAAATAAGTAGAATTTTAGAGAAGTTTTAATAATATAAAAGTCAATAAATACAGTTACATTAACATTTATTTCCATCGTTAGCTTCAGGACGAAATAAGCGGTTAAAGTCGGATACATCATCAATGCGTATAGGTTGATCAGCAACTGATAATTTAATATACATAGATGCTACCACGCATTGAAAAAGCAGCATAAATTAACTTATCCTTTCTGAATTTAATACCTTCTTTGTATGCGGTAGTTTGTGACCGTGAGATTCTCATTTATAAAAAATTGTATGTCTAAATTGTATTGATCATTTGTTTGCTCATAACCGATACCCTTTAGTCGAAACGAAAAGTTCTTGTTAGACTTACGGAACTGCCCCAAAGATTTTAAGAAAAAGTTCTTATCGTATTTTAACAATAATAACAGAGTCCCGAGAGTTTGTTTTATATTTATTGTTTTCATTTTGTAGACGGAAGATTGATTTTATAGCAGGAGCGGATAAATTAATGTTGGTGCAGATTTAATGAAATATGTTTAGGAGATTTTCTTTTTCAGAAAACGGAATGCCATTAATTCGAAGAGCTGCAGCAATGGCAGAGTTTTCCTGATGTTGTAGTTGAGTTTTCAATAATTTTATCTCAGTGTTCATCTCTATAACGTCCTTCGCAACTGCCTCAAGATTGTCCACTCTGACTTCCACCTGATATACTTCCCTCTTCATTTCATTAATTGCTGCTTTTTTATTCCGATTACTTCTTTCTTCATACCTTCAATTTTTTTTTAATCAAATTCGACCATCCTCTCATCAAACTCAGCAGGCATACGAGTTTCAAACTCCTTCAAAAGGCTCATTATTAGGTCGGTTTGTTTGGTCAATCGTTTATCTAGTATTTGCATATACTTAAAATGAGAGTCTTGATTTGATAACCTTGGTGTTTTTGTTACATTAGATTCATCATCTGGTGGAGTAGCTATTGGGTCTCTTGATCTTTTTATAGATGTTATTGAAGATTTTGTTGCTTCAGGGTCCATTGCTACTTGTGTGTAATAACGTTCTTTTGGAGCTGAGTTTTATACAAGTTTTTAGGTAAAGTTCTTAAAGTGCATTACAAATAGTTTGACAGTAACTGCAAAGTTTTGTAGCACTCAGGGATTTTTTTTAAAGGCCATCAAATTGTAATCAAACTTGGCAGCACTTTTGCAATCAACCAGTATTTGAATAAATGAATCAGCTGGTGTTGTTTACGATTTCCTGTAATTTTTGTAGATAAATGTTGATTTTTTGTCTCAGTGTTTCGACTTACGACCAATGGATGCTGCAGTTTACCCAGTTGACGTCCAGTTGATGCATAATTTGGCAAATTCAAAGCTTATTAAACCAATTCTTTAATTTTTCTGAGGTTAAAAAAAGTCTGCAAGAACTGAATAAGAATCATCATATAATGGTACGAGATGACAAAATGAAAATTGGTGGTAAGTGGTTCTGGTGGAATATGAATAAAAATTTCATTTGTGGAACTAATGATGCAATGGTAAAATTTGAAAAATTATTTGGCCACGCTGTAAATTCTGTTAAAATGAATTATAATCAAATTTTGTCAAAGTTTTTTTCAAAAAACTAGAAATAAAAATGTAAATAAAAGTAAACTTGTAAAACAAATCGCATTTATAATGAAATAATAATTCAGTGCCTTTAAATAGCTTGTCTTATAATATACATGGATTAGAAAACGAAATGTTATTTAATGAATTTTTTAGTTTTATAAAATCTTTTTATATATTTTTATTCTTGGAATCTCATATTTTTGCTGAAAAAGTAGAACGATTCAAAAAATATCTTAGTGGCTATGATACAGTATGGAAACCAACAGAACTAAATAGTAGATACGGCAGAGGAATTGCAGGATCAGTTTATAGAGTTAAAAAAGATTTACGAAAACGTAATATAGCATATGAGTTTAATACAGCAGAAGAAATCGAAACAATTATAATACAAACGGAAAATTAAATAATTAACATAATCCCTTTATATATCACAGATGCCAATTGGAATGAAGATTTTGAAGCTACTAGGAGATTTTTAATAAATAAAGACGCAGAAAATTTGATCGCAATGGGGGATTTAAACATTATATAGGAGAACTGCAGCAGCCATTAGATGAATTTATGAAATCGACATTTGAAGTTGGATTTGATATTAGAAAATCTAGAGACAAAAAGAGAAAAGAGAGGAAAAAAGAAGTTTTCAAGGAAAACATCAATCAAGAGTTAAGTAAACATAAACAACAAACAGATTTATTACAATTATACATTACACAAACATTATAAATCTCTCGAACTCAGTAACACAAAAAAATTTAAATCAATTCAAAAGAGAAAACAAATGGTTCAATTTCAAATGCTTCAACTCTCGAGAAAAATCTTTTAATGCTTCAAGCTATTTTCGTGAAAATCGAACACAAATTAATAAAGACAAATATGTCGCAGAAAACAAAAAATACAAAGAAGTGTGCCAAAGAAGTAAAATTGAATATCTTAAAATAATAGAAAATCAAATAAATTTAGTTAAAAAGATTGGTAGAACCTTGTTAAGGAAATCCGCAATAAAGAGTTGCAGTCAAAACCTGAAATAACTGCATATGATTTTAAACAATATTTCTTTGAGCTACTAAATCCGCCACAAATTTCCAAATATGTATCGTATGCTGCAATGTTTTATACTGATGAAGATTTAGACCATCCTATTAATACTCAATAAATTAGAAACGTTTTAACCAAAGCAAAATACAAGAAAGCTCTTGGAGAGTATTGTGTCACTTATGAATTTTTTAAGAATGCACCAGCTAGTTTTATAAGAGAATTAGCCAATGAAACTGCAATATTAGAAGAACAATTCACAACCAGCATAATTCTCCCAATTTAATAAAAAAGGCGACAAAAAGATAATAAGCAACTATCGTGGAATATCATTCATGAATACAATAAGCAAAATTTTTATGGGTATTATTAATAAAAGATTGAATTCTTGGCTATAAAAGCATAAGCTGGATTTAGAGAAGGATACTCGACTGAAGTAAGTTATATAATTTAACAACAATTGCCCACTTAAAATATAAAGAATACAAAAAGCTTTACGCATTTTTTGTAGATTTCAAAGCGGCATTTGACAACGTTTGCAGAAAATCTCTAATTTACAAACTGCATTATACTGGAAAATCAACAAAAATTGTTAATATGATTGAAGCAGTACACAGCCATACACAATTCAAAGTATGGAATGGAGAAGATATATCTGATGAATTTTGTACTGAATCTGTAGTTAAACAAGGATGTTTGCTTTCGCCGACTCTTTCTCGATATACATAAATGACTTGTATGAATATGTGGGTGGTGGTGTAAACGTATGCTCAAAAAATATTAGATTACTAATGTGTGCTGATGACATTGTAATTTTAGCAGATGATATTGTAACATTGCAAAAAATGATAAATAAAATAGAGATGTACTGTGAAATCTGGAATCTGCAAGTGAATTTGAGTAAATCTAAAATTATTATATTTCGAAAAGGGGAAAAAATAGCTAAAAGTGAAAAGCGGATATTTAAAGGTGAGGGCATACTGATCAAAAATGAGTACACCTATCTGGGAGTAACACTGCTTCCTAAAATGGTATTTAGGAATCATGTGGAACAAAGAAATTTATCTGCAAAAAGTAGCATAAATGCAATGTGGAAAGATTTTTTGGCAAAAAAAAAACAAATAAGTATGGAAGCAAAATGTAATATATTTAGATCAGTATGCCATGCGATTCAGTCCTATGGTGCCCAAATATGGGGATTTTTTCTGTTTGATGAAGTAGATAAACTTCAACGCTCTTTTCTAAAAAAGATTCTAAAATTACCACCATTTACACCTACATATGCGCTGATGCTGGAAACTGGGGCTGAAAATAACTATATATATATACATTGGATCTGCATATGCGGTATATTATAAACACATTATATGAGTACTCTAATAATAGATTACCAAATCAGCTTACAAAAATCATCATGGATAAAAAATCGTATTGGTATGTGCATATTGACTCCTTAGCTAGAGATTTAAATACAATAAATTTAACGTTATGCACATTAAGAGAAATCTGGGAGCGCTTAAGAGTAGATATAATAACTGGTCTAAAAAACAAGGAAAGAGAGTTGTATCTAGAGAAAGCTGCTTCGTCCAGTCGCTTTTATTCAAAGCTTCATTTTAGAGAAATATCTAGATAAATTATAGATGCGATTGGTTACAGAAAGGATTTAATCCATGAATCTAATTATTAAAATTTTTTGTAACATAAAACACATTTCTACAAATTTCTTAATATTAAAATTTTTTTTCCGACTGACGATATTAAGTTGTAAAACAAAGAAATGAATTAAATAATGAACAATTAACTAACTAATTGACATGATAACCTCCATCCAAATGAATGGTCACTAGAGCGAGTAACTAAAGTTTACCCAGGTTCGGATGGCAAAAGTCATGGTCTTACCCACTAACTAACCTTAATCGCTGTCATCATATTCCCACAACCTTAATCATTAACATTAGTCACTAACCTATTCATTCCAATCATACATACACTCTTTTATTATTTTTTTTTACAGAACATGGCCCCTAGAAATACCCGTATTAGTAACGATAACCGTCTGGAGTCTCGTTTTAAAATGGAACCATCTCACCTAATTGCTGGACGGTAGCTAGATAACAGGAAAACAATTCGTCCCCTCGTTACGTCGGATGCGATATCTGTAACGAAAACCACAAAATGCAACCCGAATGAAATTTGTGATCCTGAACTTAAAAGAAAATACGCAACTATTTTGAAGCTTCACTACTGCCTTAACTACCTGGCAAGAAACCACTTGTTGGATCAATGCACCATCAATGCCGCATATATCGCGCAAAACACCATACAGTTTTACACGTACAGATTAACGCTTAGAAGTATATAGATTCCGAACGTCCATCGTCATGTACACGACGTACGACCACTTTGACGTTAACAACTTTGATTAAAGCCAACTCTCAGGCGTCTTCATATACACCCCATGACTAGAACACATTTACCAACAGCCGCGTTCAATAGATATCTGAGAACGGTACTCGCTACCCTCCGAGTTATACCGAATCTGAGCCTCACAACATCTCGGATAGCTAGCTCACTCATCAGAGATCTTGGATTATCGACATTTAAGATAGACTGCAGGGTATATTCTAAAGTTGTCATCCCAGCAAGCACTTCGTCCTCAGAATGGTTCGAAGTTTGTATGATATCTACCGATTATTAAAGAGAAGTTCAGCCGCGTATCCCTGGATAATCCAGACTTTTGTTCTAATTCACCGCTTGTTTTGGAAATTGGTGGTGACCTCTACACTACTGTTTTAAGGTCCAACACAATTCATATGTAAGGCTCATCACAAATCGCACAATGCTCGGCTTTGGGATGGTTTCTTATGGGATCGTTCTCCCGTTAACACACCCTACATCCTACAGAATAAAGAAAATGCAAATTTAATCTTTCTTTTTATTTACATTTTATTATGTTTTATTGGCTGAAATGGAATAAGTACCGGTTTACACGATGAAATTTTTCTTTTCGAAACTGTTTTTAATTCTCTTTTACACTTTCATCCGTGTCTATATACTAAAATTTTGGTAATGAAATTCAAGATTTTTTCATGTTTACTTTATCATTTTATACATTTATTTTATAACTTCACTTGGACAATTACGAAGTAAGAAACAAAAGAGAATTTCCGAGTACATGAAAGTATGTACCCCATGTCATTCTTCTCTCCCCTCTCACCTAATACTCATACTTTCAGAAAGAAAAATTTCATCGTGTGAACCGGGACTAACTTGATGAAGTAGTTATTTAGGGAATTCATAAGGTGTACTAAAGTTGTGTGTTTTAAAGAATTAAAGCACGTCAAATAGTACATATTTGAACAACCTGTCGTATAATCATATACTACAATCTGAAAAAAAAATCGAATAAAAGCATAATAATTGTTCTTTTACACAAAAACTTACCTGAATATAATTATGTCCTTCCATTTTTATTTATTTTTACCATTTTTGCCCCAATATGTACAAGAAACGTACAAAAAATATTTGGAAGAAACAACAAAAGCTGATAAATGGTAAACAAGGAACAGCTGATCACATAGTACACCGCAAAAACATACCTGCTAACGTTGTATTGTTGTATAATTTTTTTATATGGAATTATAAACTGTTGTATAATTTTAGCACATATGACACATACAACAGGTAGGACACCCTTGTGAATAATTGTATTCAGCTGGTCCACACATACATTTTAAATATTAAAAAGTAGGGAGTCTACAATATTTTTGTAGGTACAGGTAAATTCTTTATGGGAGAGGACTCGAACCCGCGAACCGACTGAAGTTAGCAGCTCAGTGGCTACCGCAGTCGTCACCTTTATCGACTGTTACATTGCTGTGTAACTTATGATTAAAATAACCCAAACCAAAGGATGGTTACATTACACAACCTAGTAATTTAAATTATTGCAAAAGACGACGGAATAATTAAAAGCTGACAGTTTAAAACTAACGAACACGCTGTACGTATCTAGAAGAAAACTTTAAGACTTCAGGTGAAAGTGTTCTCTGGCTTTGTAACGTAATTTATTTGTCATAGTACTTACATTTGAATAAATTTGATCTCCACTATGCGATAATCGTTGTAGCTTAATGTCTTCATCAGTATGCATATTTACGTCGCGGTTTTCATCGGATACCAACAGAACTAAAAAAGAAATATTATTTTAAGATAATTACAACCAAAAGCGTTTATAAAAAGTAACAAATTCTAGTCTGATTTTGTTAATGAGATTTTCAAATACCATTGTTTAGTTTCATTATTTTTTCTTTTTTTATGTCATTAAATTCAAAATATTATTGTATAACAATTTTTTTCTTTCTTTATTGTTGTTATTTCCAAAATAAAACGAACCACACCAAGTTTCGAAAACAGCTATAAGTACTTTGTAAACATAGAGACAAAGGAATATCACAAAACAAGTAAGAAATATATAGCCGGTTCAGGCCGAAAGTACATATAGTTAATTTTGGTTTTGGAGATAAAGAAAAAACATTTTTATAAATTACAGTTACCTGTTATGAATTTAACAACTTCATAAAAACTCAAAGGGAAAGACATAAAATCATAAGAAATAAAATAGTATGTACAAGAAAGTGATAAGTATGTAGAAATTTTTGTTTTTATTATTTTTATATCCTCCACACCAGTGTGTGTCATTCCGTTGTAATAATTAGAAAAAAATCTGGACCGCATAAAATATATATATTCGTAATACTTATAACAAGCAGAGTTGATATAGCGATGTCCGTCTGTCCGCTTGTCCGTCTGTGGTAATCACGATCACGCCCTCAAAACGTCAGATAGGGTGGTGGTTTTTAATGATTTGAATGATTCAGTAACATCGTGAGAATATGTCCCAAGATTTCGTGGAGAAAAGCAAAAAAGTCTTGGCAAAATATGATGTTTGTATGTTGTTCATGTTATCGTTGCTGTTATCCTAAATTTGGTACATTTGTCGTAGCTGTACTTGTTGTTTTTTGTGGTCGTTGTCCTGCTTCTTGAGTGTGTATGTATGGTTATAATACAAAAAATTGCCAACATCAAAAACAAGTAATGTTAAAGTATACGTAGTTATTAATAAAAAATTAACAATGCAAAGTTACCAAAGTATTATGTAATATGTGTTTATAACTTACAAATTGCTACATCTATGTATTATGTATTAACTTATTATTAAAAAAACAAGAATAACTTTTGATGTTGCAATTTTATGTGAGTAATACTTACATATATCTTACATATAAAAATATAGTTTTATCTGTTTTTTATTTGTTTGTGGTTTATAGAAGGCTACACCATCGTTGTCTTGAAATTTTTACAGTAGGTAACTGCCTATACGGAAATAACAATTGGCTGTATTTTTTCGATTTTTCCAATGCATTTAATTTATCTGGAGTACTACATATCTCTTGCTACAATAAATAACTTATTTCCTTTTAGTGATTGTGGCAAGCTTTCGGATGTGTGATCAAGTAGAGATTGTAGTTGTTCCTCTGCCGAAATTGGTGTGATTGTAATAGTGTCTTCTGATGGCAAACAGTCTATTTAAGCAGCGGTTGTGCGATGATATGCTGGAAACATCTTTGAGCCTTTTTCAATCGCACGCAAGTAGTATAGTTGTGTATGTTCTAGACCACTTTTTCAGTACATTTTGCTCCACGAGGTCTACACCGACTTTTAGATACCCTATTCCCTATACAAAACTAAAAGCTCATACTATCGTAGGAAGCAAATTCACCTAAAAGTTCAACTATACTGTGGTAGTAGCAAATTCACAAACCCTCCACAAGCTTAAATATTCACCTTAAAGTTTAAAATGCTTTACGTTTTATAAATCATATGGTGAATTTTATATATATATATATATATATATGTGTTGAAGCTCATATGAATTTTTTTTTGTTTATATACACAAATATACAAAACAAAACAGCTTTTTTATTTAATAATTAGAGAGACGTTTATAAAATTATAGGATTTTGTTAAACGTACAAAATAATTCAAAGAAAAAATTTTGTTTATGATTATTATTAAACGTATATTATAGAATGAAAATTTTTTAATGTGTTATATATGAACAGCTCTAATACTAAATATACGCAAATATGCAAAAGATAATTTTTTTTGGTTTTGTTCCCAATATAATTCATTATGCCGGAAACAAACCACACTTATGTTTGCAAATTTTTTGTTTAATAATTAGAGAGACGTTTATAAAATTATAGGATTTTGTTAAACGTACAAAATAATTCAAAGAAAAAATTTTGTTTATGATTATTATTAAACGTATATTGTAGAATGAAAAGTTTTTAATGTGTTATATATTAGCAGCTCTAATACTAGATTTGTTTTGTATTTTCTGTGTTAAAGAAATATGCACGATAAGCAACAAAAAATGTTTTTTGTTTAAATACAAAAATAAATATAGGTACATATATACACACATACACACACACATACACGTTCATATAAACGAAAAGTATGGACAGATATAGTGGTAAAAAATTAAAACAATTTTTTTTTTGTTATGAATGAAAGCAAAATCACAAAAGCCCACAAACCTACAGTTGTTTTTAAAATATATATTTGTTAATGACAGAACTTTTTTTTAGTAAGCTTCTGATATATGTGTTGGGGTATATATATGTTATAACAAAACAAAACAAAGCTTTAGATGAATTTTTATAAGACTGAAAGTTCTGAATTATCATTTAGTAATTGAATAAACCTATACAGCTTCAATTTTAAGTTTTTTATTTTTACTGTTCATATACTTTTTGATCGTTTTTAAGTATGGGTGTAAGCTCATATACTTTTAACAGTTTTTTAAGTATGGGTGTAAGCTCATATACTTTTAACAGTTTTTTAAGTATGGGTGTAAGCTTATGTGCTTTTTTGAAAGTTATTAATCATCAGTTAGCGGATTAACAAACCAAAAGGCTTACTTAGAGTTGAAAACCTAAATTTTAACAAAAAACTCACAATCATAGTTTTTATATTAAATTTTTATTTCACAATATTGTGAAATCATTTAACCACAAACATATAGCTTTACTTATTGATGTTTACTAACACAAACATATTTTTTATTGTTCACATATATAGAAAAAGAATCAAATACAGTTTTTCATACAATACAGCTTTTGAATTTAGAGGTGGCAACTTTTTTTATTCTGTTAAATTTGAATATTTAGTATTTTAGAGGACAGCATTTATTTAATTTGTTTCGTAACATAGATGACACTGTTTCTTATACAGTTTTAAATGATTTTATTGATATCAAATATTGTGATATAAAAATTTAATATAAAAAACATGATATTAAACATTAAAATTGTATTGTGAAAATTAAAAATTTGATATAAAAAAACACTTTGAATTAATAAAAGATGTAATATAAATATAAAATATAGAGATAAAATATGAAAATAAAATAAAAACAACTGTTTGGAGTTGTTATCATACTAAAAATCTATGAAATTAAGATAAAAGGGTTGCATTTGAGTTTTGTGAATGAAAAATATGTTGTCAGCTCTAGAAAACCGCAATTGATTTAAATTCAAAGTTAACGGATATATTTTTAATTAATAAAAAAGCTAAAATATAATGGAAATGAAAAAGGACTATAGGAACTAACTGAAAGATACTTGAAAATAAAAAATAGTTAAAAAATTGGGTTATGTGAAATATGATTTCAAAAATATTTTGAAATAAAAAAATTAAATATAATAATTTTTTTTTTCATTGAACTACTTATAGGTTTAATAAAACCATATAATTTTATAAACGAAAAACTTAAACTGTTAAAAAAAGAATTTTCTTTATAAAACAAGAAATAACTAACTGAAAGATATCTATCTATCCTACATTGAAATGTTGTAAGAAAAAATGCAATGTAACTACATTTTAAATATTTTATTCGTTTATTTTAATCGTAAAAAGTATCATTTTATAAAATTTAAAAATTTTTTTTAATTAAGACAGAAACTAAAAAAAAAATAAAGTATATTAAAACTTTAATATGAAAAAAATATTTGAAAATCGTTAATATTTGAAAAAGAAAAGAAAATTAAAACTGTATAAAAAACAGTCATCTATACGTTATGAAAAAATTAAATAAATATTGTCCTCTAAAATACTAAATATTCAAATTTAATAGAATAAAAAAAGTTGCCACCTCTAAATTCAAGAGCTGTATTGTATGAACAACTGTATTTGGTTCTTTTTCTATATATGTGAACAATAAAAAATATGTTTGTGTTAGTAAACATCAATAAGTAAAGCTATAGGCTTGTGGTTAAATGATTTCACAATATTGTGAAATAAAAATTTAATATAAAAACTATGATTGTGAGTTTTTTGTTAAAATTTAGGTTTTCAACTCTAAGTAAGCCTTTTGGTTTGTTAATCCGCTAACTGATGATTAATAACTTTCAAAAAAGCACATAAGCTTACACCCATACACAAAAAACTGTTAAAAGTATATGAGCTTACACCCATACTTAAAAAACTGTTAAAAGTATATGAGCTTACACCCATACTTAAAAACGATCAAAAAGTATATGAACAGTAAAAAGTAAAAAAACCTAAAAAAAAGCTGTATAGGTTTATTAAATTACTAAATGATAATTGAGAACTTTCAGTCTTATAAAAAATTCATCTAAAGCTTTGTTTTGTTTTGTTATAACATATACATACCCCAACACATATATCAGAAGCTTACTAAAAAAAAGTTCTGTCATTAACAAATATATATTTTAAAAACAACTGTAGGTTTGTGGGCTTTGCTTTCATTAATGTGTGATTTTGCTTTCATTCTTAACAAAAAAAAATTGTTTTAATTTTTTACCACTATATCTGTTCATACTTTTCGTTTATATGAACGTGTATGTGTGCGTGTGTGTATATATAGGTATGTACCTATATTTATTTTTGTATTTAAACAAAAAACATTTTTTGTTGCTTATCGTGCATAATTCTTTAACACAGAAAATACAAAACAAATCTAGTATTAGAGCTGCTCATATATAACACATTAAAAACTTTTCATTCTACAATATACGTTTAATAATAATCATAAACAAAATTTTTTCTTTGAATTATTTTGTACGTTTAACAAAATCCTATAATTTTATAAACGTCTCTCTAATTATTAAACAAGAAACTTGCAAACATAAGTGTGGTTTATTTCCGGCATAATGAACTATATATGTAGTATTAGAGCTGTTCATATATAACACATTTAAAAATTTTCATTCTATAATATACGTTTAATAATATTTGTCGGGTCAGATCACCAATCAGGGTGTCATCACTGTTGATAGTGTCGTCACTGTTATTGTTTTGTCGTTTGTCTATCCCTTTCCCTACTTGTGTACGTGTTGTATATTGTAGTTAGCTAACCAACAACAAACACTGTTGGTACGCTAACACAATATACATACGTCTCTCATGTTATTGAGTGAGAGTTAACTGTTCTTTTCGTTAAGTAGTTTGTTATTTACTTTGTCTTGTGATCGTCATATATAAATTGTAAATTAGTTTAAGAGTCAGTCGTAGTTGAAACATTAAATAAAAACCATTAAAGAAAGTAAAGTGCGTTTGATAATTTTTTTGTTTTTTAAATAACTTTAATTTTTTATCAAACATTTTTGGCGACCGTGACAGGACGGTCAGTGTTTAATTAAATTTAAATTTTCAATTTATTTTTTGTTCGGTTAAAACTAATTGGCCCGTAGAGCCACTACAAAATAAAAAAGACATTTTTGATATATGCAACAATTGTGCCACGCAGTTCTCATTATCGTCGTTGGAGATAACTTAGGTGTTACAGTTGCTGATATACATACATTTTCGTTTCGAAGTTTTTTAAGCCGACATTAACCACTGCCGTCAGTAACAATTTGAAACAGAATTAAATAATAAAATTTTAATTTTGTAAATAAAACAATTTGTCTTCGTTTGCTCATCGAATTAATTTGGGTGATATTTCAACAATTTTCTAGCCCTTTTGTGGAATTTTTATATATATTAAAATTTGGAAATTTTAAACAGTGCCGTTATTATAAATACATAAGTGGTACATATATAAAAAAAAATCGCGTTTTTTTCATTTACATAGAAAGTAAATAAGTGTTTCAATTCCGAAGTGGTTCTTTGTAATTTTATTTGTAAAATTTTTGATTTTTCAAAATGGCTAACAATGATGATGAAACTATTAATACTAGTGGCTCAGACTTAGCTTCGTTGAAACAACAAAGATCCACTATGAAACGAAACATAACTAACCTACAAAAGAAAAATGAAAAAGATGGCGACAAAGTTGATTCAACCATTTTGCAATGTCGGATGCAAATTTTAGAAGCTTATTTTAAGGAAATTTGTCATATACAAGGACAAATTGAAAAATTAAGCCCCAACGATAATTATCGAAGTGATTTAGAAGAAGTTTTCATCGCTGCCAAAGCAAAGTTGTTGTCCCATATAAATAAAAGCCGTTGCTCAACTTCAGCAGAACATAGTTTTTTGAACGCTTCAATGTCGGGAGTGTTACATCAAAGCAGATTGCCATCGTTGAAGTTGCCACGATTTGATGGGAAGTATGGCGACTACAAAAGATTTATTACAACGTTTAATAATATGGTCCATGAGAATTCATCGATCACTGCTGTTGATAAATTCAATTATTTATTGAATTGCCTTTCTGGCCCTGCTTTAGCTGTTGTGGAACCATTCCAGGTAACGGATGAGAATTACCCCAAGGCTCTGGAGCGGTTACAGGAACGATATGACAATAAGGTATTAATTTTTCTTGAACATATTACTGCTCTTTTTAATGTTTCTCAAATGTCCAAGGGTGATTGTATCTCATTACGTAACATCATTGATACTGTTTCGGCGATTCGTGGTTCGCTTTTATCGCTTGGTTCGGAAATGGACGTCATGAATGCAATAATAATTCATATTGTTTTGTCAAAGCTGGATGACGGATCCAGAGAAAATTATGACGAAAAACAGGAATTTAAATCACTACCATCTTGGGACACCTGCTACAATATATTGAGCCATCGTTGTCAATTTTTGGAAAGTCATGGTAAGAAAAGTGATTCAAATCATAAACATAGTGGTTTCAAACCAAAATCGAACATCAATCGACCTGTAAATACTTTTGTGAATTCGAACACAAATTCAACTTGTTCATATTGCAACAGCAATGAACATCATATTGCAACCTGTACTTCATTTTTGTCGCTCGTAGTGTCGGAGCGGTTTAACTTTGTAAAACGTAATGGAAATTGCATCAATTGCCTTCGAAAGGGTCATTTGGTTTCGAAATGTCCCTCTAAATCTCGGTGTCGAGTTTGCCAGTCTCCACACCATTCTACGCTTCATATTTTCATGTTTTCCGATCAATCTGGAACATCATCGACAAATCTTGGTCAAACCCAAAGGCCTTTAACTAGTCATGGTAATCCTGTGTCATTGGTAGCTCGGTCGTTTAAGAGAGCCATAATACCAACTGCTGTGGTTCTCATTAAAGACATATTTGGATCGTTTCAACCGGTAAGAGTACTACTTGATTCCTGTTCTGAAATCAATTTTATTACAGAAGAAGTTGCGAAAAGGCTCAAGCTACAATTTCGTCCAAATTCCCAAGATGTTTCTGGTATCGGTGAGGTCCGAACGAAAATCAAATTTTCTGTCGCAGCTACGATTAAATCACGTGTATGCTCGTTCCAGTGGTCCTCAACCTTTGCTGTAACAAAGTCAATTTCTGCTCAACAGCCTGGTGAATTTATTACGACATCAAATTGGAAAATTCCTGAAACGATTGAATTAGCTGACCCATCGTTCTTCAAGCCTCAAAAAATCGATTTGTTGATAAGCACTGAGGTATTTTTTGATTTATTGCTCGATGGACGTATATCATTAGGAGAAGCCATGCCTTGTTTGATTAATACAGTTTTTGGATGGGTTGTTGGTGGAAAATACAATTCTCAATCTGCTTCTACAGCTCTTACGTGCAACTTGGCAATCGATTCGTCAACAGAAGTTTTAGACAACACTTTGAAAAGATTTTGGGAAGTGGAAGAGTACACCAGTGGTTCCCAAACTTTTACTGCAGAAGAAGAAAGCTGTGAAGAACATTTTGTAAATAATGTAAATATTAATGCTGACGGTCGTATTGCAGTCAGATTACCTTTCAAAATTAGTCCGGATTGTTTGGGTGAGTCTTTTGAAATTTCTCGTAGACGATTTTTATCGCTAGAACGCAGATTAGAACGCGATTCTGATTTAAAATCAATGTATGTCGATTTTATGAACGAATATATGGCATTGGGTCATATGTCACCCTACAATTTGTCTTTAACACACCCTTACTATATTATACCACATCACTGTGTGATAAAGCCACAAAGTACCACTACAAAACTTCGTGTAGTTTTTGATGCGTCGGCCCGTACTTCAACGAATCATTCGTTGAATGAGACACTCATGGTTGGGCCTACAATACAACAAGATTTGATAACAACATTATTTTCATTTCGTTTAAATAGATTTGCTCTCACAGCGGACATATCTAAAATGTACCGTCAGTTTCTTGTCGATGAACGCGATCGTAAATTCCAATTGGTTCTATGGAGAGCTAATAGAGAAGACAAACTAAAGGTATTTCAACTTAATACTGTTACATATGGGCTCTCAGCGGCTCCTTTCTTAGCAATTCGAAGTTTGTTTTTTATAGCTGATAAATATATATCATCATATCCAGTTGGCTCACAAGTATTGCGTGAGGATTTATACGTAGATGACGTTCTTACTGGCGCCGACAATTTCGAAGATTTAAATTTGAAAAAAATTGAAATTATGAAAATTTTACAACTACATGGCCTTCAGCTGGTCAAATGGAATAGTAATTGTATTGACTTTATTTCAAATGCAGATGAAGAAGTCACAATAAAAACAAGTGAAAAGGAAATCACTAAAACTCTCGGCATGTCCTGGAATCCAAGGCAAGATAACTTTTTGTTTCGTTTCGAATTTCCCGACATAAGTTGCCCCACCAAACGGTCAATTTTGTCCATAGTAGCAAAGATATTTGACTTGCTTGGTCTCTTAAGCCCTATCGTTATTCGCTGCAAGATGTTGCTCCAAGAAATGTGGGTACAAAACATCGGTTGGGATGAAACTATCAACTCTAACCTCGTAAAACTTTGGATTCAAATAAAAGACGATTTATCGAATATACACAACATTAAAGTACCTCGTTATGTTTTGACTTCAGAAAATACACTCGGCGAAATACATGGATTTGCAGACGCATCCCAACGCGCATTTGGGTGCTGTATATATTATCGTGTTTGTATAAATGGCTCTTACAGAACGACTCTGTTAATTGCCAAATCAAAAGTAGCTCCCATAAAAACTCAATCTTTACCTCGTCTCGAATTATGTGCTGCAGTTTTGCTCAGTAAAACATGGTCCAAAATTAAAACCAAAATATCTAAATTTGTATCTATTATTTTCTTTTGGACAGATTCGAAAATTGTTCTACAGTGGCTAAAACTACATTCATCAACACTGAATTGTTTTGTGGCAAACCGAATTTCAGAACTTCAGGAACTAACTAGAGAAGTTCAATGGCGACATGTTCCTTCAAAAAGTAATCCTGCAGACATTGTATCTCGTGGCTGCAGCGCAGCAGAATTACCAACAACAATTTGGTTTAATGACCCTCAATTTCTACTCGAAGACGCTTCTTGTTGGCCCGGTTACCAGGAGTTCAACGATACAGAAATTTTGGAGAGAAGAAAGGCAGCTGTATTTACTTGTATAAAGGATGAACCACCTGTTTCTATTTTTGACAATATTATCGATAAGCATTCTTCATATTATAAAATTGTTCGAATATTTACTTATATTTTCCGTATCTTTAATAGATCCCCAGTAAATCGATCTTTAAAGGCAATGGATATTGTTCACCTCCAGGCTTCAGAGTTGGAAATTACTTTTTGGACAATAACATCTTATATACAGAGTATCAATTTTGCTGATGAAGTCATTGTTCTTTCAAACAATAATTTAGTTCAACCATCGCTACAGAAATTGGCTCGGTTTATTCAAAAAACTAAATTTAATAACAAAGAAGTTAAGCTGATTCGAGTCGGCGGTAGGTTGTCCAATGCACCCTTCCCATATGATGCTCGATTTCCAGATTTAGTGCCAAAAGATAATCGATTTATAATACCTTATATTGAGCATTTGCATCGCATTCATTTACATGACCGAAAGGTATTACTTGGACTTATTCAACAAAAAATTCAGCAAG
Organism: Cordilura impudica; assembly: GCA_963682025.1. Classification (NCBI taxonomy): domain Eukaryota; kingdom Metazoa; phylum Arthropoda; class Insecta; order Diptera; family Scathophagidae; genus Cordilura; species Cordilura impudica. Next base: position 15,360,769 of record OY821522.1, on the reverse strand, counting down.
CGGTTCCTATAGACGACCCATACATAAAGTGGCTCTTTTGCCCTCCTTGACTTTTGAAATGCAGACCTTTCAACGGGGGGAGAATGTCGGGTCAGATCACCAATCAGGGTGTCATCACTGTTGATAGTGTCGTCACTGTTATTGTTTTGTCGTTTGTCTATCCCTTTCCCTACTTGTGTACGTGTTGTATATTGTAGTTAGCTAACCAACAACAAACACTGTTGGTACGCTAACACAATATACATACGTCTCTCATGTTATTGAGTGAGAGTTAACTGTTCTTTTCGTTAAGTAGTTTGTTATTTACTTTGTCTTGTGATCGTCATATATAAATTGTAAATTAGTTTAAGAGTCAGTCGTAGTTGAAACATTAAATAAAAACCATTAAAGAAAGTAAAGTGCGTTTGATAATTTTTTTGTTTTTTAAATAACTTTAATTTTTTATCAAACAATATTCATTAACAAAATTTTTTCTTTGAATTATTTTGTACGTTTAATAAAATCCTATAATTTCATAAACGTCTCCCTAATTATTAAACAAAAACTTGTAAATAAAAGCTGTATAGTTTTGTATATTTGTGTATATATATAAACGAAAAAAAAACACATATGAGCTTCCACACATATATATATGAGGGATTTCATGTCAAGTGCACCAACTTTTGAAACCGATCGGGATGAAATTTGCACCAAGGTTAGTCCTATTGGATAGTAGTTTAGACACAATTTTTCAACAAGATCGGTCTAGATCTCTCTGAGTTAGAGGGAATCAAAATTTGACATTTTGGCCAAACAGGTGTTTTTTTCTCATCCATGTAACTTATTACCTATTGTTCTTAGAAAAGTTTCTCCCAAATAGTTTAGATAGCTATTTCTTCAATATTTCGGAAAAAAATACTTAAAAAAAAAATTTTCAGACTTTTTTTTTACGAAATTAAATCATTTTTTGCCTTTATTTTCAAAAAGGCATTTTTTTTTTTTCATAAGAAAGCTTAAGATTTTTCCTTTAAGACCTTTTTGGTCGCTTAGTGGGATGGGAGTGGGATATCTATCAAAATAAATGTTTTGTAACTCAAGACAACGGTTTTTCTATTTTTCACAAATGCACTATTTTGAATTTTTTCCTATTTGTGTGAAAAACCTTACAAATAAAACTTATACTGAGAAACTAGACAAATTAACCTTTCCGAAGGTATGTAATATGCCTAACTAAAATTTCATACCCTCAATACTGTAATACCCACAATATGTTAACCTCAGGAAAAAAATAACTTTTTTTCTATAGAAATGTTGAACAATTATTTTTTTATTTATTTGTAATAATAATTAAATTAATATATAATAATTATAATAAAAATAAATAGATAAATTATTTAATAAAATTTAATCTTAGAACATTAGATACATTCATATCATAACTATTTTATAGTTAATTTATTGTAGCTGATGAAGTATTTAAGTTTTGTCACTTTTTAAAAATCCAATCTTTCATCCAGCTTATTTGTCGAATTTATTTGCTGCTTTTTTAGCCAATCCTTTCTTGGCTGTTGATTTCGCTGGTTTTTTTTTTTGACTTTTGAAAGAAATCGCATTGAGTAGAGGCAGAAAACTTTTTCATCTCGAGTCTTCCATCGACAAGCGGTATAAAAGCTTGGTATTGAGCGGTGCCATCGATTGTTATCGCAGCATCGAATCTGCTCTTTAGTGTTTTGAATGTTTTCTCATAATCCTCTTTGCTACTAAAAACTATTTTAGTTTCTTTACAATAATTCTTTATCCAATGGAATAAAGCAGTCGCATCTAAGATGCGATCTTGATGAGAGCACTGGAGGCTATACTTCGCTGCATTTCTTTTAAGGTTTGCTCCAATACCATCGCATGCTCCTTTACCATGAGCAGTAGGATGAAAATGCCACTCAGCTGGCATTCCAAAATCTCTTTCATGGGCATAAGATTTGCCAAGCTACTTTTGTTTTTAAAATGTTGACGAGCTCCGTCCGAAACGTAGTATACCTTCTTTACTGTAAATTTAAATTTTAGAAATTTTAGTATTCTCTTCTGGTACTCATAAACTGCAACGGTATCATGTTTTAAATGGTCGGATATGATTGCCATACTTTTGTGTTCCAGTTTTTCATCTTTCATGTAGTAAATTACTACTGTGAATATAGTTGCTTGGTCGTTATTGAAACGGAATGCTTATATGGCATCCTAAAAAACATATTTATAGTTTTCTGCGAAATCATATGAAATAACGAATTCACCAGACTTCAAATGTATCTTCAAATCCTTGAAGAATGACCATTGCTCTTTGACTAAAAAGTCATGGTTTCTCAAGTTTAGCAATCCTGTACACATTTCTTCCACAAAATCATCCACATTTAAAATGATTGTTTTCAATGTGCATCTGTCAGTTTGAATCCAAGAATCAAATTTGACCTCCTCTATATATTCTCGATCTAAAGAGTTGATTAAATTTTCTTTGATGAATGTGGTTTTCGGGCAATTGTACATTCACCTAAGTGGCAATAAGTTGTTGCATTAGGACACATAGTCAATTTATTGCAATCGCGGTAATCGTGTAAATCTTCTGCCGAATCATCTGTTAAATACTTTATTTTGATTTCCTTTAACATCAGTTTAACATTTTCATGGTAAATGCAAACGCATACTGTGTGAGTTTCGCTGCTTCCTGCCAAAACGCAATGTTTTGGCCTCATTTGGGTAAATTTCGTGAAGCCAATTTTAATATCCTCGTGTTCAGATTGAAATGTTGCAAATAACTCTTTCAGGTTACAGAGAACCATTCTCTTCTGTTATGTTATGAAGGTATGTTACATACCTTCGGAAAGGTTAACTTTCTAGTTTCTCAGTATAAGTTTTATTTGTAAGGTTTTTCACACAAATAGGAAAAAGTTCAAAATAGTGCATTTGTGAAAAATTTTAAAAACCGTTGTCTTGAGTTACAAAACATTTATTTTGATAGATATCCCACTCCCATCCCACTAAGCGACCAAAAAGCTCTTAAAGGAAAAATCCTAAGCTTTCTTATGAAAAAAAAATGCCCTTTTTGAAAATAAAGGCAAAAAATGCTTTAATTTAGTAAAAAAAAAGTCTACAAATTTTTTTTTTTAAGTATTTTTTTTTTCGAAATATTGAAGAAATAGCTATCTAAACTATTTGGGAGAAACTTTTCTAAGAACAATAGGTAATAAGTTACATGGATGAGAAAAAACACCTGTTTGGCCAAAATGTCAAATTTTGATCCCCTCTAACTCAGAGAGGTCTGGACCGATCTTGTTGAAAAATTGTGTCTAAACTACTATCAAATAGGACTAACCCGATCGGAAGACATCGGTTTCAAAAGTTGGTGCACTTGACATGAAATCCCCCATATATAAAATTCACCATATGATTTATAAAAAGTAAAGCTTTTTAAACTTTAAGGTGAATATTTAAGCTTGTGGACGGTTTGTGAATTTGCTACCTACCACAGTATAGTTTAACTTTTAGGTGAATTTGCTACCTACCATAGTATGAGCTTTTAGTTTTGTATAGGGAATAGGGTATCTAAAAGTCGGTGTAGACCTGGTGGAGAAAAATGGACTGAAAAAGTGGTCTGGAACATACACAACTATACTATCTGAGCTGAATATATTGCTGTTTGGTTAATTTCAAATCCAAATATATAAAAATATATAAAAAGGGTGGTGTGTTTTGTACGCAGATATCATTACTGGTAATAGAACAAATAATGACTATTATAAGCTATAAAATACCTATAGCACAAATTTGGCACACCATTGTGGTCTTATAGGGCAGTTTAAATTACCGTAATTTGAAATTTTTTAAAGTAATTTCATTAAAATGGAAAAAGAATTGTGTGCAAAAGTATATACAGGATTAAAGAGGACACTTTCCCCTCTCTCCGATGTGCCCTAGAATTTATATTCCAAGTTTAAATTTAACAAAAATATAGTAGTTTAATAAATATTTCAGAACACCGCTAATATTAAACGGTACGGTTGTGACCACTTACAACAACTAAAGACTGCAATGCTACCAACCTTGTAAAAAAGGAGCGCAGGTCATTATCGATGATAACTTGCGAGTAGTAACCATTTAAAAAAAAAAAAACAAAAAAATCACCTTTTTCTGAAATTTAAAAGCACCCACAATTTGCAATAGTTCAACCTAATTTGTATATATTAGCTACCAAATGGCGTTAAATTTTCAAAAATCGGTCAACGAAATCAAAATTTCATCCACAGTGCTTCGTGTCGACTAACATAGCTGATAGTAGTAGCATTTGTTGGTATGACAGGTCCTGAACTAGGATAATTGGGCTAACTTTACTACCGGAGGAGGGGTGGGTAAAAAACCCCACCAAAATACTGCTAATTTTTTAATTTTTTAAATCGAGCCATTGTGTGAATTTTTGATATTTTGGAAATATCCAAGACCAGGACGTGTCCGACGTGATTACCAACAAAATGCCGTCCGCCGAATTTCGATACTACATCTGATTCTCAAGAAAAACGACACACCGTTTGCCTTCTCATTCTTACGTACCCTTTTCCGTCGCTCTGGGAGGGGGGATACAAAACAGAGAAACATAACCAGGTACGGAAAAAGTTAGAAAATTACATCTACTTTCACGTAAAAAACCCAAAGTTGATAAATTGAAAAAGACTGAGCTGCAACACTTTAAAGAAACGTTATTTAAAACTAAAGATTACCCTTTGCATATGATTTCCAGTTATATGACGTAGCTGTCCATTCGTAAGGGTTACCAAGTCTGTTTCGTGTGCGAAAATTATAATTTCTTGGGAAAGATGTGGGTTTTATCTGATAGTTGGCAATCCTGGAAAATATAAATATGTTGGGTAGAGTGGGAAAATGCAAGAGTAAAAAGAGTCTAGAGGACTCGACCTACTCATGGGTTAACTACATAAGTGATGATGGGCTAAGTAAGAATTAGCTTACTAAATGCCGAAATTTTTCAAAACATTAGTAAAAGAAAGAGGAAATTTAATAAAATAACAATACAGAAAAATGGCCTTTAAATGTTTTTGCAAATATTGTAAGATTACTTTTATTTAATGAATATGCAGTAAATAATAAAAAAAAAATTTTTGGTGCTAAATAATTTGAAGAGAAAAATAAGAAATTGTCCCACTGTTATGTTTACAAAAGCATTACCGTTATGTTTGCACATCAACATAATAGTTTGGCAGCTGGAAATTATAAGCCAATATGAACACAGTTTGCGTGACGTCAGAGTTACTACATGCGCAGAAAATTTTTATAATGTCTGCGCGATAGCGTAATCCTTAGTGTTATTATTATTGGCTATGGTTAATATATTTGCACCATACTTTGTGCTGATGTTTGTATACCGGTTCATGTTCATCGACTTAAATTGCCATAATATCCAAATTACCATAAAGATCTCGGCCAAATTAGGTTTGTGTAAGATTATTACATCCATTAATCAGTAGTCCACAAATTAACCCTATAGGACAATTATTTGTTATAGTCCCCATATGAAGCTGAAAAACAAAAGTAATGCACAGATTTTTCTTATGTATGTTTTTGAAAAAAATAAGTGGCTTTACCAAATATGGTCAGGATCGGTCAATTTTTCGACCTAGTCCGCCCCCCGATATGATGTTTTTCATATCCGAAGGCAAAGAATCTAATCAGTTGGATGAGTTTTTACTTGGAAGAAGTTAATTCTAAATTTATAAAAAAAAAATCATTGTTATAAAAAAAGCAATATATAAGAAATTCTAATAAATACTGGTGAAAAACAAAAACAAGTAACTTTAACTTCAAATGGTATTCGAATTTAAAATTAAGTATCGGTAAATGTATTAAGGTGGTAACCGAAGCCAATAGTCGCCATAATATTGAGTTTAAGACAAATTTGGAGGGTTCGAAAGAGCCGGCACAGTCGAATTTAACACTATTACTTGTTTTCTCTATGCTTGATTTTTATACTTACCCGAAAAATATAAACTTTTTTTTGCTTGGTACAAAGCCTTTTTGGCAAATTAAACATTAAATCAAGTAGTAGTTTTCACTCTGTGGTCAGGGTATAATGACGTTGTGCTGAGGTTTGCAACTAACAAAAATATCTGACCTAGACCCATCTTATTTTATACCGATCGACTCAGAATCACTTTCTGAGTCGATGTCCGTATGTCTGTGTGTCCATATAAACCTTCTTATCAAACAATGCCACTCAAATTGGTGGTATGCTTATTTTCTGTATTTAATTAGTTGGACCTTAGAGATAGGGTCTCTAAGCGCATGTTATAGGGCATCGTATAGTCAGTCTAATATTCTTACTGGTTTATATTTGATATTATTTTTCTTTTTTTTTTGGTTTTTAGTAGATTTTTTGTATTTTTTTTTCTACTAGCGATAATTAGTTTTTTTACATATCTTATTTGTAACCTCAATCACTTCGATAATAAAAGGGGAGCGAAGAAACAAAACTTTTACATATTCCATACTGTACATCATACTATGAAGTCAAACTTAAAGCCATTATGACAATTGGTTCAAATCTAATGAGGTTTGGTCGAATTAGAAGCACCCGGCTACTATAATAACAACATGCAAAATATAACTTCATCTAGTTGTGAAGTTGTGGCTAGCTTTCTAGTAAACTATTTTTACTTTTGATGATTTATATTTTATGTGAGCTTACAGTTACTTATTATGACTTTCATAAAATAAACGATAATGTTCTTACCCGTGAGTTTTACAGTATTGATTTAAATTCAATCTATTATATGCCCTCAGTGGATGATCAGCTCAATTTTTTAGAACACAACATACTAAACGTTTTTAAAAGGTCATTTCCACTTACAACGTTTAACCAGGACTTTAAGAATAAACCATGGTTCAGTAGGGAAATTAAAACGGCAATTGCGCGAAGAGATTTTTCTTATAAAAGGTGGAAACTGACAATTTGCATATAGAATTTAAAAATGCACGAAGAGATGCTAATATGAAAATAAAAAACCCAAAATCTGAATTCTATTCGCATCGTTTTTCATCTGCAATCGGATCTAAGAAAACGTGGAGAGTCATACGTGAAGTTGGTATAGGTAAATCACCTTGCAGAGTAGAAACTGATGTTGACATTAATGAGATAAATAAGGCTTTCACAAAACTTCCAAATGTTCCTCCTAATGCCGTTTACTATGAACAAAATCTACCCTCTAATATTAGCTGCAATCCATTTAGCTTTGATTGTGTATGTGAAGCAGATGTATAGTCCACATGTCTTGCTATTAAATCAAACACAGTTGGGTTTGATGAACTTCACCCTAAATTTTTAAAAATAATTATCCATCAATTGTTACCATATATCACTTATACATATATTCAATAATGTAATTATAAAATGCATTTTCCCTACAAACTGGAAGTTTGCTAAAATAATACCAATACCTAAATCTAGCAAAGAATATCGACCTATTGCCATTTTACCTTATTTATCAAAAGTATTTGAACGTTTACTCCATCAACAATTAAATAAATTCATTAATGATAATAATTTATTAACGAACAGACAATCCGGATTTAGACCAAAGCACAGTTGCATAAGGGCTTTAATTGATGTTTCTGAAGAAATACGGCGACGTATCGATGCTGGTGACGTAGCACTACTTGTTCTACTGGATTATTCAAAAGCTTTTGATATTGTAGAGCATGATGTTCTTTGCTTTAAGCTACATAATATGTTTAATTTCTCTTAATTTTCTACTCGTATTTATCAGGTCGCTCTCAGTCTGTCTTTGTAAATAATAAAACTTCTTATTCTTTGCCAGTTTTAAAGGGTGTGCCGGAGGGTTCTATACTTGGACCTCTACTTTTTACGATATATGTTAATAATATACCTCAACAACTGCAATACTGTGATATACATATGTACGCTGACGATATGCAACCCTAGTCACATCGATAATATAAACAATTGCATTGAAAATATTAACATGGAGCTTGAGAGACTCAACGGATGGGCAAATGGGAACAGACTGTGTCTAAATCCTCTCAAGTCTAAATCTTTAATATTAGCCAAAAGAACATTGATCTTGCCCCAGGAGCCAATATTAGTTCTGAATAATCAACGAATAAAAATAGTACAAACCGCGAAAAATCTTTGTGTTACTTTTAACGGCTCACTGACATGGTCTGACCACATAAACATTGCTTCAGGGAAAACTTTTTCAATGTTACGGACTTTATGGCATACCCAATACTTTATTTCGTGCGAAATATATGCGAAAAGTGATTCCAGAAGTAGTAGAAAACTTTTATCAACGTATAACTCCGTATTAAGATATGTTTTTAGCTTGGGAAAATATGACCACATTTCTCTGTACTCTAAAAAGCTTTATGGCGTAACCTTTTCTGATCTGTTGAACATTGGAACATTGATACTGTTACATAAGTTTATATTCACTCGCCATCCAATGTATCTATTTCGAAAATTTGAACTCACGCGCTCTGAAAGACCAATGACATACGGCCTGTTAAATACGAAAACTCTCTTTCAAATTTTCAATTCAATGTGAATTCAATCCATCTTTGGATCTCGCTACCATCAAATCTTAAATTTATAATAGTTTAAGAAAGAAATTTTTAAAGTCTATGCATAATTTTTTTATTTATTTTTTTTCTTCCCCTTTGCTTTGTTGGTCAATTTTTCCTTAACTTTTTTATTTATTCGATGTTATGTATGATTTTAGTTATTTTCATATTTTGTAATTTTTGTTTTTTTTTAATTTAATCATCATTATATTAAAGCAATTATAATAATCAACAATGTAAAACTCCTTAACTATAATTATAAGATTTTTAATCTTGTTGTTTTGGAAAACAAATAAATACAAATACAAATACTGGTCCTTACTAGTGATGCAAATGAAACAACTTTTATTTCATGAATTTCTAATTTTTAATTTTTAATTTTTAATTTTTAATTTTTAATTTTTAATTTTTAATTTTTAATTTTTAATTTTTAATTTTTAATTTTTTATTTTAAATTTTTAATTTTTAATTTTTAATTTTTAATTTTTAATTTTTAATTTTTAATTTTTAATTTTTAATTTTTAATTTTTAATTTTTAATTTTTAATTTTTAATTTTTAATTTTTAATTTTTAATTTTTAATTTTTAATTTTTAATTTTTAATTTTTAATTTTTAATTTTTAATTTTTAATTTTTAATTTTTAATTTTTAATTTTTAATTTTTAATTTTTAATTTTTAATTTTTAATTTTTAATTTTTAATTTTTAATTTTTAATTTTTAATTTTTAATTTTTAATTTTTAATTTTTAATTTTTAATTTTTAATTTTTAATTTTTAATTTTTAATTTTTAATTTTTAATTTTTAATTTTTAATTTTTAATTTTTAATTTTTAATATTTACTTTTTAATTTTTAATTTTTAATTTTTCAATTTTAATTTAAAATTTTGAATTTTTGATTTTTAATTTTTAATTTTTAATTTTTAATTTTTAATTTTTAATTTTTAATTTTTAATTTTTAATTTTTAATTTTTAATTTTTAATTTTTAATTTTTAATTTTTAATTTTAAATTTTTAATTTTTAATTTTTAATTTTTAATTTTTAATTTTTAATTTTTAATTTTTAATTTTTTATTTTTAATTTTTAATTTTTAATTTTTAATTTTTAATTTTTAATTTTTAATTTTTAATTTTTAATTTTTAATTTTTAATTTTTAATTTTTAATTTTTAATTTTTAATTTTTAATTTTAATTTTTAATTTTTAATTTTTAGTTTCTAATTTTTAATTTTTAATTTTAATTTTTAATTTAAAATTTTAAATTTTTAATTTTTAATTTTTAATTTTTAATATTTAATTTTTAATTTTTAATTTTTAATTTTTAATTTTTAATTGTTAATTTTTAATTTTTAGTTTTTAGTTTTTAATTTTTAATTCTTAATTTTTAATTTTTAATTTTTAATTTTTAATTTTTAATTTTTAATTTTTAATTTCTAATTTTTAATTTTTAATTTTTAGTTTCTAATTTTTAATTTTTAATTTTAATTTTTAATTTAAAATTTTAAATTTTTAATTTTTAATATTTAATTTTTAATTTTTAATTTTTAATTTTTAATTGTTAATTTTTAATTTTTAGTTTTTAGTTTTTAATTTTTAATTCTTAATTTTTAATTTTTAATTTTTAATTTTTAATTTTTAATTTTTAATTTTTAATTTTTAATTTCTAATTTT